>JAOPJO010000002.1:7137951-7151977 GCA_027123675.1 Molva macrophthalma
CCCCCCCCCCCCCCCCCCCCCCCCCCCGCGGCCCGCCCGCCCCCCCGCCTTGAGTTTATTTCTTAACTTTATACATGCAGTGTAATGCACTGTAGTTATGAGAGGATAATAAGGTTTAAACAATTCAGTGAAATGTTTAATAACAATAACGGTGTGCAGTACGAGGTGCTGCATTACGCTTAAGAGCGATTACTGTAATGGACACTGTGACGTCACGGAATGAGATATCAACACAAAACCTTTCACACATGTTCAGAGAGGTCTCCTCTATGTTCCTGGCAACTTTCAAGTTCCTTCCACTTGCGATGGAAATGGAGCATTACTGCTTAGCTTAGCATTTATTCAAATTAGCGCTGTGACCTCATTCTTTGAGCTATCGACCCACAATCTTTGTAGTTTTACCCCGAGTAGTTTCCGGTGTCTGAACACTTTAAGTGGAATTGTGATTGAGTGAATATTGCAAGAAATAGATTTTCGCATAAGTCAGCCATCCGTTATTATTTTGAAAATTCGCCTAAGGCAATTTTATCAGACAGTTCCATAGAGCATGTGTGAGAAATTCTGGGTCATTTGAGCCAGTGGTTAATTTTAAGAAGATTTCTTAATTTTTTCCAAAAATGTCACTGTTCAGCAAAATCTATCCTGACAGACATTATGGGTCCGAGAGGCAACAACGTTCAGCATGAGGAATAAGGCCTGTACACCAAGTTTCTGTTAATCCTTCGGGGCGGAAATGCAGAGCGTTTAACTTTGACCGGAAGTTATAGCGCACCCTATGGTCATTTCGGCACTGAACTCTTTGGAGACCTGCTTACCGGGAATACACTACAAATTTGAAAACCTTTGGCAACCAGGGGCTGAGCTATAGGGGTTACCAATCCGGAATAATTATAATAAGAAGAAGAAGAATCCTGACAATAACAACAGGTATCCACAGATACACTGTGAATACCTGATTACATTTTCGGACAGTCAACAATATGGAGAAGGTTTTTGGTCACCTCTCGAAGGCCACGTTCCGGGTGTTGAGGTGTGTGGAGACGATGGGCGAGGTCAGTCTCTGCGCCGTGTTCTCCTGCGAGGGATGCATGGCGGCCAGCAGGGAGGGGGCATCACGGGGGGACAGCACCAGCGGCTCTGTATACACCACCTGCTTCTCGTGATCCACCTCCATCACCACTGCACCGTCATCTGTGGACGTACCGGTCTGATGCATTACATTTGCTGAAGAGTACGGACTGCGTCAGAGATAATTAATCACATTTGGACAGGTTTATATGGCTTTTGGTATTGTTGGATAATTGCATAGGGAATATATCTCCCTAAATGAGTATGGTATAGGAAAAATAGTGCATTGGGAATATATTGTATCCCTCAACACATAAACAAGTGTTGCCTTAATATTGCAAAATGATACAGATACTGTGACTTTGGAATCCTGCCTTATTGGTGGTTAAATATAACCAGATGAAGGGCCACCCCTTAGTTTGAACATTGCCGAGGAACATTTGAGTGTTGTTTCTATTCTGATTGAAAAACTCTAAATTGCCACTAGATGGGAGTAGAGAGGCAGCAAGAGACCACTGAGAGCTCTCATTAAATACACTTCACTCGTTAAATTAAGAACACCGGTTGAATAACCAAGAGCTGTTCAAATGAAGTCGCACAACCGAGCTCCACTGTGAGCTGACCGAACCTTCTCCTTTTGAGAAGTATTCACCTAAATGCCCCCCCACACTTCTGTGAATCCCAAAGGTTAAATTCCTCCCGGCCGCAGAGTCATTACATACCTCCGCCCTTAAAGATGTAGCTGCGGCGGCCCTTGAGCCAGGTCATGTGCTCAAAGCCCAGCAGGGTGGTGTCCACGCGCAGGCACGAGCCGCTCTTCCACACGCGGTAAACGTCGCTGGGACACACCTTGGACACCAGGGGCACTAGAGAGGGGGCCACCAACATAGAGAGAAGACAGGGTAGACGGTAGATAACGATGAGGTGATCATGCGCTTTTGAAGAGGCAGGTAGGGATGAAGAGAGTGCAATAGTTATGGGATTGGGGAGGGGCAAGAAGCACACTTGAAACAAGCAAGGACCAAAATTGCCAATTCATTTGTTTTTACAGAGGTATGCAAAAAAAAGTAATTGTCATTTGGAAGAAACAGTCAAAGAGATTAATTCCCCGACAATGTGTTTAATCCAATACACCAGGTGTCCCATAATCTGATATGATATTCTACTGGAGGAGGAGGAATTGGAGGAAGAGTGGGAGGAATTTCCTCACCCCAACTGGTGAACTCCCACTTCATCTCCACATAGAAGTCCCGTGCCTGTATACAATTAGAAATTAAAAGTATGAATATAAGACTTTGAAAGAAACCCTTCACAGTGCATTGTTATTACATCACCTGTCTAGAAACATCATTTATGTATGCTCACAAGATATGCAGTTTTTTTATTACTGGACTAAAAATATGACAAACATACAAACCAGCGGTTATTTATCTCCCTCATTGTTAATGCAAGGTTGAGCTCTGAATCCGTATCAGGTTGTACCTGTCTGAGTTTGCTGAGCAGTTCCGGAATGCCTGCCAGCCTCTCCGTGGCCCGTTTGAAGTCTCTGTACTGAAGAACCAGCTGAACAAGCTCTGGGTCGCCAGTGCTTACAGCCTCCTGCAAAACTGAAAACAAATTCCGTAGAAAATGAGGATGATTTGTAATACACTGGACCTGGCCATGATATGAGATAAATGGCAGGGACCGGCTAGTACTCACTGGTCCAACTCTGTGCATTGCAGTGTGTCGGGTCTGCTGAATATCTCAGCAGCACACGGGCTGACTCGAGGTGGCCCAGACAGACGGCCAGCTCGAGTGGGCTGCGCCCTCGCGGATCCAAGCGCTCCACATCCTTCTGCAGAACAAAGAACAAACCCACAATCCATCACTTAATGCAGTAAAACACCTAAGGTGCACTTTGACCGGGTGGTTCATCCAGGAGTAAAACCATTGCAAAAATGTTATGCTAATGTCATTCAAATGTACCTCATTTTTCTGAAGCTCTCGATCAAGTTCCAGATACTGATTGTTCCAAACAAGTAAATGCAGGGGAAACGCCTCCTGGGCCATTGTTGTGCTCGTCCGCTAGAATTCTCTCAAAAATATGTCAAAGCAACGGCTTCCCAAAACAGATTGGAAAGAAACACCACTGAATGCGTTAGAAAAAGAAGCCCCGTCCTTTTGCTTTGGGGTGAAACTGATGAGTTAGCTTGCCTGATAACACAGCAGCAATGGTTCACGTTAGCAGGTAGTCGAGTGTTTATCTATCAAAAACGGCTTAAGATAAGGTAACGTTACTACGTTAGAAAACGGCAATAGTGTGACTCTTAAAAACATCGTTAGCCACGCCGCTCATTTGATATTTGCTCTGACAGCTAGCTAGGTAGCTAACGATGGCAAACTAGCCAATAACATTGTGATCTGCTCTTGGCACCTGGGATCCATTTTCCATACTACAAGCTACAGTGCCAACAATGCAAGAGCCCGTTCAAAGCTATCTATTGTGCATGACATAATTGGCCTTTATTAAAAAAAAAAACATATGCCTCGTTTAAACCCAAGACAGTCTCCTCTCTGACAGTCATCTTCGGTTTATGTCCTTTTTTGAGCTGTCAACAATACAAAAGATACGGCCTGATCGCGATATTACATCCAGGTCACTCGAGTTGAAAGCATCCGATGTTGTTGATGACAGCTGCAGCAGATAATGCCCCAAAATCTGCCGATTGGTTCACATCTGTTATCACAGACATCGGTCTTGTCAATAACACAATGCAGATATTCCTCATGAAAGCGCAGGGAGTTGTTGGAATGCAAGTTATAGCGACAATTGGAGCATTCATTATTTATTTCCCCATAATGTGCGTCGCTCTATTTCCAGGTTAGGGGAGCAGCCAGGGTGGGGTAGTGACTCAAGAGGAGCGAGTGTAAAGCGAGGCATAAATAAGGAATAAATGCCTGGACGGCAGTCATTTTCTATGCATTACAACATATGGAAAGTGTGGACGTCAAATAAGTTTCTTACCACTCAATTTCACTTGACCAAGTTACCCTTTATTTTTCTTGAAAAACACCACAACATTAACATAAAGTGGAAAAAGCTTTTGAAAATAATTAATGCTACAGGATATCGGTTCTCAGAATCTAAAAGAGAAACACATTTACACAAAAGTATATATTTATATATTTATATTCTTTAAGCAGTTTGGCAAGAACAGGGCTCACAGCAAACCCCCTCAGATAACCACTGAACTTGGAACTTGGAACAAAAAAAATAAAATAGATTCAAATGAAGAGGATGTTTGTACACTATTCAACTCATTTGTGGAAAGTAGTTACTCACATTGACTTGATAAAACAAAAGATCGGTATCAAAAATGGGCTGGGACGGGTAACGTCTAGAATATTAACATTTTGCTCTAAATCTTACCGCTGTACAAAACAAAAAGGAGCATAGTATAGTAGTTTCCCAAATTCCAAAAAACTCCTGAGTCTGTTTGTCAGTATATGAAAAGAAAATAAATGTACACAACATTGCGAAGAACTAATGTTGTTTCAGTCCAGAAACTCACCCCACCCAACCAGTTTACTTATTTTCTGTAAGTGCTCCCAGTTAATGGTCTGCCCACCAGTTATAACGTACAAGTGCTCACAAGCGTCCTATTTGGAAGTCTTCCCCCTCCTGTGTCCTGAGTCCTGGCCTCGCTGCACACCTCAACCACTCCTCCTGCTTTAGGATATCCTCTGGATCAGTTTCTCATCCGACAGGCAGTACAGGGTGTTGACCGACAGCTCGGAGATGAAGGCCTCGCAGGCCTTGCGGGAAACTCCTTTACAGCCTCGCAGGTCCAGCAGGGAGATGCAGGAGAGCCGGCGAAGGTATTTCAGACACGTGTCCGTCAGTTTGTTGCAGCCTTGAAGAGACAGAAAGTGGGGCATTAAAACAGACAATATTGGGAAATCTGAAAAATAAAATCAGTTTTACCCAATACCCAAATATTGTTAAGCCCCCAAAATGTAGCTTCTCTTTTACATTTACTAGAAATACAAAATGTTACAGAATTTGCAGAAATAAATTGATGATCACAATTAGTGGGTGTGTTTCAATGCACAAATTCAGTGTGCATTTCAATCAGCTTGAATATTCTTACTGATGGGCCTGCCAGAGCACGCCTGACCAGATAACTGTTTCTTGAAGTAGAAAAACTGTTGAAACAGATCCAGTAAAGAAATCGAATCGTTGGGTTCGCTGGTCACGGTTTGGGGCCTGTGTGTGTTGTTCGGTTCAAAGAAGGTTTCGCACCGTGGTTACGGTACCCAGTGAAACTTCAGTCTTTGATGTGTAGTCTCTGCTGGGCTCCAGACCAACGCTTTCTACCAACCTTTTCATTTGGTGGCACCCTAACAAATTTGGTTGCACCCCTTTTTTCGCCGCTTTGTCGCAGTATTGCCATGTCATTTTTCACGTACTATCCATCTGTGTACACTCATTTTTAAAGATTCCCTCACTTTAAAATAAATTGTAAAATGTTTTTATCACATAGGTCCTTTTTTTTTCTACTGCCAGCGCTTTGACAACTCTCTCATCAGGACCAAATGCTTGCTCCTCCTATATCAAAACGCTCCACCTACTAATAAACACAGGCTGCTAAAGCAATAAACTCTCATCTGGTGGACCCTCATCTACAATAGTGCATTTCAGCGCGTGCTCTTGAATAGCGCTCGTGCTGCGGTGCAATTTAATTGAAACTTTGCACAATGTACAAACCAGCTTTTAAGTTTTAGGATCATTTGAAGCACCCCAATACATTCAAAGCAGCGTGTCTCCATCTGAGCTTCTGTGGATCGTGTTTCCGATGAGAGCTCTGGATCCTGAACGTTGAGCTCCAACACCGGCTCTGCTCAGAACCCTGGGCTGAGGCACTCGTGTCTCCTGCTTCACCGTACTGAAGCAAGCTCCCAAAACGCTGATAGAACCCAAACCGTTCCACCCATAATAAAGGCTGTTACATGGCTTAATATATGACTCATTGCATCATAACATTTTATTATGTTTAACCAAACATAATCATGCCTCTTCATCAGGCCAAACTGCGGCTCCCGCAGCTTGTCTGCTTTGTTTCAGCCCCAAGTTGACCCATTTTCTCTGGCTTGTCTGCTCAAGTTTGTGCCCCCGAGCCGCTCTAACCTCCTCCTCCTCCTCACCTGCCAGGTTCAGCTCCGTGAGCGTGTTGCGTGTGGACGAGCCCACGGCGGTGAGCAGGTTGATGGAGTGGTCGGTGAGGCCGCTGCAGCGGGACAGGTCGAGCCACGTCAGCTGGGGCATGTGGCGGATCACCAGGCGCAGCGTGGAGTCGCTGATCTCCAGCCCCGCGAGCCGGAAGCACTGCATGGTGCGCAGCTGGCTGCGGTTGTCACAGCCTGGGAGCGGAGAGGGACCGGGAGAGTAACTTCACCCACGATCAAAGCCCAGAGAATACAACGACAACGACCAAGACTAACGTATGCTCACCTGGAGGAGTGACCAGGTCCCGAATCTGAGAGTCCTTGACCCCGTCTGCATACCGCAGGTCCAGCAAGCGGAGGAGAGGGCAGCTGGAGGAGCTGAGCGCCGAGATGGACGACCAGCTGCAGCCCGAGAGCATCAGATCCTTCAGCCCTGGAGAGAGAAGAGGTCAAGAGGTCATGTCACAGAAAGGATGCGATACAAGAATGATGAAAATATAAGATGCAATTATAGCAGCAACATGTTCCATATATTCCCTTAAACAACACGAAATGTACTCTGTAGTCAGTAGATATGTCTATTAGGAACGATTATAGATTTTGATGGTACGATTATAGTCTGAGGAATAACACGCTTTGACGGTTTCACAAGTATTATGCATTCCTTTATTTCACAACACTCCTGATGTACGCTCACATTCTTTATTTACAGGTTCTACTGTATTTTTTCCTGATATTTTTTCTTATTCATTTTTAATCCTAAAATCCTTTGTATTATTGTTTTTTTGTTGTTTGTTTCCAGTTTTAGTAAAGACAAAAGAAATGAGAACATCTCTTCTGCAGGGCCCATTACTCCCGTGGTATGGTGCTGATGTCCAGGTGAACGGTGAATAATCCCCCTCCTCCGCGAACAGCCAGTCGCTACACTATTTGACACTTGGATTAAAAAGTACAACTCCAGTATAATTGAATCGATATGATTGAATATATAGGATATTTTGGTGAAAGGACGCAGTATAAGCTCTTTCACTAGGCTATATAGGTCGAGTAATCCATCCGTCTTTTTCACTGACGCGATTAAATGGGAATATGCCGCATATTTGCATCACGGCTGAAAATAGATAAATAGTTTTGATGCGACAATTTGGTTGGCGTTTATTGCTGGCATTTTCGCATTGTTGATTTGCTACGCATCTGGCGTAAAAGCACCTTTAGCCGCAACGTTTTTTGGCAAGTTTTGCAGATTTGATATCCTTCAACAACCCCCTGGTCATTCTTTGTGTATCCGAAATACTCCCACACTGACCACTAGGTGGATATAAAGCTTCAATGCTTGGTTCCTCAGCCATTGTTTAGCTAATGTAGCGTAGCCACCCTCAAACACAAATGACTCTCTCGCATAAGCTGGTGCATCGCTGTTGTAACAGCTGTTCCGTCTGCAGTTTGCTGGATTTTCCTCACTGTGCAAGCGTTAATGATGTACCAATGTCCTGAGTGAGACCAGAAACACTGTAGCTAAGCCTTCACAGTTACCAACCCGTTTTAACAGAGCGGTGACCGTGAGAGCAGGTCATCGCTGCGTCCCTTCTATACAGGAGTTTGAGGCCCTGGACTGCAGAGGTGTTTGAGGATACATACCAGGCAGGCGTCCGATGAGCCAGCCAAGCCGTTTTTTGGAGATGTTGGTCCAGGAGAGGTCCAGTATGAGGGGCTGCCGTTTGATGATCCCGGTCAGTGCCTGGGGGGTGATGGTGCGCTTGACGCTCAAGTCAATCCTTGACCACAACCGCTTGTCTAGACACCTAACGACAAACGCAACAAAGCAAGCAACACATGGACGTAAATACATACCCTCTGAAGACCAACGTACAAAAGAGTGTGTGGTTGGTCATCATATGACACACACACACTTTTTCAACATCATGTCAACTCTTGACTGAGTGGTCCAACCATGAGGTCTTACCATTTGTGCCAGCTCTTGCAGACCGCCATGCAGACACAGAGCTCGGCTCGACTCAGATAGCGAAACACCGACACCCACACCTCCCTCTCGCAGGCGGGCGCTCCCGCTCCGTTGTCCCGGTCCACCTCGGCGCCCCCCTGGAGGGCGGACAGAGGCAGGCGGGGGGCGGCCTGCGATGACGAGGAACAAGGGGAAGAGGAAGCGGCGCCGTTGCTGGGTTTGTCGGGCCGGCCCGGTCTGGGCCGTTTGGAGACCTGGGGATGCGCCCGCCTGGGTTTGCGGGACCGCGTTTGCGTGTGGCAGCTGCGTGTGGGGGGCGGGGCGGCGTGCCTGTCGGCCAGCAGGGGGTGCTGCTCCGCCTGTTGGCCGTGGGTTCTGATCGGGGGCCGGCTGAGCGTTCGTGTCGGGTTGTACGCGGTGGAAGCCGGAGAGCGGTTGGCGATGGCCGCCTCTAGTTTGGGGACGATGGTTGTGGGGTCCATCTTGGCCTTGGACAGCCGCTGGAGGGTTAGTGTCAGGCTCTCTTTGCCATCATGCTCCATCTCCTCTTCCCCTTCCTCCGCCGCTCCATTTTGGTTTGCCTCCTCATCCCTTTCTTCGACATCGTCATCTCCTTTATCTTTGGCTGATCTGCCTCCTATTCTTGCCTCTGGCTGGTTCTCTTTATCCCTGCCTCTTCCTCCATTTTCCTCGCCCTCCTCTTCCTCCTCTTCCTCACTGCCACTGCTGTTGCTGCTGCTGGTGCTGTTGTCGTCGCTTTCCTCCATCTCGCCGTGGCTCCTCCCCCCCATGAGCCCCCGCCCCGCCCCTCCTCCTCTCAACCTCACCCCCCTCCCTCTCCCCCTGCGCGGCTCTCCCCGTGAGCTGGTAGAGGGCTGCTGCTGGAAGGTGGGGGTGGTGGTGGTGGTGGTGGTGGTGGGTGCGTGGGAGATGCGGTAAGAGGTGCCTCGCCCCCACAGGGCCCGGCCTCTGCCCCGGGACAGTCTGCTGGTCGGGGAGCGCATCCTGGACAGCGGGCTGGAGGACAGCAGCCAGGGGGAACGCTCCAGAGCCTGCTTCTGTTTATACCACAGAGAAAACATGACCATCGTCAGAGACGAAGGTGAAACATCTTTCCTCCGACCTCTCCTACCTGACCGTTCCGTGATCAGGGTTCATACTGTGAGGGTGGTGTGGGTTCCTGCTCTACCACTGCCATGTTCCCCATGCTCATAACTTCCCACCATTCCAGTTATTTGCCAGCACAGCACAGGTTGGCCACAATGGGAGACTGAGGCCTAATTTAAGTGAAATACCGCTCAAATAAATCACCTATAGTTATATAAATCAATGGAGATATTTATATTAAGTAAAACCCGTCTCTCACCGCCATGAGTTTGCTGCGCTCCATTTTTATCTGCAGAAAAACCAAGAGAACATAAATCACAAGAGGAGCCGCTGTACATGATCAAAGTATCCAATATATACATCGATTTTGCTGTGTTCAATCTGTTTCTCCTCACCGTCTTCTTGAGACGGTGCTGCATCGGCCTGGCTCTCTTGCGGCTCTGCTGATGCTGCAGTAGCAGCCGTTGGGAGGGCGGGGGCGCTGTTCGTGGGGCAGGTCCCCGGCCACGTCTGCCCCTCCCCCTCATGCCCTCCCCCGCGCCGATGCCCTCCCAGTGGGCTAGCTTGGACGGCCGCGAGGAGGCAGAGCCGGCCGACTCGATGCTCCCCTCGTCACTGGAAGACTGATACAGCAGAGCCAGAGAGAGAAGACGGGTATTCAACAACAGTGTTGTTGTTCAGGTGCAACATACTAGTAACATGCTGGCAATTATGGAGCACATGGTCGTAGCCTGATCACTGTGGCTGCACCTCTGAACCGGATCCTTTGCCATGGTAACATTTGGGACATTCCCAGCAGCTGGGCAAGTCCTTGTTAATCCTTCCCTCGCCGGGCTCCTGATACACACAGAAACGGTTCATCCGTTGGGAACGCATCGTACACTGGACACAGCTCTATTAGTGCATTAGCTGAGAGACGCTCACCTTCATGCACTCGGGATGGTTGATCTCAGCGCAGTTGGAACATTCCATGAGCGTGTGAGTGGAGGGGTTCGACACCTCCGGCTCCCCTTCACCACATATGGCACAGTGTGCCGTGTTGGGCAGGGCGGGCTAAACAGATATTCAGATTAGTCAGGTCAGTCATGTTTCAGCAGCAAACCCCAGGCCTCATGCACATGGACCCCCTCCCCCCTAAAGGCTCGGCGGGGACTCACGGCCAGGCACTGCCTCATGACGCAGCCCTTCTTCATGCGCCCGGGGCCGCCGAACTTGCGCATGTCGTGGCAGAACTGGCAGCTGCCGCACTCCTTCCTGCGGCACGCGTGGCAGTGCTTACAGCGCACACGCCTGCGGCGCAGCGCCGAGATGGAGGAGACCGGCTTCAGGGGCCGCGCGCCGGGGGGCTTGTGGGACGGGGCCGCGCGGGGCCGGTAGACGACGGGCGGGGGAGGAGTGGGGGAGCGGTACCACGACGGCTGGACACAAAGGAACGACAGAGGAGAACCATTACAATCTCTTGTTTGAGACGCGCGGCGGGTTGTTGGACCCCCAGGGTGACCCCCCCACGCCGCGGCTCACCCGTTTGGGCCACTTCACGATGGGCTCCCCGGTGTAGGACAGCTCGGGGACGTCGGCCGCGTGCTGCCTCAGAACCGCCTGAGGGCAGAAACAAGAGCTGCCGTGAACAACTCCAGCTTTCCTTATTAACCATGAAGAATAATAACGGATCCAGACGTTAGTGCTGGGAATAACCGCACTGCTGTTGGGGACCAACAGAGATCAAGTAATAAATATAAATACAAGAGGAGACACCCACCCGCATGTCCTCGAGCAGAGCGTTAGCGTCTTGAATCCCCGCAGGGAAACACTTCTTGTTGGCGGGCAGCTCCTCCAGCTTGCCCACCAGGTTCCACAGGCCCTCCAACTCAAAGGGGGTCAGCTTGGACCGCGGCTTGTTAGCGGGCTCCTGCTCCGGCCTGCACTCCTCCTCCTCCTTCACCGCCTCCGTGATGACCTTCTCCTCGCTTTCACGGTCGCCGCCGTCCGGGGTGCCGGTGTCGGCGGGTGTGTTGGCCTGGAACTCCTCCCGGGTCAGGCCTGAGACACGGAAGGAGCGGGAGCACATTCAGGGATGCAAACACATGTAGGGTGAAAGAAAAGACAAAGAGCTGCCCAAAGTCCCAGAAAAAAAAACAATCGAATCGCAGCGGTACACAGGTATACGGTATAAGACTAGGTGGATTATGAGCCATGGGCCACCTGTTCGGTGTCTACTAAGCAAACCCCAGGTTGATGACAACCTAACCCTACAATCTGTACTAAGCAGAATTAAATGAATCTCTCATCAGTCAAAAATATGACATATTAAAGCTCTTGCTGGTCCCTTGTAGGGGGTGTCAACAGTTGAGTACAGTATGTTTTTAAACATCATTTAAAGTGATTATTAGCGGAAATGAGTGGGTCTTCATTCTACTTTATTATATACACAGCCAGTAACCATGACAACTACTGATAACATTAGTGAACGCAGCGCTGAGTGATCGCTGGTCAGTAGAGAACATACAGTTAGACACTGCAGTAAAGTTGGTAAATATCTCATGAAACAAACTTTCCTGCAATAAGGAAGAGAAAGGTGAGCAGAGAGAGCGAGCCGTTGTTAGATCCCCGTGACATTGAACTCTGGGAACATTAGGATTCCACGTGGACAAATGCATTGGCTAAATAAGTGATGGATAAATCAACAACGGCCCTGGACTTGCAGTTCTTATATTTGCTTAAGTTACAATGAAGACACACTGCATGGGGGTGCTTCAAATGATAATGAAACTAAAAAGGTGGTTTGTACATTGTGCAAAGTTTCAATTAAATTGCACCGCAGCACGAGCGCTATTCAAGAGCATGTGTAATAAAGTGGAGTACATTACCTTAGCAGCAGGATAATATTAGTACGTATAGCTTTTTGATATAGGAGGAGCGCAAATAGTTTGTGAGCAAAGATATGTCGTGCTGGCGGTAGAAAAAAAAAAAAAAAAAAAGGACCACCTATGCGTAAAAACATTTTACAATTTGTGAATGAATGAATCCTTCAAAATAAATGCACACAGATGGATAGTACTTGACAAAAGACATTTTTGTCAAGTAAAAAAAACCCGACAAAATGGCGAAAAAGGGGTGCAACCAAATTTGTTAGGGTGCCACCAAATGAAAAGGTAGTAGAAAGGGTTGGTCTTGAGCCCAGTCGGCACAGAGACTACACATCAAAGATTCACTGGGTACCGTCATTTTGGTGCGAAACCTTCTTTGAACCAAACAATACATTCATTCTCTGAACCGTGACTAGCGAACTGAACGGTTGTGTTTTTACCTGAACCGTTCCATCCCTAGATGACATCATTCAAACGTAACGCCAGCGGGGGCTAAACCTAAACAACTCACTAACTCCCTACAGCGTTCAGACAACATTTTTCAACCAACTCACATTGATACAACAAAATGACCAAAGGCTTGTGCATGTTTATAGAGTGTACAGCCATATCCCGGGGCTGAAGAAGATGAATTTAAATACTTGGTTTAGATTATTGCACTTTACAGGCCTATTGGTTTATTTTGTGTAATGTTTATTTTATTTATTTTTGAAGAAAGCTATCCAATAATGTAAAGTTCCATATATACTCTGTTAGGGCAGACATCATGTTAGGGCACGCACAAGGAATGGAGCAGTTCATCAAGCAAACCACAGGGAGTTATTTTCATGGCATAGCATAGGACTAATGATTAATACACAGTGTTTGTGTGGTGTCCGACCCTCACCTATGCCCAGGGAGTACTTCTGGAACTCAGGGGTGAGGTGGGAGGTGTTGGTCATGCAGTAGAGATATCTCTCCAGCACATACCAGCACATCTCAAAGTAGAATGGGTAGCGGAACTTGGCTGGCACCTGGAGGGGGGGGACGGGAGTGCAACATTACTCATAGGATACAAATTGCTTCATTAACATTTAGGTATATAATAATAGTCGTCCGATCTGTCACAATTAAAACAACTTTGACTATATAAATGAAATAGTATTTCTGGTGTTGTGATTCTAGGTTTGAGTAAATAGCAGCGTTTTTTTATTAATAATAACACAACATTTGAGTTAAAGAGACAATTCCACAACCAAATCAGTTAGAGAAGATGTGAGCCACCATGCAACACTGGCGTGCCGATGGCACAGGCGTCTCACCCGTGTGCGGTCCTCGATGCTGTATATGTTCAGCTGCATGGGGATGTTGAAGCTATGGAGGAAGTTGCCTCCAAACACCAGCGTGTCCTCTGGAGTGTACACAGCATGGATCCAGCCTACGGACACACCAGAGCCAGCGGTTAGTACTGAGGAAGGAGGTCCTGCGTGTGCGTGTGCGTGTGTGTGTGTGTGTACCTGATGGAATCATGAATGTGTATCCCTGCTTCAGCTCTATCCGTTGACAGTCATGGCACTTGTCTCCCAGGAAGATATCACCCTGTTTCCCTGACAACACCCAGTTCTCATAGGTCTCCAGATTCTGGGGCGAGGGCGGGATCAGCCAGAACACCTGCACAGGTCAAGAAAGACCAATCAAATAAGGTGAGGATTGTGGTCTGTGATAAACAGACCAATCAGCTTTAAATAACATCTATATCTCTCTCTGTGTGTGTGTGTGTGTGTGTGTGTGTGTGTGTGTGTGTGTGTGTGTGTGTGTGTGTGTGTGTGTGTGT
>JAOPJO010000002.1:7166716-7179121 GCA_027123675.1 Molva macrophthalma
CACACACACACACACACACACACACACACACACACACACACACACACACACACACACACACACACACACACACCTGACAAAAGAAGTCATCCATGAACGCTGCGTTGTCCATAGAGATCTCCACTTCATCGTCATCATGGTCGCATGTCTTGAGGGAAGGGAAAAAAAGGAATAAATATCCCCTATAGGTAAATAGGAGAGGAAGACCTGAGTCTAGCACCTGGCTGCTCCAGGTAGCTCCCAAGTGCAGCCCTTCGCAAGTTTAAAGGAAAGTATAAAAGGAGAAGGAGAAAATAATCTTCAGCATTACTTGGTCATTCAATTATACTGAGGTGATTTACAACACAAGGTACAAATACTCATTACCAAATTGAAAAACGTAAGCAAATGAGCAGCGTTTGTGGTGCTTTCTTTTTTTTTTTTCTTTCATTCGTCTCCTCTGTATGAAATGATCACTAAACGCCAGGTATCACAGACGTTAACACGAGAAGCTTTCCCTCCACCCCCCTAATCAGTTGAGGAACACTGCAGCCGCCTGCTTCACGTCAGCAGGTCACCGGATACACTGGGGTAAACACGGGCTCGCCATAGCAGCCTGGGCTACGGAAAATGACTCCACAGTGACAGGAATGCCACTGCTTCGAGCCTACTGGGAAGGAAACCAACCTGTCTGCAACCAAGATCAATAACAGGACACAACACTAACAGATGTAATGGTGACACCATCAAGTGAGAAACGTTAAAAGAACAGTTAGATAAATAAATAATGAAGGGGGCTGTAAAAAGAATAACAGTCAATGTTAAAAAGAGCCATGTATAAAATAAGCTTTACTGTAGCAGAGAGTGGTTGTTAAGAGTACTAAACTCTTGACTTTCCTTAACCGCTTGTCCTGACCAAAGTTAAGGTGTTAAAAAGAATTCATACTTTTGCCACGGGCCTCTCCTTCCTGCCCAAATATCACCTGTCCAGGGCGCAACCGAGTAGGTTGAGCTAGCAGACGCTGCTTATCAACAAGAGGGCATCTAGCATGCTAAAGTTAGGTACATACAATCCAGCATGTACCGCTTTCAATTTGATAATTCCTTAAGATATGGCACCAATAAACTACTCCTATGTAATCTGGATTATGAATCATATTTGCAAATAAAAAAATAGAAAGAACATATAACTGCCAAAATAACAATGTCATAGCTATTATCTATAATTTCCAATAGAGCTGACGGACTAGAGTCAAACAGGCTGTATTTATCGTGGAGCAAACAAAGTTGCTATTGATCCTATATTAAAATACACACAAGTACAAACAGGCCTATATCACACACATATAGCAGGCCTATTACAATTTAAGAAAAGACTCAAAAAGATGGGCCCCTATTCGGGAAGGCTGGGATTTCAAACCTTTTACGTACTCCCTTTTCATACATTTGAATTGCAAACATGGCCCAGATTAATGTTCCAGCCAGCGTGTGTAGGACAATTTAAAAGCGTTGTGAATTAACATTAATTAACATTGAAAATGGCTTGTCACAGCATAACACAGGTTGTAAAGTGGCAGTTCTTGACACACTCTACCGCACCCGTTCTGCACAGTGAGATAAGACAACGCAGCCATTTCCTTCCCATGTCCCTCAGTCAGTGAAAATGGACCAGACAATGTAAAAGACAATGAAAGACTTGCTTTCACCAACTTAATAGCAGACAGCCTACATGTGAATGCTGACAGTAACCCTTAACAAATGGAGGGGACTTTAAGTCAAATCAGTCATGAGGTAAACTTCAATGCATTCTGAAGCTAAATATTTAGGCCCTCTCTCACTGTTGGACTGAACAAAAGGAAAATATATATAATAAGCTCATACTGATGCAGCAAGGGTGTATGGTAGTAGTAATATGTCCAAAATAGTATCATGTCTGTAGTTTCCATGGTTATTTAACCACTACCTACATGACCACTGAGAGTCATGTAGGTACAAATGACTTCCTTTTAATGTAGAAACACTTAATGGGGAATTCCACCACTATTCAAGATTGCATTTCACATGTTTGTAGTTGTATTTATCTATATGTAAATGTACAATGACAGATAGTATGCAACAGTTAAACCCAATGTTTCCTAAAAATGATACAATGGAGGAAACATTGGTTTAACAGATTAAATCTATTAGGGGTCAAGGAGCCAGTCGATTGTCCAATCATTGCGCTGGGAGGCTTGGCCTAGTCAGAACTGCGTTTGGAAAAACAATCACACTTGTATTACCGTACTGATGCTCATACAAGTAGCTACCTTTGATAGTCATTATTTGGGCAGGAATTTCTATGGATGCTTGCCCTCTTTTTGTTATGTGGATTGTTGAGAACAGTTTAGAGTATTGTTATGATGGCAGCATAGAGTTTAGCATTACATCTTTGTGATGAGAGAACAGCCAAAATGATACTGTCCCAACTCTTTATGGGCATGCAGCCTTTTGAAAAGGCCGACCAATCAAAAATAAACTCTTTGGTCAGACCCCATGTTCAAACATAAGCCAAATGTTCAAACAATGCTAAAGGCCTCAGATTTCTTCAGTTGGGTGGTTTTGGTTTGAATGTAATGGTGTGTTCCATTAGTTTGAGATAGGCATTTTAGTAAAGCAGCTCAGTGTCTTCCAATAACATACAACATTGCTTGTTAGCCTCATATTTACAAAATATACTGGGAGTTTATACTTCCTTGCCTTGATATGATGGCTTTAAACCCTGACATCCACTTCAAGGACTTAGAATACTTGGAAGCTAAATAAATACAAAAAGGACAACAATAATTATGGTTAAATGATACACACTATATCAGTTATTGATACATAACGAAAGCTGTTGATTATAGCATTGATGATTAATTTTTTTTTAATTTGATTACTTTGCTCTTTCTCTATTTGTTTAATTTGTATTCAGTGTATTTTCATATTGACCTTTACCAGGATTGGGTTCAAGAGTTATCTCAATGTGGTTTTTGGGGTTATTGTATCATTGTTCAAATGAATATATTTAAAATACTCAGTCAGTAGAACAAATTGAACTATGTTCAATTTGTTCTACTGACCAAGTATTTTAGTTCTGTCCCCATACTTGAAGGACTCAAGTGTGACTCAAGGATATTTAGAAGTCATCTTGCCATAGTCCCCAAGTAGTCTAAAATACTATGAATTATGAAAAGCAGTGACCAAGCAAATGTCAACAGTATGTTTATAGGTTTATTACGGATGGTTTCCACAGTGGCTTCTGTATTATACATGTTGCTTAATGGGTCTTTACCATATAAAAGTGATATTTTGTATCAGAAAGTTATATACAATTAAAATTATGTTGTATGTCACAATGCTGTGTTTGAAATAAATGTATGAATCCAGAAAGAAAAATAAATTATTCTGTGCTCAAACTCAGATGGTTTAATCATTTAAACCTCACATAATACTCAGAACCCTCAAAATAAAAAACAACAACATTGTATAGACTTAATGTTTATGCAAATAAGATACAAAAATGGGTATCCTGGATCTATATTTAGGTTTTGTGATTCACTGAATAAGGGAAGTCTGGGGTCCCCAGCTAGAGCTGCTGCCCCCGCGACCCGAAACCCGGATAAGCGGACGACGATGATGATGATGAAATGATGATGATTCACTGAATAGTATAGTAGAACAAGACCAAAAGTGAGTGGCATGCGTTTTTTATTAATCTTTGCCCACTGGCTATATAGGATGCATCACACAACATTAAAACAAAATCACTAGATCATCAATAATTAAACTGCAGCGTGCGACCACACTATGCAACATATTGTAAAGCTTCAGTCCAGTCTAATCTGCCCCCAGCCCATCTCACGTGCAGACTTCCTATTGGATGCAATTATGTAGTGGCTTAACACAATCTAAATCCCCATGTTCCAGAGCAGTTCCAGACCAGAAACTAGATCAAACGTTAAGATAGGAAGCCTGGTCCATAGCCCTGAAAAAAACAGGTGGAACAACATGGAAGTGCTTTTGAGTGGAGACACTAACCATAAACTCTGACCCCCTCCCGCATCATAAAGGGGTACTAAGTAATAGTAACCATCGATAGAAAAGTATTCCAGTACTATGGATGGTCGGGGATGTCAAATAGTGTCCAGCAGGGCAGATAGACAAAACCAGAGACAGATGGGAGGCTGCTGGTACACAGACAGACGGAGGAACATAAGGAAGGACAGGCCGACATCATGGCAATGTAAATTATGTCTGATGCATTATTGGTTACTCTTCTCCTTCTCATCCCTCTCCTGGCTGCTGTGCTTCAGTATGCTACGTACATTTGACGTTTAAAGTCACACAAAAGACGATCCGATATTGACTTTAAATCCAATATTATGTCAACTGTACTATAATGTGTTTCAGTACAGCTATTGTCGTCGAAAATTGATATGGATATTTTTTTCCATTTAATAAAATGGTTTTGTCCTTTAAATATGTAAAAATAGACATGAAATACTGTCAATGTAAAACCATTATATGTTTTCTTAGTGTTCAAGTTAGTATATTTGTCAAGCCATTATTAGCGTAATGTGCAGTTTTCACATTAGACAATGGAAGCCATATTCCGTATGTGGGCTAGAAATGTACATCAACCTTGGGTTGCTTTTTGGAGCAGTCGATTCTAAGACAAGGAAGGTACTGAAGTACAAAGTAGCTCCAGGCTTAACTATTATCTCGAGTTTCCTGTTGCTCCTCTTTTCCTACAACACTCCCAAATTTTGTCAGCTGACACACACAGGTTGTTTGAGTGTAGAGGTAATGTGGAAAGAAGAATAGCTGGTGAAAGGTAATACAGAGGGTTTGAAGAGTCAAACTAGTAACTTTTTGTAAAGCATTCGCCTAAACCTGTGGCCTAACACAGCCAATATATTTAATTCAGCCATAGAAATGATACGAACTATGTGGGATATGCCTGAAAATACACAGACGTGTACGACTTGAACACAGCAAATATTTGGTTAACAGTCCCAGGTGTCTATGGTAACACATTCAAAGCGGAGACGACTATGGATTTCAGCCTCACCCAAGCTTTAAAGAAAGCTTATTTTTGTAGTTAGCGAGGTATCACTTCCCGAAGTTAGACAGCAGTGTTCATTAAAAAAAAAAATCAGGTTTGAGTTACAGGTGTCTTGGTTCTTAGACTCTCAATTCAAATCATCATGTAAGTTAGGCCTAGGCCTAACGTTACCTTATTGAAGTCATGAAAATGTAGCTACAATATTTTGAGGCTCTTAAAATGAGTGCAGTAAACGTGTTAAACTTGACGATCGTTAGAACCAAGACAAAGGAATAAACAAGATAGGTAAAGTATCATGCGAAACAACTAACAATTCAGCAAACGTTAGTTAATATCAACATGAGCGAAAACAAACAACACAAATTAAAAACTGTCTGAATAATACTATAAGTTTATGGCCGGTAATCGTGGGCCAGTTTTAGGGGCCATCTGCCACTAACGTTATTGGCATTCTGCATTGAATGTGTATTGACGTAGGCTAAATGTTTGAATATTCTGACATTTACTGCCATGAGTTAAAACGCAATTTCCATTGAGCCAGGGTATTTTTTCTAAGTTATTAGATATAGGTAGTGTAGTGAGACGACATCAAACCAATCAAAGACAGGAAGAAAGGTTGCCCTCAGGTAAGCCTTACCGCTTTGAGTTGCTCCAATCGGTCCTTCATCTTGTCGGGTAGCTAGCGCTCTGAAACTGCACTTGAAAATAGGCACTAAATAAAGCACTGTAAATCTGACTCCTTCAGCCAGCTGATAAGCTAGCTGTCCAGGGGTATCCCACCGCCAGGGGAAATTCAACTTTTCAAAAGTCTTGTCACGGGTGGCTTTGAAGAGGACGTTATCCGCAAGCAAATATTTTCTGTAAATTGTCCATACAATATGGCTGCTGAGGTTAAAGCGTGTGGTTTTCGCTAAATCTCATCGCCCGGAGGATTAAAACAGCAGTTGTGTTCAGCAGCATAATCTCTCTCTCTCACTCACTCTCTCTCTCTCTCTCTCTCTCTCTGCTGGCCCAAAGTAATCATTCTAAAACGCACTTTCTAGTTCACGCATGCGTGAGGAGGAACTCTTTGGCCACTTGCATGTAGCCACTCCCTGGGCTAGCCAGGAAGATGGGTGCACCTGCCCAAAGGTCCAGTGAGTGTGCTTTAATTCTTCAGCCATGTTGATTGTATTTATAAAGAAGACAATGTAACAGGTGCTTATTTTTCTTTCTCCTAAATTTGTTTCATAGGGGTTAAGATATTGGTCCCGTGAATGTGTTGGGCAAATATAGAGATCGATAGGGCACGAATTGAAATATTGATCGACTCGTTCTGTTTACTATAGACACGCGCGCGCACGCCAGTGGTTTGGGAAAAAACCGCCCTACGTCATTTATTCCATTCCAACACGCGGATGTTCCATACGTAACTTATTCTATTCGAACACGCAGATCGGGATCTGCTCGCTCGCCGTTAAGGAAACGAGTTATTATGGCCACTGACCCACCAATTGATGTTTACTCAGCCATGTAAACATCAGCATCTCAGCCATGCCAGAAGAGATAAGACGATTTATATCAACGTTAGCTCAATTCACACATATTTATGATATATGCTGGAAGGGCACTGCATACAACTTGGACCAGTTTTGGCCAAACGTGCTGTTTTTTAATTGTTAAATTAAATCTGAAACGGGTAACGACGCAATGTTTGGTTAAGGTGTGAACACATTGATATAACGACTGCAGTCGACATGAGCGACACCGTGTGGCTGGATGCAGCGGTTACTTGCACCCGTAGTAAGAAAGTGTATAATTTAAAGATTCGTATTTCAGAGTTTAGTCAGACAAAACAAGTGTGCAGTAGCTAGACCCATGTCATGTTTCCAATAGGACACATGACAGGAATATTGGAAACATGACATATGGGTCTGGTTGCCATCATGATATATTGATGGGTGTACCCCTCAAGACCTGGGATGCAGAACCGTTGCTAAAAAATGTAAATTATATGCAGTTTTAAACAGCGAGAAAATAAATGTATATATAAATTAGGACCAACCAAACAGGTACTATTGTCAGGTTATGTGCAGCTCATGTATTTGCCTTCCATATACATGTTCTGTATCACCTTTCTTGTTATATATATATACACACAGTACTCTGACCTATGGTCACATTTTTGCCATGGCGCCGGTTGGCCCAGTTCACACACGGCAACTATAAATTAGGTTTGACGGCAGCACGCACTCGCATGGGAAGCCGATGAGTTCACACATTTTTAAATATACCATATCTAGGTATAATATATATGAAACCATTATCTTTACATCTCGCTCCAGCATTTAATATTTTAACATGGCTGCATCAACCACGACTCATTGACTGTTTACTTTGCCTCAATACTCCTCACTTTAATATGCTGCAAAGGTAAATTACAAAAATCGGATGCATTCATTCTTTGCAAGAGGTTAACTGTTCCATTGGCACATACAAGACGAGTTGTAAATGGTTAGTATGAGCATGATTTACATCTCGCAACTAAAAGCATAATAGATTCTGTAAATGTTAATATAAACAAATACAATTTGAGGGTGTCCCTTGGTCTGAAAATGTTTCCCCAATATTGGTGGAAACACTTAAACAAAACAGCGTAAGTTCAGGTACAGGTAACTTTGGAGGGAAACTTGGGTCTAGATTAGCTCATTTACTATGCAAATGGGAAAATACAAACAAGACAGTCATTGTATATTGTGAATGTTTTTATTCAAATTTTCTTCCATAGTGCTTCCAGTGGGAAATACAACAGCATTAAGTAAGCTGGCTAAAATCTGTGGAGGTGCTTGACGAGGAGGGGCACCTTTCCATGCCAACAACACCAGGGTGGGTCTGTCTTATGCCATGAAAATGGAATCACAACTTCTCCAGCAATTTGTCTCGTTAAACACAAAAATGTTCAAATAAAAAATAAATCTGCAACAGGGTTTTACAGTAAAAGGGTCCAAAGTCGACAGTAGGGGCATGGGATGGGCGTTGGGTAACAGGTTAAAGTTCCTCATCATCATCTGGGAGGGCTGTATTGGATGCAGTCTGAAGAGAGAAATAGTTTGTAAATCCCAGCATGAAAATGTACATTATGTCCCAGTATAAACTGAAAAACCCAGATTAAACTTTGAAAATCTGATAAATAGATCTTTAGTTATGAGAGCTGAAGAGTTGTGCCGTTAGACAAACTTAGCCATCTTGCGTTTTTCCAAGGTAATCAAAAAATGTGGGCCACGTTAAACCAGGGTCCCAGACACCAAAATGTCAAGGGGAAAGTACTTACTCTTAGTTCGTCCTCGTACTGCGCAGCAAGATTTGGGTCCATCTGGACCTCTGGGGGAGCAAGAGCGGGCATCTCTACAAACTCCAGGTTTGGGTCACCAACCAGTTTCCTTGCTAGCCACAGGAAGGGCTTCTCGAAGTTATAGTTGCTCTTGGCTGAGATGTCGTAGTACTTGGAACACAATGGACACAAGATAAGTTATTCTTTGACACGCCCATCATCCAGGCAAGTTAATACAAAATTAAAGTTGGGTCATCAGAGGTGATGGTCACAGGACTTTATGTTACCTGCAGATTCTTCTTGCGGTGAAATACAATGCTCTTCGCTTTGACTTTCCTGTCCTTGATGTCCACCTTGTTTCCGCAGAGGACTATGGGAATGTTCTCACAGACGCGCACCAGATCCCGGTGCCAGTTGGGCACGTTCTTATAGGTTACTCGAGAGGTGACGTCAAACATGATGATGGCACACTGAGCTATGGGAGGCCAAGTTTAAATTTTTTAAAAACATGCAATTTTTGTATAGAAAAGTGTAAGTTAATTGTGTTGATTTTTTTAATGAACCATAGCGTACCTTGGATGTAATAGCCGTCTCTGAGTCCACCAAATTTCTCCTGTCCGGCCGTGTCCCACACATTGTAGTTAATTTGCCCTCTGCTGGTGTGAAACGTGAGAGGATGCACCTCTACTCCAAGAGTTGCTGGATGGGATAATGGTCAGATACATAACACGGAGTTTGAAAGGGTAATGGAATGTTACAGTATTTGTCAACTTTTCACAGTTGCATGTCAAAGGTGATTAGACGTTTTGGCCCCAATAGTATAGTTGAGTGAATAATTGAATTTCCATCAATGGCCACTGTTGACGTTCAATTTGTAAAGCTTGAATTTGGTTTCTTCTGGATTCCTAGTGCCCATGCATCCCAGGTATATGTGGCAGGATTTGTTACTACAAATGACTGCATTATAGATGGGTGTATTTAGCACTCCGATAGTACGCACTTGTTAAACGTGTGGTGGTGTATACATGTTAAATGTTTCGGTCCAAGACATTAAGTTACTCACCAACATATTTCTTCTCGAACTCTCCTGTTAAATGGCGTTTTACAAAAGTAGTCTTTCCTGTTCCTCCATCACCGACTAACACAAGCTGAAAGAGAAACAGCGGTCAGGGTGGCTTATACTGGCTGGTGCTGGTTCTACACCTGGTGAGCCGGCACTCAACTCTATTTTCCAATAAAGACTGGATGGAACAACTTATCATTCTTGCCATTAACACGTACCTTGAATTGCGGCGTCTGCGAAGGAAATGCTGCCATTGTGTATTCTTTCTGTGATCTGTTGAAACAATGAGGATGTTAGCTTCTTGCCATCATATGCGACATTGATCAGCGATACATACACCAGCTGATTAATTTAAATTCGATAGAAAATATTGCAGAGAAGTCGAATAGAAATATGTTGAAAGATATACGCTTCACACAAATGGATGTCAAACTACAGTTTGGGCGGCACGGCTAACCAGCTAATAGTCAATTCTAGCATGTTCCATTATAGCCAAAATGCCACCTTGCGTCATCCTGCAAAGTTACTCGGAAACGCTTTATTACAACACAAATATAAAATCACACCATCGCAAAATACCGAATCTTGCACTTAGAAATACAATATAAACACTTCGAAACATGGTTAAAATCAACGGGTCTAGTTTACTTGTTAGCTAGTATTAGCAAAATGCTACAAATTCAGTGCACGACACAGCGCGCGAGCGGACTTTGTTGAAGTTACGACTCGATTGAATATGGTCCCGTTATTGACTATTTATAAAAACACCCAGCTACACAATTTTGTTGTGGACTGCGATCACGTTACAAATATAGCCCACAAACGTCCACGTAGTGTACCTCTACTTGCTAACCAGTTAGCTCCAACAGCATGGAAGCCGTTCCTTTATCACAGCTAGCGTGTTTAGGTGAAGACAACACGAATATGTTGGTAATTTTCCTCGAGGTAAGCATTACTGTACGATTACGCCTAAATATAGCTTTCCTAATATCGTTGACTAAATCCACCGTATAAATTAGTTATACCTGGATTTAAAATATAAATAGTATAAAGCGCCGATGCTCACTTACCCGGCGTTGCAGCGAAGAGAGAAAGAGTAAATGGCTGCGTTCGCGGGAGATTCAGCGTGGACTATATGAGTCAGTTTCCGCCCTAATCACGTGACGCTCTCAGCTGAAGAAGATAACGCTGATCTCGTAACAATTCAGGACTGTATCGATATTTGTGTATTTTCTTGAAAACTGTATCGATATTTGTGTATTTTCTTGAAAAAATACTTTTTCTTGTATAACATTTAGAGAATGGCATATAGTCCTGTCAGTCTGGATTGTGAGTAATAAACATGGGATGGACACAGGCTTAAATTACACTCTTTAATACGTCAGTATTATATTCGTTTACCTGCTTTGAAAATATAAAAACATCACGTAAATCATCAAAGATACATTATTAATATTGATGCTCAGCATTGAGCATTGAGCATTGGCTATTAAAACAAAGTGCTTTAATAGCCAGGCCACTAGGCATTTATAAACAAGCAAGTCTAATGTGGTCCTGAGGAAAGCAACATTGGCTTTCTATACTTTGAGAATCATTGCCCGGCAAAATACCTCTGTCAGCAAATGACTGAAATTCCATAGCACTATGACAGACATGAAGTTGGACTGCTTGGGTGCAATCACAGGCAGTTAACAGATGCAAAAGTTAGCCTATCGGTACAAGTAGTCAGCCTGTATGTTAGCCGCAATCTCAGCCTCCCACTGGTCTCCGTTGTTGAGCAGCTTCTCCTTGTTGTACAGCAGCTCCTCGTGCGTCTCTGTGGAGAACTCAAAGTTTGGACCCTGTGAGAACGACGAGTCATATTGAGAAAGTTAAAGGCGTAGTGATTACATTTTTACAGAACAAGATATCAAATTATCCATGTATTCTGTGTTCAGGACTGAACCCCCTCTGTATTACTAAAACAGTGGAAGAAAAAGGACATGCTATCCAACAGGTGGAGGTAGTTGAAGGGAGAGATATTCAAAAATATCTGTTGTTCTAGAAACAAAGATGTTGTGTTATTAGACTTGACACAAAGACTAGTTTTTGGACAATACAAATAATACAATTACAGCAAATGTAATAATACTGCACAATGCACATTTTAAAGTCAGTGCTCCGACAGCACTCAAATTGCTACACATCTCTATGTTTAACCTGACGCAGAACTACTCCTACCTATACCTAGGCTATGACCCATGTATTGTATATATATTACTATAAATGTATGTGGAAGCCATTGGATACACCATTTTGTTTAAGTATAAATCACATGGAGAGTGGCGTGTTGTGCGTGCCTGGACAATAGCATCCACAGGGCATGCCTCCTGGCAGAAGCCACAGTAGATGCACTTGGTCATGTCGATGTCATAACGTGTGGTCCTCCTGCTCCCGTCAGCACGAGTCTCAGCCTCTATGGTGATGGCCTAGGCACCAACCCGGGGGGGGGGACAGACACGAGACATAGGCTCTGACGTGGGTTTGCCAGCTCACCAAATTGACAGTTCAATAGAAAATGTGTTTTTTGTGTTGCTGTTTAGTGTGTCATGGGAGCCACTCTCATCCCCTGGGTGCAAAGTGGCTCATGTTTTCTGAATCAAGCGAATCACAGTATGTACATAACTGATTAGGAATATCAAGAAAATAAGCAAATAATAGCTGGGCTATAAAAGAATATTCATCAATTATACCAGAATTGTTCCCAACATAAAGGTGCATACATTGGTTCAAAATGTTCTGAAATAATTCTTTAAATGTTCAAATGTTTCACTTTACATGTTTACAGACCATCTAAAGTTCATCAAGTTCAGCACCAGACATGATAGCCTCTGTCCCTCACACAGAAGGAACATGATGTGTGTGTGTGTGTGTGTGTGTGTGTGTGTGTGTGTGTGTGTGTGTGTGTGTGTGTGTGTGTGTGTGTGT
>JAOPJO010000002.1:7196482-7207216 GCA_027123675.1 Molva macrophthalma
GTGTGTGTGTGTGTGTGTGTGTGTGTGTGTGTGTGTGTGTGTGTGTGTGTGTGTGTGTGTGTGTGTGTGTGACAGAGAGAGATAGAGCGTGACAGAGAGAGAGAGAGCTGTCAGTGCAGTCATCCAGCCTCCCTGGTCTTTCTTGTTCTGGGTTAGCATATCTAACTGGAATGCTGCCTTACTTCTATAAGGGATGGCTGAAGAGGAGTGACTTAACAACCTTTGCACACAGAAATAGCGTCATACTGCATCAAGGAGTTGTAGTTGTCTGAGACTTGTGTCTGGATGGTTTCAAACAAGTTTCACCATGACTTCACAGTAAGAGCGAGTGTGTTTGAGAGAGAGAGCGTAAACCAAAAAGTTTGATTGAAGACCATGGGTGATTGTACACAGAGCGAAGAAAATGTATTTCTGAGAAGCCACATACAAATAGAGAAACAAGGACATCTGAGCCAAAGAAGACAGCCATATTCTCCTTCTTTCACTTAACTTTTCACTGAACTGGGAGCTACTGTACCTGGCACTTATTTGTCCTTATTGTGGATGTACTTTTTGAGTTGACTTATTTTTTATGTGTGTGCCTCGATAAAGAGTTGTCATTTCAGTAACAGTAGGGTCCATTCCAGAGCGGATGCCTGGATGTCTCAGTCACACGGCTCAAGCAGAGAAGCCCTCCTCCAGTCCATGCTGCAGAGACTGAAGCTCCAGGGAAGTATTTTTCCAGCTAGCCCCGCAGCCGCCAGTCATGACTGGGGCCAGAACGGGGACAGAGCCCCCCACCAACAGACTTTTGGTCCGAACAGCAGACCGGCTGAGATTGGGTTTGGGATAGCCTTGGTGGACTCTCCTGGGACAGGCACAGATTGTGGTGTAATGGGAGAGGGGCTGCCAGACGTCCACGGACGAGATGGGAGGAGGTGGGATTCCAGGGAGGAGTTTAGGATTCCAACGCTGGACAGCAATTTGGATAATTCTACGACCGGGGCAAAAGTCAATGGAGAACAAGGTTTATTTAATGGACCTATCTTGGATAGCAGACAGGAAATGGCTGGCCTCAATTCACCGAAGGCATTTTCCTCCACTTCCTGTAAAGACAACACTGCTGGAAATATGGTTGAAAGTGGTGGCACGGGACAAACGGTAACCTCTTCTGCGGTGAGTGGCTGCCTATTTCCTGTCAACACCCAGAAGGATGCTGAGGGCACTTCCTTTGCAATGACAAATGATAAGTTGGAGGGAGGAAAGGAAGGAAATGGCAATTCTGTAATTGAAGAAAGCGTTATTCATGATGTAGTCAGAGATGACGGTAACGTGAACAGTTCTCTTGCTGGGAATACAACCTTTGCCTCTCAGTACCCCAGTAACAGCCACAGCAGTAACCAAGGGATGACTGCTGAGTCTGGAGCCTTGTCACAAACAGTGAGCGTAAACCAGGACAGTTCTCCCTCCACAGTCCAGGGCTTCTCCCCTCGGGTCTTTGCATGGTCCTTAAAAGGTCTGAGCACAGGAAGTGGAGAAATCCCCACAGCACATCAAGAAAATGAAGACTCAAAAATGCCCAGCAGCACTTTGGCACCACTGCAAAGGAACAGAGCATCTGGGAGTAAAACTAAAAGATGGACACAGAAGATCAAGGAGAAATTTAAGGAAAGGGGTGGGAGTTTGAAGAAAAGAAAAGAAAAGGCAGAGAAAGGAGATGTAAAGGTGGAGGAAGAAGGCAAAGTGAGTGGATTCAAGGGAACTCGATTTTAAGTTTGGTTGTGTTTTGCGGAGGCGTTATGTAACGGGAGATTCACTTATTTTTGTTCTGAATAGATTTCAACTCAAGATGAGTATCGGAACATAAACGATGCCAGCAGCGTGCCGAGCAGGACACTGGAAACCACAAGCACCGACGCAGCTTCTAGGAACTCAGAGGACAGCGCTGTTGAGAGGAGGTAATCCAAAATACAATGTGTATTAAACTTGTACCAATACACTTGAACTCACGCGCACCTTCGTTTTGGCTTAAGCCAGAAAAGACATGGTCAGGAAAACAATGTACTATGATGTATTACGTATCTTGCCATTCACCCAATGAGTTAGCCTGCAAAAGCTAAATCATATGGGTTAAAACAACATCAGTATGACTATTAAACCTGTACAAATGTGTAGGTATAGAACACAGCCAATATATCAGATGTGACGCTCTGAGATGAGATTGTCTCCTAGCACTTGTCAAGAGCTATGACGTATAAATACCATCAGAGGAATGTGATGTGAGCTATTTCCTAGATGTTTTATAGCATTGATGAAAGTTGGAGTGATTCTCTCTCTCTCTCTCTCTCTCTCTCTCTCTCTCTCTCTCTCTCTCTCTCCGTCCCTCCCTCCCTCTTTGAAATAGATCAACACACCCCTGTCACTCACAACTGTTATGCAAGACTTTGTTGTTCACGCCTCAGTCATCGATACACACATTTTTGAATATTCTATAGACCATTCTAGTGGACAAGAGCATGCTTACACCTGTTTGTAAAAGTTGTACAAAAAGTTACACACATAAACCTTGGTTTGTATACGTTTATACTGCCTTAGTTGCCTATTGTGATAAACAGTTTAGCTATTGGATAGTCTACACATGTGTCAGTTTTATTTAGTAAAATATTTACATTTTGTGTTTAAATTAAATGTCAAGGACAAATATCAAAATGTGTATGGGGTTAGGGTTCAGAATCTAAAGGCAAAAACTATCCAAATGGTAAGAAATAGTTTGTTTAGGCCTATGATTCACCAAGAACATAGGCCTATCGAAAAAAGGCTTATCCACAATAAGTCCCTGGTCACCCAAATTGAAATGGGGAAATGTATTAATAAATTCAAAGTTGATGTTGTTATTAGTCAGTGGTTGTCAAAGTGGGGTACGTGGATTGATCTAGGGGGTACTCGGAATGACTCGTATTTTTGGTACTGACTGAAGTCTCAGTAGCAAATGTATGTAATGTATACAGCCCAGTGCAACAACACGTCTCTTCCTCTTATCCATGACAGGATACTCACATACTCAAAGAGCTACACAGCTTGCTCTTGGTCGTTGCTAAATGTTGCCATGACAACGGAGACGTTTTGTCCGACACATTCATTAATGTTTTTGAAAGCAAAGTCCTGGACAATATTGTGTGGGACAACCACCACTGTTTTGAACTTTGTGGATGTAACGCCTATGACACGAGAGCAAAATTATTCACTTGTAACCAATGACCACCAATCGCAACAATGTTTATGTTCTTGCGCAAAGGAAAACAAAATTGTTATACATTGCTCTTCATTGCCTCCTGTAAAATAAGCTGACATCGCTCCCGAATATTGGTCATTCTGTCTCGTATTTATATGTATGTATATGCGTGTTCACTTTTTGTTTATGTAGCAGAATTAAGGACAAAAACATTTGGGTGAGCTGTGCGTGATGCTGGGGTACTCGGTAGGATGTAAATTGTCACGTACATGACTGTAAAAAGTTTGGGAACCACTGAAGTCATCCATCAAAGTTTGATAAAGACATAATCTTATTAACAATGATAAAATGCTGCTTTAAAAGTGCTATATTTGGCAGTAATATGGTATAAGCAGTTTGTTTGACATCTACCGGGTCCAAAAAAGTGAGTGTCATATTGGTTTCAGTCAGCATTCTATATATATTTATATAATTCATAACATATCATTTTTAAAAGCACACGCACGGAGAGGGCCACGTATTAACCACATGGACAAAGCAGTTCTGAATAGACCTGATCTAGTGAACAAGAGCATGCTTACATCTGTTCCATTTTAACCAAAGTTGAATACACACAAACTTGTGATGCATAGTTTAGCTGTTGGGTAGTCTACATGTGTCACAGGGGGTGGCTTCTAGGCTGATGGAGCAGTTGCTTGAATTCTTTCGTAACTAAAGTTAAAAAAAAAAAAAGTGACACTTTACTTCCTCCTGGTTCAATGAATTGAGGTGTTGCCATTAAACACACCTATGATGAACTGTTAATGTTTTTGAAATTGTCTTGGCAACCATTGCTATTGATGCATTACTGCATGCATAAAGGGGCAATTATTTTGACAGTCATACAGTAAATTAATTCTGACAAATGCTTTTTTGGCAGATCTAATAATGACTTCGACATAGGCCTGGGTTCCTTCAGCCTACTGGAGGAGATTAAAACAGGTCAATACTGGGCCAACTTCCTGAGCCCCTCCCTGTCAGTCATCTCAGCGTCTCAGAGACCGGCACAGCTGCACGCAGGCCAATCAGATCCGGCCGCCTCGGCCGGATTTCAAGAGGACAACCGATCATCAGGAGGCGTAGATCAACTAGGGAACCCAGGCTTAGCTGTCATGGCAACGTCTCCTGCTGCCCCCCCGCTGCCCGTCCCCATGGACACCTTGGAGCCGGACGGATGTTTAGTGGCGACGGTTATGGACCCCACAGCAGAGCGAACGGAACAACACAGCCAATCAGATGCTGCGTCTGAAGGGCTAGGACAGAGACAAGGAGAGCAGGCTGATCATTTTATTAAAGTAAGATATCGCTCAAATGTATTGACTAATGATCATGATGGCGGTTACAGAAAATGAATCGCTATTGTGTGACTATTAAAATAACCCAAACATAAAAGGATCATTTTAGTTTCTCTACATTGTATTTTAAGACGGTATGCCTAATTGTTCCTGATTGCTACTTTCAGAACGCAGGAATTGTGAACAACACGATCTTGAAGAGCCAAATCCAGAACAGGAAGAGGGCACACCGTCGGTCGCTGGAGAGGACAGGCAATGTAGGAAAGGCAGAGGAAGGGGGAGAAAGAGACGGGAAAAGGGCCTTACAAGGTAGATGAGCAGAGTCGAGCCCATTGAAGACTAAATATCTATAAAATAAAATGTACAATACAAAACACAAAATAAATATGTTTTTATGTTTGCTATAGATGAACCCTTATCTTCCTCCGGCTTGGGAAATGGCCCTGTCACAGTCAAGAAAGAGTTTGCAGAAGACAATGGCCTTTTGTATTTATACCCTTTCAAGTCACATCAAAGACCATCTTCCCCGGCTCCCCGTGAGTTTGTTCCCAAGGGTATACTCAAGCACACACAATGTACGGATCCAGAGGGCTCCATATCGATGGAGACAGCGGCGAAAAAGGTGAGATTATCGTCACACTGCGTCCTCTTGTTTATGGGCCCCCTTGTGGCCGAAAGAAGGAATGTCATGCAGCTGCAGGGTTCATTATAGACATGATCATTTATTTAGATTTTGTACATTATTATTATGTTACATTTTTTAATGTAATATATCAATTAAGTGTGATTGACAGATGTCCAAACGTGTAGGGTTAGGGTTCTGAAACTAAAGCCGAAACCCTTTCAAACTCCAATAAAATAATATTTTATTACGCTTATTAGGTCTATCATTCACTGAGAATGTAGGCCAATCACGTAAAGGGCTGTCAACATCAGTCCCTGGTCACCAACATCCCACACTGGGGAACCGTGCTCAGAAATCAAAGTGGATGTTTTTATTAGTCATCCATCAAAGTTTGATAAAGACAAAATGATATTTACTTTATAAAAAGCTGTCTGAAAGTGATATATTTGGCAGTAATATGGTAGCAACAGTTTGACATCAACCGGGTCAGACAGACTTTATTTGGCATTCTATATTGTCCATGACTTTATTTTAAATTATTAGTTCATTACAAATATAATATATATATATATTTTCGTTTCCTATTAACGGCATGGACAAAGCGGTTCTGATTGTGTTTTATTTAAACTCCATTTGTCACAGCTGTCACTCATAACACCAATTATGGTTCTGTTCCTTTTATGTACCATGGCACTGGTAGTAGACTCATATTCATTAGTTATTCTACTACCTGTTCCGGGTACATAAAATGAGTCAAGTCATTATTATTGTTATGAGAGACACCTGTGATTATCCTACGATGATAACTATGTGAAAAGGGTCTAATAAGCTAGCCGTTTAAATGTAAAGGGTGTGGTACCAGACAAGTAGGCTAATGTTTGTGATTGGTCAGGCTAATTATTAGCGCCATTGGTCAAGTCGGTTTGAGGTCTCTCCTAATTACAGATATATATATATATATTTTTACATGCATTTATCTACAGACAGACTTGATCTAGACTTGATTTGTTATCACTTTAACTATGCACATTGCCAACCACACTAAGACAACCTAAATTGAAGCTAATAACAGATTGAGGTGACCGGGGACTTTACAAAACAAGATGGCCAAGTTATATTATACCTTTTTTTTATGAGTTTAAAATGTGTTGGTGATGACAAATAAAATGTTGTCCTTGTATTCTCGCGCTCACTCAGCGGAGAATGGAGGCAGGGGGCCGGGTGCGTTTCTCTGAAGAGGTGGTTGCCATAGCGCCCATGGTGTTTGACATGAGCATGGACGCGGACTCGGAGGAAGAACCACGGCAGGGGAACTCGGACACGGAGGAGGAGAACGGGGCGGCTCAGGGTCCGGGGGTTGGGGCAAATGAGACGGTTGAGGCGGCGGCCCGCCCCCCCGGCCCGCCTGGCTGGATACGAGCCCTGAAGAGGAGACCCAAACCCAAACGCTGATTCAAAGAGCGACTGACCGAAGACTCTCTGCTCGGGGCTCTGCAGCTCCACCACAAACTATGCGACTTTACACTGGAGCTAAATTGTGAATGAGGAACTAAAATGTGTGCTGGAGATTTTCTTTAAGCATTTACAAGTTTACTTATAGGCCTGTTCACATACGCCCTGCCGTCCACCTGGCTTTGTCAGCCTTTGAGAATAGTTGGAGAATAGATTGCAGTTGGTCAATCATGATATGGATTGTCCACAAAGTGTTTACCCAACTATGCTTTGTGTTGATAATGAGATAAACACACACTATTGAGCTAATTGAATTAGCTTTCTTTCTGTCCTTGTTTGTATCTGCCTCTCTCCATCCCTCTCTCCCGAGCACACACACACACACAAGCAATTTGTTTTCTATCCATTTGCTTTCCTCACAGATACTTTGTCCGTAAATCATATAATGGACAACTGTAAAAGAACAACTATCCACCGTCTCAGTTTCCCCCGCTCTCAGTTCTCTCTCATGGTCCCTGTAAGCTACCAGCGTGTGTTTTAATTCAGTGGAACACACTGGGCCAGATGGCCACTTACTGCTGCTTCACTTCCTCCAGGGTTGGCTGGACTCAGAGAGAGTGGTGTATCAGGAAATCCTATCTGCAATGGCACGAATATGGAATATGATATCTCTCTTTCGTCATTTAGGACCATTTATCAATACATTCTTCTCCTATTTGGTTATTGTTCAAATTGCGTTGCTGGGAAGGGAATGTGCGGCAGTGCAGGAAGCAAACAAAATATTCCATTAACCACTGGCCTCACAAGACCTAGCAAGTCTGCATGCATATCTGTTAGCTTGTGCTAATAGGAAGGAGGCAATTTTGGAGTGTGATCAATCAGAGACACATAAGATTGAATCACTTGGTTAATGTACTGAGTTAAACAAGAACCATGGGCATGGAGCGTCCGAGTCAAGACATCCAACTTCCCAACAAGGTGACGAAGAGGCACATTTTACTGTGTTGGACTCGTTTAATGAAACTGTTTCAATATTTTCTGTGTACATTTAGAAACCAGACCCAACCCCTTTAGACACACCAAAGAACCAAAGAAGTTTGAAAGGGACTGTACATGTCCTTGATTCTTACAACAGGGGGGACACTAAAACTTTCTGGTAATATGCAGCCCCCTATTTCGAGGAGGCATTTGACAGTTGGCCAAATCTTACACATTGCAGTCTTAAAGAAGAACTGGATGTTTCAACCTGGACCCTATTTTCAGATTATTTTGGGAATAAGGGACTAATGACAACAATTTTCGAAATTGGTCCACTATCGAGCGAGAACGCTGCAGCCTTATATCCGCAAAAACATTCTGCAATGGAATCCTTTGGGGCAAGAACGCCTTGTCAATGTATGGCCTCTAAAAATATTTGTTTTTGCCGCCGACAGGCTCGGATTATTATTTAACATTATGTAAAGGATCCCTACTGAGAAATACAACAATTATTTTCCCTTTCTCTTGATCCTGGTCGTTTGTTATTGTGTCCAACCAAGCCTCGCTCATGGAGAAGTCTTGCCAGAGTTGAGTTGTTGCAGGAGGAGAACGGTGGAAACCTGAGTGAGAGCTGGAGAGAGGAGAGGTTGTTGTTTTTGAACAGAAAGTGTAGCTTATTGTTATCTATCATTAGTCCCTTAGACCCAAAATGATCTATATACTATATTGTCTAACTTGCTAAAAGACAAATTACTCATTGCACTTTAGAATTGTTGCTGCTAATAAGGGGCCATTATTGCTAGACAGTATATGTCAAATGATTAGGATCAATAAGTAAAGCTCAAGGGAACTTTCAAATATTTAGCTTCAATCGTGGGTGTCTTTATAAGAAATAATGTGCGTGAGAGAGGGAGAGAAAGATTTAAAAGACTACAGTCTACCTTTATTATAATGGCCTTGGAGTGAGAAGGTAATACAAATACAGTGACCATGTTGGAATGTTGCACATTGCGTCATCACATAGTACCCCAGCCGACTCAACATGAGGCCTGCATGCCCCCAACAAGAAGTGGCCTCATGGTGGGCAAACACACACACACACAGAAAAGAAAAACACAGGCGCATGTTGTATGTGTAAGATGTTTTTGATATGTAGATTATTAAGCATTATATTTCAAATGGGAAGCCAGAAGAGTGGCGATTACAAAATATGAATTGTTAACTAAGTGAAAAGCACGATACCTTTGATAATGCTGTATGCTTGTATGGCACTATTTGCAATCAGAGATCAGAGAATCATGAGAACATGATTATGATTATAGTTTATTATCAGTCGTTTCAAACGTGAGGTGATGGAAGGCAACTCATGTGTTCTGTCAAAGTTCTCCCGATTCCCAACACATGCACCTCTAATCTTCAAACAGCTACACTTCTCTGGGTTATCTCCATCTATGATTAATACAACAGCAAGTGGAAGGTTGTTGCGGATATCCACTTCTTCTTTCAACTGGTTTTGGTAGTGGAGTTGGGGTCCTTCAGGGGACCAGGTCGTTGGACAGAGAGCCGGCCCCCGAGTCACAGGAGTTCTTGGTTTCTTGTTTGAGTGACAGCTGGCTACCTTGGCTCTGAGAAAGGGAGGCTTCGATCTGAGCCTCGGACACCTGCAGGAGGGGGGGGGTCGGCAAGGACAGTCAGAGATGATATGGTTGTATGCCTGGATGGATGTCTGGATGGATGGATGGATGGATGGTTGTATGCCTGGATGGATGTCTGGATGGATGGATGGATGGATGGATGGATGGATGTCTGGATGGATGGATGGATGGATGGATGGATGGATGGATGGATGGATGGATGTCTGGATGGATGGATGGATGTCTGGATGTCTGGATGGATGTCTGGATGGATGGATGGATGGATGGATGGATGGGATATGATGTTGCAAAATGTTACAAAACACGTGCAGACGTCAGGGTTGTGCCACAGCACCCACCGTACAGTTTGTTCTGGGTGGAACATTGTGTCCTACAATAACAACAAACAAACAAAACAAGCAGAAAACAAAAGAATGGATCATGCTGTTCTTACCTCTTCAAACTTTTTAGCTTTGTACTGATCGGCCCCTTTCATGAAGTTCAGAAGTATGATGTCACAGAGAACCGTACCCTGAGGATGAAAGCAATGTTTGTTTAGGCATCATTCTCCACATGATGTATGATAGCAGGGTACCTTTTAACCCAGGACACTCACCAGGCCAATGGAGGTGAGGGCTGCCACCATGTTGATCAGCGTTGGAATGGTACTGAACTTCCCTGCCTACATGGACATGAGGAGAGGGGGACACAGTTCAAAATGACTTCCCACACACACACACACACACCTCAATGAATATGTGTATATCATACTATCATCATAAATGCCATTTGGTGGATGCTTATGTTTGTCTTTCAATACAGTGAGTGGATGCATTTCTTAGCATGGGCAGCTCAGAGTGGGAATCAAACCCTTAACCCTGTTAACGCCATGCTCAACCACCTGAGCAGCAATGTTGATCATCCCACACACACACACACACTACTAACATTGCCAGTGACCAGGATGTCAAAGCGAATTGCGTGGGCTTTGAACAGAGTCCTGTAGTCAATTCCGTCGTCCTTCTTGTAGTATCTAGCAAACCTGTGGGCGACAGACAGCAGGACAGACATGGAGTTGACTGATTGGACAGATCAATGACATAGCCTATAGATACATTAACAAAAATAGCCCATATTGGAGAAAGCACGCACACACACAGACACACACACACACACGCACACGCACACGCACACGCACGCACACGCACACGCACACGCACACACACACGCACACGCACACACACACACACACCTGAAGTTGTAGCCTTTGGAGACCTGGTTCTTGGCGAAGGGAGCGTCCAGCCGGGTGAAGGAGTACTCTGGCTTGCAGAACTCCTCGTCCCAGTCCAGGTTGCACCTCCACTGGATGTTGATGCCGATCTCTCCCCCCTGGGGAGACGGAGTGAGGCGGGATGGGGAGGGGGGGGAACAACTCAGAACAGGAGAATGAAAGCAGAAAATAAGAAAAACCCTAAAAAGGGTGGAGGAGTGGGGGTGGGC
>JAOPJO010000002.1:7315475-7326268 GCA_027123675.1 Molva macrophthalma
TCTCTCTCTCTCTCTCTCTCTCTCTCTCTCTCTCTCTCTCTCTCTCTCTCTCTCTCTCTCTCTCTCTCTCTTCCTCTCTGGCTCCAGCCTGTCTGCATAGCAACATACCAAATGATCCACGGCGTCACAGGTTTATCTGTAACCGCCTCTATATCGGTCGTTATAAATATCAGTACGCATGAGGAAAATAAGCCAAATTGTCGGCTATAACTGTGGTGCAAGCCTGCACTCCTCCGGTGGGCTCCGTCGGCGTCTGACTGACTGGATGTCATGCCTGACACAGAATCAACTGTAGTCGAGTGAGGGGCACTTTGCGGGCTGTAATGCCGCCCTGCAGAACACCCAGACCGTGTTGTTGTGTAGGGATCCATCCGATTCACATTTGGAGGAATCTTTGCTATAGATGCCTCCCGTGGTACCGTCGTCGTTGTAAAAAAAATAAACACACACACACACACACACACACACACACACACACAGACGGAACCCAAATATTCACCCTTGCCAATTACCAAAATGACCCACTATTTTGTCATTAATTACGAGTATTGCAAAAACATAATAACTGAGAATTAACGAATAAAGAAAAGAAAAATACTAATTCGTGGCCAGACAGCACCACTGTCTGGTACAAACTGCGCATTACATCGACCTTTCCGTCATTGATTTAACTAGGCACACACACAACCAAAATATATTTTTTTTATGTGAATCAAGTAGCCTACGATCTCCCGCGGCTGTTTAACTGATATTATACAACATCTGTTTCAGCGTATAATCATTTGCAATATCAGTCTACTTTTACTTTAAGGTCAACATTCGTCACACGGAAGTCACGCTCATCTACCTGCTCCGGGTCGATGACGTTTGAAGGGACGTTTCCGTTTGAGCTTGCCAAGCACAAATAAATAGCATAAAATGATACTGGCAGCTTCCTAAATGCCGATGTACAATGGAAACCCCCGATGTAACATTTACTTTGGCTTATCTAGTGTTTGCGTTTTGTTTCGTGTTCACCCCAAACGAGTTTAGGTCGGCGGGTTTAACTGTCCAGAACCTGTTTTCCTCTTGGCTTGGAAGTGAGGATATTGGCTTCATTCAGTACCACGTCAAAAGGACCAGTATTACCTTGCTGGTACATTCTTCATTACCCCTTGGTAAGATAATGGACTGAAAAATAGTATCCCTGTTTATATATCAAGGCAATAAAAAATCGACTTTGTTGTTGTTGTTAAAGGGAAAGCAAGCGTCAATTCACAAAGTTATGCATGGACTAATGATTTCGGCACGAAGTCAGTATAATAATATAGTAACTGGTATCATCATACGCCAGTATAATATTTATATATATATATTTGAAGTAAGCTTTTGCAGGCCTACACCATTGATCACTTTCACAATATATTTTGCAAAATAAACTCAAAATGCAGATCAAATGAAGTTGTGTGACTGAATGTTTCTCACAGAACTTTAACGGATTATAGTTCTTGTGTTGCTGGTGGGTCCTGGCATATAACTTATGATGCACTCACTTTAACATAAGTCTAAATGGGTAGAGGAATGGGATAGGAATACTCCCAATGGATGACTAATAAACAACAGTTGGACAATGTTGACAAGACACTCAAAGAGCAGGTCTGGGCATTGGCATGTAGTAACTTATCGTTAGATGATTTTGTTCAAATCAAAATTTCAGCCGGAAGCTACTTCAGGCCTCAACATACACCAACATGGGGCCAGAGTGCCATACCCGTTGGCGGTTGTTGGCCTTGGTCGGGTGACGTTTATTGTTGGGAAACGTGTAGAATCTGCGTTCGGCCAGCACTCTAAAGTTGGGTGTTTTTGTTGGTTGGGGCAGTTTGCAGGCAGCTTTTTAAAGCGAGTTGTTTGTAAGATTGTAGAGGTTCCATACTATACTAGGTAAGCATGGATGTAAACAACTTATTTCTGTTTATTTTGGTCCTTTCAGGGTACTATGCTGGGATGTGCATAGCTGCTCCGGAAAAGAACCTGCCATACATCAATCTGGTCAGCAACCTCATTTCCTCTTTACACCATGCGTCTCCCTACGTCCTTCTTTATCTGCTGCCTATGTATGTGACATCAAATGTGGTGTTCAAATCGGGGCCCCTTAAATATTGGTTGATCAGCAAATCCTAACTAAGATGTTTATCATGTCTTCAATTGATTAAAAATTGTAGTATAAACAGCCACATCAATTGCACAAACATATGTTCCTCCAGAGGTGGTGCTGTTTTTTTTGTGTATCAACTTAATCAGCTGAAACTGAAATATTTTTCAGCGGTGAAGCTTTGAGCACATGGTTTTCTGTTGTTGAGCATCATCTGGTCAATGTTCTATTTGATTGTTGTTTTTAATTATGGATTTGGGGCAAATTGATTTAGAACTTTTAAAAAGTATGCAAACCCTAGGAACTTAATGACCAATCAACATCAAGTATTAAATAATGCTGTGGTATGATAAAACATCTTAAAAACAATCTGAGGTTATGTATTATTATTCTTTATAATAAACAATGACATGTTTTGTGTTGAAAAGAACCACAGTAAGTACACATGTATTGTTAATGCAACCTCTTCTACCAGGTGAGTGCTGGCTGGCAAGCCTTCCTCGTCCTGTCCCTATGTCTCCAGGTGGTCAGCTGGGGTCTGATCATTTACTGGTCTCGCCGCCAGTGGTCCAACCATCCAATCAGCAGGGCTTTGCAGGCCCATGCTCTGCCCCAGCGGCCAGGCTGGGGTGCAGTGGCAACAAGCATCAATACAGAGTTTAGAAGGATTGACAAGTTTGCCACAGGAGCTCCTGGAGCAAGGGTCATTGTTACCGATACTTGGGTATTGAAGGTAAACACAATAATTTGCATTGTTGTACTAAGTAAAATACTGTTATGCTTAAAGTGATGGACAAAATAAATCCATCATTTACTTCTAATTATGTTATCAAGGGTTATCAAGGTGTGCATTTAAGTGGCAATCTCCAAAGATTTTAATTTAAATAAATATCAGTTAAGTCACTATTGCCAAATGAGGTAACACAATGTTGATTGAGTCTACAGCTCACTGATGAAAGTCCTTACATTTGCAGTAATATGAATGTTAAGAATGTTATTCAACATTTAAAACCACAAGCGTGTTTTCCATCCCCAGCAGTAGTTGTTCCCCCAGAGAGGTTCTGGCCTTGGTACAGCTACAGACTCGCTCATCAAACACACAGATAATCCAGCATTATTTTCGGCACTGTGATCATAAGGCTACTATTTGCCGCTGGCGCAATTATATTATCAGCTGCTTCTGGCTGGGTAGTCTAAGCGAGGGAAAACCCGTCAGAGGTGCATCACAGGTAGCCTAATAATCACAGCAGCAAAATAATTCAGAATTATCTCCGTTTGTCAACAATCTTGTTGTGTTGTTATTGCCACTCGTTTTGAGTGCCAATAAGTGACCATTTGAAACACATTGTAAGGGAAATTGCCTCTAGTATGATAATACGGTAATATAACAAGTTTTGTTAAGTTCTGTATTTTACTGATATTTGATGGTTATTTGATGTTTTTAGATCCTGTGGTCCATCACTTTAAGCAAACTGGTACATAACTTCAATGTCATGCTGCTATTTGTTGACTCCCTTTTTAGTGACTGCATGTAGCTTTTCTAGTTGAAAAGGAGTTTAACATTTGTCACGCCTGTGTGCTACCAGTCGGCCCTTGTTGCACATGTCTGTTTTCACACTGAATGTTTAATGACATCCCATCCAATGGTCGATTGTCTGCTTAGAGTAGACAGCCTGGCTACCAATAAATGTAAAATGTCAGGTTTCTATGAATTTTGTTGCGCCGATGAACACATGACAATCTGAAACAGATATATGGCCTCTGACGTATTCTTTATGCACTCTATGCATCAAATATTTTCTCCTCTTCAAAATGGAATTCAAGGTTATTTGCAGGCATAGGACTGTCCTACTACCATAGTCCTATTATCATATGTCCATGACCATAGAGAGTTACATTATGTTAGATATGAGTGGCATCTTGATACAGTTTGATGTTTTACCATTAAAGCACTAGTGAGCAGTAGTAGCGCTGCAGATTTGTTTGTTCTCCTACATTACCATCAGAATGTGTTGAGACAAGAGCTTAGGAGAGGGAAAGCCTTTTCTTGTCTTCTTTATTCTGTTATGTCTCAAACCTTTTACAGGTGACCACATATTACGTCCACGTGGCACAACAGACTGACAGCCACCTCACTGTAACAGAGTCAAGACAGCACCAGATGAGCCCAGATTCAGCTACACCCACTCAGATTCTGACCCTTAGAGTGGCCAGCATCAACCCAGCTGTGAATCCATTTGATATCAGGTATCTGGGAACAAATGTGTTACGCTTTCAGAATTGTACTGTCATGGCCTATGTCTGCTTATTGTTACCGATTGTTATGGATCGCAATCTCCTGATGCCCTTCAGGGTTTTTTCTGCCAGCTACCGTTTTGTTAACTGAACTTTGAATGTTGCTATTATCCCAAAGCATGACTCCACTTAAAATGTTTTGTTAAGCTCTGCTCATTTGACAAATCCATAATGATTACTTTTCATTTGAAACAAAACTATGGTCTAACTGTTTAAATTGTCATTGTCATTGTCTCGTAACATTTACAAGAATTGATACAGTAATCGTAATATAGATACTATCGTTAACGAACATAGACTTACATTTTCTTTCCAAATTTTCAAATGCTTCTTCCAATAATGTGTGCAGGTTGATGTCCACAGAATACAGTGAGCTGAGGGAGAAGTTGCATTCTCCTATTAGAAGTGCTTCCAATGTAGTGATACACCAAACCATCAGTGAGCTCTTTTTAGACACATTCAAAGCTCAGGCCGATCTCAATCAGCCTTACATGCTCCCCAGTGAAATGGTAAATATCATTCACAATATGCATATAAATCATTTCTCCTGCTATATTCCAAGGGGTAATGGTGATTCCTCACCTAATGTTCTTGGTCTTTGGTGTAGGAAGTAGAGCTATGTATTGGCTGTATGCAGGCCCCTGCTGGAACTAAGCTAATCAGGCTATGTTGTGAAGAAGGTCAGTACATGAGTTCTTTCTACATTTAAAAAGTAGCATCACACTAGAGTACCTTTTTAGAGTTTGCAGATAATTTAGGGCCAAGTTGTGAGTGCTCATTTATTTAAGTACAATAACAACAATAACAATTAGATTCTGCTAACATCTAACACTTTCATCCAAAAATGTGGTGTTGTTTAATTAATGAATTAATTAGAATGGTATAATATACTAAGAAAAGTGAAAAGCATAAAAGAAGGACCTCTGAATATATTTAGGTTTGATTCTTTAGATGACCCCAGTCTCACAAAATGTGCGTATTGTAGTTAAAGTTGTTAAATGATGTGTGTTTCTGAATAACAAACCGTTGACCATCTTGTGCCTCAGGTAGCGACAATGATTCTGAGTGCCGCCAGTGCTTCTGCAGACCAATGTGGTGTCTGTCCTGTTTGGGTCGATGGTTCTCAAGCCGCCAGGACCAGGAGAGACCTGAGACCTGGCTGGCCAGCTGCGTTCCTTGCCCTACTTGCAGGTCGCAGTTCTGTATACTAGACGTCTGTCTGGTTCGCTGACGACAAGGATCACTGCTGAGATCGGAGGGCCATGTCACCTGGAGCGTGTTTTATTATGCAGCAAATCATTTTCTCTTCACCAAATTGTACTTAAATAATGGAGCTTCAAAATGGTTTATAAAATACTATACATTGAGCTATACAATAAGTACTATACAGCTTGATGTATAGTATCTCTATGTAACAATTTGTGGAGGGATGGGTACATAAAATATAATTGTAGTCATTCTTTATGTGTCTACAATTATACATGCACAATGTTTAGACATTATAGACTTTATATATGGTGTTATTTTAATACAGTTCAATGCATGGCTGAACAATGTTCCCAGTGCCATTTCAATGCAGGGGATACAATTCAATAAAAAGCTGATACTGTTATTTGTATTGTATGTATCTTTTGATGTACATAAAATGACAGAACATTTTCCATTGAATATTTTCGATGTTCTAATTATTCGAAATGAAGTATTGATTGGTAGGGAAATCTATATATTTGGTTGTGTTGCTTCGCCTCGTGGTTGGTTCATGAGCAGCTAAACTTCACAGGACTACCTCTTCCGGTCATATGACCTTTGTTGACGTAGCGCGGGTTTTCTCTTCACTTTTGCCCACATACACTGTTCACGCCACACGCAGAAACACTAGTCTATACTTCAAGTGTGGAACCATCACAAAGAAATTTAAAAAGAAATGTCTTTTAGATCAAGAAATGGACGCTCTAGTGCCGACAGTAAAGAATATGAAAACAGGTGAGTTTTAAGAATTTAGAAGACATTTTAAAGATGTAGGTCTTTGTTATATAAATAACGAAAAATATGATTAAATGACAATATGATGCACTGTCTGGATCTCGGTTATAAGCACAATTGTATTCACCGTGTTTGATATAAATATTACTGCCCTAACATCACTTAATGCGTTCAGCATCATTTTGACGGTATGTATATCCCGCGCCGGTTCGACTTCTGTTTTCCCGCGAAGATTTGTTTAACGTTAGGTAGTCACTTGGTCGGCAATCAGCCATCCTTTGTGCCCGTAGTCATTACGTGTAACATACGGAAAAGACAATCAAAAGTTAGTCTAGTTTGCTTATGTTTCTAGTCCTGTGTACGCGACAAGCATATTGAGTTGTGGTGCATAAGGTGAGTAAACAATGGTTACAGAGCAACAGATTCGGCCTTTCGTCGTCGTTTAGAGACGGTGTTTTATGAAACAAGTTTGTTTTTTAGGTAGGTGCGTTGCGCTACTAACAATGGGTAAATGTGGTCTTATTTTACCCTCCGTTTAGCAACAATATTTACCTGAAGTTAGTGTGCCTGTGTCGTCATTATTCATATTCTCGCGGTGATACAAACCATTTTTAACAAATGCCATAAAGTGTCTGCGAGCAAGACAGGTCTGTGGAGGTTTACCAGTCAGTGCTACATTAGCATTAGCTGGAGGGCTAACTATAGGCTTGGCGCTTTGCTTAATGTTTATGTTCCTGCCAATACTTGATTGATCAGACGCTAATACACATGTTTATATCACACTTATGTGCACCGTGTTTAATATGGCTTGACATTTAGCTTGATGACAATGCATTTTGTCTTGAGGTGAATAAAAGGCAGAACACACTTTGTTTTAGTCGAATTTACGATCTACTTATTAAACGAATCCAATGCTAATGTACGCATGCCTTGTTTTCGATGATTTCCACACCGTACTGCCAACAAAACATTAAGAATGTTTGGCTAAAATAATTGTATTCGCCACAACTAATAGATATTTGATGCGTCGTTGGCACAAGTTACAAGTTAGACTGGGCGATTGGCAAACTCCCCCTAACATTAAAGCGGCTCCATGCAAAATAATTCAATAGAGTCCTTTATTTACAAACTGGTACATAGATTTCAGGATTTGAGTCACCCAACAAAACACATCACAGAGCATTACAATGGTGCCATGTTTTGTGTAACGTGTGCCTTCGTTACCCCCTGCTAGACCGTGCAAGCGTCGCGTAGCCTTGCGTCGCGCCGTAAGGAAACACTCTAACCAATGAGAGCATCTACACTGACGGGCCGGCCCCACCAATATAGAAATTAAGTACATTTGTACGCACGTCAACGCGTCCATCTATGAATAAACTGTTTTCGAATAAAGTACGTATGTTTGTATATCAATTCATTTAATCATATATAGATAAGTAGTAGCATATTGCAGCTGTAAAAATGAATGTTCAAAATTCATTGTTGGTGAATATCTTTACTAGAAGTGGCATTCCTGCATACCATGGCATCGTAGTCCGGCTTCACCGCAGGGTGCAGGGGGGTGCATCATGATCCCACCGTAGGGATCATGAAATAACTAGTTCTATAGCCCCCCCACATCCCCTCAGCCCTGCGTCCCTCTGCAGACTATGCACCTCTGGTTTACTTTGCATCTTCTCGCTAGTTTCAATTTGCGATCACGGACGAGGTGCGGAAATACAGGAGCTGTACGAGCCCAGACACTGCGTATACAAGGACAATTTAAAGAGACGTTTGGAGGACAACTGGTGCTGCCACCGGAGCTTCAGCTGTGAACAAGCACAATCCACTTGTGATTGTTCACAACAATGATAAACCACCGCTCTGTCACGGAAGAAACTAAAAAACTAAACATTTTGAGGCATCAAAATTGGGGCTGATTGTCTGCTTGGTGAGTAAATCTGGGAAGGCCATCCTCCACACAGGCAGGTGATTGTACATACTGTACCAAAATAAACATGGAATACAATACCTGGCAATGATGGCTCTGAATTCCCCATGTGTGTCCCTGTGCCGTGCAGACGCATGTTTTTAACACGGCCAAACTGAGGTGAACCAGGAGCGCTCGAGTCAGGCACAGGAGCGAGCCACAGCCCGTCTCCCACAGCGCTCTGCCTAACCATCAGCTGCCGCCCATCAGCTGCTAGCTATGGTCCATTAAATGGCTATCATGTGTAGGGATGGGGATCAAATTTCTCAAAACCCAAAAATCAATAAGGTCCAAACTTATCAATACTGCTATCGAGCCTGTTATGTAAGGTTAAATCTCGACCAACGAGATTCATGTCATTTAAATCAAATCACTGGTACACAAACACACATTGATTGCCTAATAAAGTTATTTAATTCAATTGAATTGCCTGCCAATCGCGTTAAACTAAACAAAGAAGGATTGAATTGCCTCACGCTCTCGTTCGCCTCATTTCTCATCTGGTCCATTGGTTGCTTGATAGGATGGCTGAACATTCAAAGCCATCAAAGGAGTGGCGACATTCCAGTAAAGCCAAAGATGAGGAGGAAGCGAAATGCTGTTTATGCTCGAAGTTACTTTCGTGTAAGGGGGGGGAACGTCAATGCCTAACCCCAACGAGGCGGATCAGTTAACACCAAACCGCAGTACACTCGACTGACTTTGAGTCGGAACAGCAACGCTGGCTGCCGTTGCAATCCTCCTCCTCCAGTCATGGTGCGAGCGCCCTCTCTTCGTAGCATGTCCCGTACTGACCATCACTGAGAATAACAGCCGGTCTTCATGTGCTACATCAGAGTTCTCCATAAACCCCGGCTGGCGGCTAAACAGCGGCTTGATTTCTGACTAAACCAAATGTAAAGAAATCCACTCCATGTTTTCTATACTTCCATAGGTTCTAAACACACCAACATCGTTGAGTTTACAAATACTTTTCCAATAGTGAGACAGCTATGAAAGTTTCAAATTTGCTGGATAAAGATGAGATTTTTTAAAATTTGATTCATTAGTTAACTGCGTACCTCAAGCCTTGTAAGATCGAAGAGACTGCAAATAATGTATAGCTGCTACATTAACAGGAAAGGTTTGCGTATGCAGCGTCATACAGCTTTGGATTGGATGCCATAATACTAATATTCCTCCCATATTTCCTCAAATACATTTAAAATGAGAGAATACTATTGTGGGACCGAGAGGGCAGATTGAAACATAAGGTAAATAAGTAGACCATGGTTCAAATAGCCTGTACAAGACTGTAAATTACTCCTGAAATAATAAGCATTAACCAACACTTTAGTGTGAAAATTAAATACTTCACTACTACACAATACTACAAAAAAAAATCAAAGACAGTTAAACAATAAAATAAATATCAGTTATGTTAAGAATTTATTGTCCTCTCCCCTTTCAACCGAATAAAAGTAGTACAATTTTGCTCTGGCCTCTTTTAGTTTGTATTCAACATGATAACCTATTATCTCCAATGAAATGGTCGTCAGTTGTCATTGTCAAAATGGAATTGCGCTCTATTAAAAATATAATGTTCCCGGCTCATTTTGCACTCCGTGGCTTCAACATGGCAACCTGGGGGGGGGGGGGGGAGGGCAGATAAAACTTTCCAATATTGTGGATTTTAACTGCAGTACCCATTTTTAATGCTCTTTGTAAACTCTTTTTTACATATTGTACCTTTTTAAATAAATAAATAACCTCTGCTGTTCATGTCCTGGCTTTGTAGGAATAGCGGCCCGTCGCCCTGGTCTCAGTGCAGGAAGAGGGGAGCTGATGGCAACCTGAGGAGCAAGAGAGAGGAGGACAGCCATGATCAGAAGCCCCCTAAACACCCCGAGGACAGACATGCCAAGTACGGTTGTTGTCCGTCTCTAAACGAGTCTGACAATGGTTCATTAAAACCCATGAGATGTAATAATCAAGAGATACACTGGAATGAGACTAACTAACCTATTCAGATATATCTTTTTGACTTTTCATCTGTAATTGCTGCTTTCTATTTATTTTTTATTGAGTGTATTATCACTCCTTCCAAATTGACATGGAAGGAGTGACAAATTATAAACGATTGTATTATATCCTAATATAATGCAGTACAACCTTTACTTTCTCTCTGTTTGGAGGGCCTTATGCAGTTGCCTTCTTCTTGTGTTGCTTGATGTCTAGTTTCACCACACCAGAGAGTGATGGGCCGCTGTCTCGTTGTGGCAGGCAGTCGGACTGGGGCAGCCAGGTAGAGAACGAGGAGGCGCTGATAAAGGATGTACACAAGGACATGCACCGGTAAACGTAAACACACACACACACACACACACACACACACACACACACACACACACACACACACACACACACACACACACA
>JAOPJO010000002.1:7338990-7351490 GCA_027123675.1 Molva macrophthalma
GTGTGTGTGTGTGTGTGTGTGTGTGTGTGTGTGTGTGTGTGTGTGTGTGTGTGTGTGTGTGTGTGTGTGTTCAAATATCTCCTGTCTAGATCTGGAGACGTGTGTCCAACAGCGGCAGCACTGGAAGAGAAGGGGAAAGGAGAAGAAAGGGAGATTATGCCTGAGCAGGAGTGGTTCCACCGACCACATTCAGTGAAGTGGTTGGACCTCAGTCACTCATCAGTCTGTGCAGAACTGTTTGGAGTATACCGCACTCTGCTGTGGAGAGCCTGTGGCCGAGCACTGTGGCAAAACCTTCACTTTCCTACAGGAGGCGCAGCAGGGAGCCTGAATCTGTGTAGTGATCATCAGAAATGTCTACTCCTGCACACATGGAGACATGCTTCCACAACAGGTATCTAACACAAAAGATGACTGTCATGGAGAACATAATGAGTCTTTAGATTGCAGCTTTTCTTCGAGATTTCCGAGTGCTTTGAAAATATGTATACTATATGGTTCTAAAGGACCACTCCATTCAGGGTTTGAGTTTGAGGTCAAAATCTAAACACAAAAATGGCTTTTTTTGATAAATGACTGTTTGTTATTATGGTTACTAGTGTGTTAATAGACAAACTCTCTTCAATAGTTTTATTTTATCCTTGGATAAGGCAAATTCTATGCCAGGGGTGTTAGCCTATCAGAAAAAAAGCCTTCATTGTAGGCTACTTTGCAAGCCTATATGGTTGTCACACCAGTATGAGGCTTTTGAAAACCTTCGGCCACTTCAAATATCAGCTAAACCAACGGTTTAATTTCAGGACAAGACATGCCAGGGACGGTTCACTGTATTTAGTCTGTTCTGTGTTACACTCGGGTGTAGAGTTGCTTGGAAACCTGATCCCTTCTGCTTCATGTTTATGGGCCGTTGTTTTTTTCTTTTCTCTTTTAAGATTTGGTTCCGCAGGAATGCAGGGCCATGCTGGAGAAATTCTGTCTGCGTGTATTAATCCTCAGCGCACACACGCACTGGGACCAAGGTAAACGCACGCCTGCATGAGGGCCGTGAAGGAGGTCTGCATCTACTCACCGTAACGCTGCATCCACCTGACGCCTGAACTGAGCCACACAGCGACGTCCAGGCATCAGTCCCAGGGTTATCTATGATGGGGTTTTGTTCCATAGTTTTAGGCAGCTAAATAAAAATAGATTATGGTTCATTATAATCCTAAAAATTAAATCATTAAATAGATCTAGGAAAAAAAAACAAAAAACCTTCAAAGTATAGCATGAATGGGTGTGTAGCCTAAGTTTAAATAAAGTCTTAACATGATTTGCCTATGGAGATTGCGCTGCAGCAACCAGACTTTGCAGGCTGGTGTGTAAATAACAGCAGACTACGATTCCCAAAAATGACAAACAATGTGGTCAAAAGAATTGGAGTGTTTACTACTGATACTGAATCAGTTTTGATTTACCAGTGCATCCTATTAATAGTAGCTGCTTCTTAAATGTGCTGACCTACTACAACAAATCAGCCATACACACACACACACAGATATAATTGCAAAGCAGCCAATGTCTCTAAATTTGGAGGTGCCAATACTTTTATTGAGTTTATGACATGACATGTATTTCTAGACATTTTTTGGGGTGATCGATTTGTGTCATTTTAATGTTTGTGATCACCAAAGGTAGTTTTTTTGTATTATGTGCAAAAACAGGGATATGGGTCCATTTCCTTAAATAATGAACAAGTGATCTCATGTCTCGTATCTCCTTTCTACAGTGTTGTGCTGTTCTTTAGGCTCAGGTCTGAAAGATAAATGTCTTCCTGGGACAACCCAAGAAAGGCGACTACTGATGACATCACCAGAGCAAGATGGAAGTCTGGTAATGACAGCGACTGTAAAGCACTTGTTACAGCTCTCCCCTCCTCTGCTCTCCGCTATTCGGTGTCACCTCTTGGCTGATCGTATAGAAACAGGTAAAGTACTTTAGTCATGCATATAAACGCCTGTCTTTGGTCTCCTTTTCAGGCCAAGGCACTCAATGGTGGTTAAACATGATATGGGTTTCTTTTCCACCTTTACACAAAAATATGTACACCTGAATATGTGTGCACCTTTGGTTTCTACTGAACTACCTAGCAAAGCCAGATGGGTTGCTCAAAATATTTGGTCATATTACATTTTCAGAAGTGATGCCTTTTTTGCTTTTTTCAATGAAGTGTATTTACTAAGTTGCAATTCTAATGCAGTTTCAGCCATCTGTTCCCTTCTCATCGCTTAGCTGTATGGCAATATTAACTTTTTGCTTTTGCGATCTGATGTGTTTCTATGGGAACCAGTGCGGGATATGTCTGCAAGTGTTCCTGACGGGCTAATCGTCTTTCTTCTAAGGTTGTGTGGGCCCATCCAGCCTGGCTCTCTGCAGTGCCACTGCTCACCTGGCGGGGGCGTCTGTGCAGTCCAGCCTAATTTGGGTGATGTCCAAATCTTACCAGTTCCTGTCCTCATGGAGCCTTGACAAGTTCCTACTCATCACACAGGGAGATTTAAAGGTAGGGCATGTTCTATGTGTTGGATGTTTTTTCAACAACTCAACTCCCCAAGAAGTATGGATCTCAAACAAAAAAAATCAATCCTGCATGTTTTTGACTTTTGAGAACTGTTGTTTTGTGTGTATCTGCAGGCCCTACGTGTGTCTTTAGAAAGACTTTTACAACAAATGGAGACCCTAATATTGGATGGAGCTGATGATCTTCATCTCTACCGTCATCGCCATCACCATGTCCTCTTGAGTCGGCAGATTATCGTCCTACGGAGCTCTGTCTCTGAACTGCAGGTAAGTGCATTACAAGCTGGCTAGAACACCACCACTAACTAGACCATATTTGTTTTTTTCTGTCGTCTTAGATTGTTAGTCTATTGTAAGTCATTACATCAGAATACCATGGGCATTTTTACAGTGAAATGCATACAGTTCAACTTTTATTTGAATTCACTAGAATTCAATTGACTTGTTTCCAACTGTGTGTTAAAGAACATTTAAGACAACCATTATAATACGGGACAACGTTATGCTTTGCTAACTATATACTAATATTCAAACAAAACATTTATTTAGTTTGTCCAATAAAGCCTGGTCAAATATTTGATCAGAACATTAGAGAACGGTATACCAGTTTTTTTTCTTTGTATTAGTGGTTAGCAATGCATAATTATGTGTTGGTATTCATTAACAGTATCTGATCCCCTTTTACTTTAGTAATCTGTAGCCTGTCTGTAAATACTTAGTTATCTTTTTTTGGGGTAACCATAAGCAACATGTGCGTTGATCCCATTAGGCGTTTTCTTCCGTGGCTTTGAAGATTTTCTCCAGTGGCTGCAAGCAAATGTCGGGGGAAGTCTTTGAACAGACCATGCCCTCGGCCAAACACTGGAGACTAAACTATAAAACAGGTACAAAAAACCAACACTCATTTTAAACAGGTCCAAGTCCAGTAGAAGTTTGTAGCTAAAATCAACGAGTAAACATGCGTTGATGTTAGACGTGTTAAGGGAATTGGAACATGATCATTGAGAACAGCCCATTGGGTTTGAGAAATGTGCTATAAACATTCCATTCCTTATCCTTTGGAGACTAATTGGTGTGACTAGAGTATCCATTCCCAGGATCTAGGCTATGTGTGAGCAATGGAATATTGTCTGAGTTATGGGCTGTGGGCTCCTCATTAAACAGTAGTATTTAACAGTAGAGTAACAATGAAGAATTTATTTGTCTCATACAATGGTTGAAATACAACTATTTTCGAGCTCCGTCTTAATTGGTATTTTTATTCCGTCTAACTCTAGAATTTCCCAGCAGCCCCAGCGAGTATGTGTTGTTTGCAGCTCAGAGTGTGATTGGTCAGGTCCTGGAAGGCGTGGCTCCACTGTCAGATGACGCCCGTGTGCAGACATTAAGCATCACAGTGACTGCTTTCATGGAGGCGTGGATGGAACACATCCTCAAACAGAAGATTAAATTTAGGTAATGAATTGTGTGTGTAATGGTGTCATACTGGGCTGCATATGGGACTACTGGACCACACTTCTAGTGTTAGAAAGGAACCTTGAATGGCTGAAAGTTCAAACCTAGTTGGAATTGATTGAAGATTCTGATTCCAGTGAGACAAATACTGGAAGATCAAAGAGCACATCTGGAAGATTCAAATAATAATTCAGGGTAATGCCTATTGGTGACGTACAAGGCATTCTTTGTGGAATTGTAAAATGTTGTGTTTCACTTTGCAAGAGCTAAGCTTGGTGGGCCCTTTGATGTTTAATATAAGAGCATGAATTAAATTCAACTCACTGTAGCATCACAATGTGATCATTTCATTGAAAACCACAACCCAGAGGTGGAGGACTGAAGGATTTACTTTTTAAGGAATAGCCCAATATCCCGGACGTAGTTCATGCTGGCTGAAGTGTTCATAGACTAAACTTGAGCTGACTGAAGAGTACTGTTTTGGGGTGCTAGTTATTACAATGGAAATAAAGGACCCAGCATGTGATGGCAGAGTTTGTGGGGGAGGCGGTGTAGAGCCTGGGCCAGGAAGCAAAAACTGCAAGGGGCGGAGTTAGGCCTTGGTTCCGCTTTTGCTACGGCGATATTCTACGGAGGAAAACTCCTTCCCTCGGGTGGATGAGGCTTTCACAAGGGGGGTTTAATATCCGTCATTTCTACAGTGGCCGGTCTACACGCTATTGCTTTGAAACCTTCCAGACATTTCTTTACAGTTGACTAGTGCTGGCTGAGCTTGTGTTTGCTGTTAGCAGCATTACTAGCGTACACATGATGTAAGCTTGTTCCTTACTCCTGCAACATTAATGGTCGAAACAAATACGCAGCGAAAGAACATCAACGACCCCGTTCAGCCAGATATGAGCCGGTCGGCTAGCGGACATTTTGTGAGACTAAGATTAACATTGTTACGTAGTTCTCTTCTATTGCCTATGTGTTCTTTGTTTGTTGAGTTTCTTCTGAACTACATTCTTTGTTCCTTAGCCTCCAGGGGGCTCTCCAGCTGAAGCAGGACTTTGACTGTATCAGAGAATTTCTTCAGTCAGACCAGTACAGTCTGTCAGCTGAACTGCACCAGCAGCTGCTCCACCTCAGGTAGCACACTGGCCTCGTTCTTACTGGTGTTGTGAGATATTCATGTCAATTGGCTGGGTTTTCTTTTCAACATGTTCAGAGAGTTGAACCTCTATTTACATTCTGACAACGTTGATGAGGTCCTTGTACATAGCATCTGAACAAAGTATGAGTAAACACACCTGTTGTCTGCTGCAGATATCCTTATTCAAACCAAGCAGTGCCTTTTTATTTCAATGTTAGGAGTCCAAACACTCATTGTAATTATGTAACTTGATTCATGAGCTGGTGAAACGTGGGTCATTGTTTCCCTGTACTGTATGTCCATGGCTCCTGTGTGCAGAGTTTTCCAGCAGATGGATTCAGCAGTAGTGTGTCTGCTACAACAGCCACAGGCAAAGCCTCATCTACAGTCCAGGGGCTGCGAACCATTCAGACGATGCTGTGAGTGTGGAGTCAGAACACCATGAATATATAGTGATGCAGAATCACTGAATATAACATAAATATTACATTGACCAAGAGCTCCATCGTAACTCACAAAACGTATCTACTCAGCAATTGGTAAATGTGTTGGTACATTTTGTGTGTGTCTGTCACTTACTCCAGGTCCTACCACAAGCAATGGAAGTAGCATTGATGTGGCCATAGGTGGTAGTATAACCAACCTAGATAACATGGAAGGGGAGGTGTTAACTCATCCCAATTCCTCCCCCCTTACTCCTGAGGCCCCCACAGCAGCCCCCACCTCTCCAAGCCAGACCTACCTCGCTCCCAGGTAGTTTGAGTTCCTTAACAATCCACATTAACCAATGGTATAACATTGAAATTGTATGTTATTCTTTAACCATTATGCCCCCGAAAAATGTATTGGCTCTGCTTACTTACAAAACTACTGACAAATTGCTTTTGGTTTGGAAGAACAAGAAACAGTACAATTCATAGGAGCCAGTAGCTAGTTTGAGTCTTTTTTAAATTTATTTCTTTAATTTAAGCCTGCATTGTGATTTTTATATTGAAATTGTGTAACTAATGTTCATATCTTCTAATTGCTCTTTTGTGTATATTCCCTAATATTCTATTTTTTTCTTTTTTCTTCTTCAGCTTGGCTTTAGGTGCTGCCCAGCAGGACTGGTTGGACTTGAGAATCCACAATAGAGCCTCCCGATGGCGGCTACCGGGACTGCAGTGCCTCTCCAAATCCGAACACTAAATTGACAGCCTGTGTTTTTCCACGGCTGCCCAATGTCCTTCAGTACCGGTGCAGCCGAGTCCATTTTTACATATTCTTTTCAACACTGCTTTCTGAGCATGCAGTGGCCACCACCAACTACTTGACCAATAGAGACGAGCCACATCCAACAGGTTCAAGCATACGTTTCCACTGCTCTCCAGCTTTGATGCCTCGGACATGTTGAGCCAAAATAAGTGCAACTTAAATAAAAAGGTTATGTTTTTCAAAATGGGATTATGATTTATTAACAGATGGTCATATGCTTGCTGATAAGAACATGATGTATACACAGTCTTTATTTTAAAAATACAGCGATTTCTTTTTTTTTTTTTTCTTTCTTTCTTTTATGGAAGTCATTGTGCTTGGCATATACAACCAATGCTGGTGTGTGGGTTGGTGATAAATGCAAGGGCAAATGGGCTTTGAGATGAGGGCAATCATTAAGTTCAGTAGGAGGCATGAGCATAGTTCTGGTTTAGGCTGATCCAGTATTGCATTATTGTTTGTAGTAGTGGTATAGGCTCCTTATTATACATGATGCTTCTTACCTGTGACTGTCCAGAGGAGCGTGCACAGCAGTTTCAGTAACTGCCTGTTGTGATCGTTGACGTGACCACATATTATACTGACTGAACCAATAAGGTTGTCTGAGGTAGCCGGCCAACCCCTGTTGTTGCCATGACATAACACAAGATTATCTCCTGTTCCATTTACATGCTTTACTGAACAATACATTTTACGATACAGAGACGGTCATTACATTTTTGTTCGTTATTTACATGGTATGATTGCTATTTATAAAAGTGTGTCAGGTTTTCTTTACTAGTATGTCAATGCAAGATGTGTACATTTTATTAATACTCTTAATACTTCATACATACTGTGAAACATGTGTGACCACCTTCTATAAAATACAATTGTACAAAAGGTATGAATCTAGCTGATCTGAGACCAGTGTGATCCATTGTTAGGACATCAAGGAGCGCAGCTACATCCTCTAGTAGCCTGACAATGATGAACGCCAGCGATTTTCTCTTGAAGGCCAACTGCAACCTAGAGAAAGTACATAAACCAGGCATTAGAGACATAAACTCCTTCACGGTATATGACCATTGTACACAGAACAGTCCCACCCTTGTGTCATTCCTCCCACCAACAGGGGGAGCCTTCGTTACAAAGTATTCCCATAATGCACAGCGAATTACAGACCGCTTATATGAAATCTTCAGACTTCCGATTGATCCTTCCATTCCTTGTTCAGCGCGGTGGAGGTCCTCTATGCTCTTGGTAAGATTATTATCGTGTTAAATATGTGTGGTGGTTCTGTTGTATCAGAACGAGACTTTGTATTTTTTTGCGGTGTATTTGTTACAGTATTTGTTTTGCCCTGATTTTTTTTTAATGTTATGTTCCTTTTTTAGGCAGAGTGGAATCATTAACCACGTGCGAACAGTATTGCGCTAATGCATACCGTGCTAATACATGCCGTTAGAGGAAGTCAAGTAGTGATTTGAACGACCCAGCACTAAGTCAGCTGCCTAGGTATCAGTGCCTGGTTCAGTGTTACAGTGCTGGAAGAGGAAGCTCTGTAACTTGCGACGGTTCTGCCGCCTCTGTTTTAGAGCTGGCTGCTACTGAAGCGTTGCAGGGTTCGACCCAACGAGAGTGGTCTGCTCTGATCACCGCAGAGCGGGCCTAGTGTCGGGTCACACAGCTTTAGCATGTTATACCAAGGGCTAAACAACCTGGCACTTTAAACTAGTTCCTTTCCATCATTGCGTAATTAAATCAAAGTATTTGTTTAAACAATTATATTTGAATTCCCATTAAAGTCACATTTCGAGTTGTCATAAACGCAGCATTAGTAATCCCATTAGACATCATTTCAAAGCTAAAAAAAACTATTAATGGTTTAACCAGTGGGTGTTGAATTGTATGAATGTGCCTCGCTAACTCATGTTTTACGCACTATGCAGGCATGATGGCAAAGGGCTTTTCCAAGGGTAAGTTTACATGTTTGTCCCACTACATTGATACTTGAATTCAAGCAGGATGTATATGCTGTGATGATTGCAAAAAACACATCATGCTGACAAATACCGTGGTGACTCTCTTTTCCTGAGCATATTGATGAATGTATGCATGTGCAATGGGACAGTACTTTATTCATTTATGATTCTAATCTGTCTATCGGGTTTTTGGAAAAGCCTCACGGCTCACTGGTGGTGCTTCAGGTCCTGATGGTTGGCTGAAAGGCTGTTAAGCCTCGATGGGACTAATTTGCGTGTGCTTGACTCGACAACAAATGCAGGTAAATAGGACTCCAGCATCTGGTTTTAATGCTAAACATTAAAAACCCAATGAGTACTCCCATGGCAGGAGCATTCGCTCAGCTGTGGAATCCAAACATTGGGAGAAAAACCTCAGGACTTTGGCACAGATTCAGTAGCTTTCATCTACCAGGACCTGACTCAAGTCCTGGAACAACTTGACTGGGACTACAGTGTTATGGGGTTGGGTCCATGTGTTGCATATTGCCTCATTGTAAAACCATTTTATTTTGAACAGGCTGTAAATCTGCTGCGCTCAGCTGGCCCTGGGTCCTGCTGCAACATGTGGAACAAAATTTGCAGGTCATGGTGGATGACATGATTGGTCATTTTGAATAGTGGACTGCAATGTCTATCACTTTATTGCACTTAATGCAAGCCAGAGACTACAACAAATGCAGGTATGAGAAATGAAGACCATGTAGATTCAGTATTAAACTGTTAACTCTTAAAAACCCAATGAGTACTCCCATGGCAGGAGCATTCGCTCAGCTGTGGAATCCAAACATTGGGAGAAAAACCTCAGGACTTTGGCACAGATTCAGTAGCTTTCATCTACCAGGACCTGACTCAAGTCCTGGAACAACTTGACTGGGACTACAGTGTTATGAGGTTGGGTCCATGTGTTGCATATTGCCTCATTGTAAAATGTTTTATAACTTTATTGCAGCTCATGCAAGCCAAACACCCCAAAGACAACAAATGCAGGTAAATGTGAGAAAGGAGCACCATGTAGATTCACTATTCAACTTTTTCTGCTTAAAAACCCAATTGTATACTGCCATGACATGAGCATTCGCTCAGCTGTGGAATCCAAACATTGGGAGAAAAACCTCAGGACTTTGGCACAGATTCAGTAGCTTTCATCTACCAGGACCTGACTCAAGTCCTGGAACAACTTGACTAGCACTACAGTGTTAAGTTGAGGTGTGTGTGTGTAGTGCCTTGCCTTAATGTGAGTGTTTCCTAACGGGTCTCTTCTGCTTTCTTGCAGGTTTGGAATGACGCTTGATACTTCTTTAAAATATGTTCCAGGTTCATATTAATCCTTGTAGAAATTGTTGCTGTTGAAATAAAATTAAAAAAAAGTATTCTGGTGTGCAAGTGATTTGGTTTTATTTTTATAGTGTCATGGTTTTAGTCATTGGGCATACCAAATAATGACTGCCTGAATACCAGGCAGGTCTGATCTATGACATGGATGGAACTCAAGATACCAGCTATTCATGCCTACAAGTATTGGCTTTAATAGTTACCGGGTCCAGTTTTAGGTGACTTAATGGCTTCACTGTACTTCACAAGTCACTGGGATGGCTGGAAAGGACTCAATATGGTCTTGTATGGGGGGTTGCTCTAGTAATTTAAATGTTGACTGACTATTCTCCATATGAGACAGGAATCTGTTTAGCTCAAAGTGGTGCACAAATATTCAAACCGCAAGTGCTGTCTGTGGGCCCTACGTGATCCACGGCGAGGTCAAAGTGGTCAGGTCGGCTCTATCCTGCCATGTGAGGGAATATTTGCATAGAAGATTGGCAGAGATGGGGACTTGCGACTTGACTTGGAATTGCCTACTGGGAGACTAAACGTAGGCGTACTCGAGACCTGAGTGCTTTGAGACTGGATTCTCCCCTTGGACGAGTCGGGTCAGTCGCTGCTGCTGGAAGTGGCCTTTCAGTTTGCCACTCGGAGGACAGTGCCTCCGCTCTGAGGCACGACAGGTGGCCTGCTAGACACGCTAGGACTTGACCGGGGATCGCCCCTTGTTTTCTCGGTCTACCGCTGTTATTTCGGTGGTTCTAACACAGTTAGACTCACGGGGTCTTGCACTGCATATTGTCTTCGCTCTAGGCTTTATATTGCTTTATTACGCATCGCGAATATCTTGAATAGTTAACATTCTTACTGTGGCCGCAGGCAGGCTGAACGCAACGAGTTAATGTCCGAAGAACTAAACTTAAACCTCTGCATTACTGACATCTGGATTTATTTGGCCATTTTCTCAATGCTCATTAATAACCGTGTTGTACACAACAAATTAAAACGATCTCTAATCAAACACTTTTTAATCTACCACAATTATTTTATTTGAAATCTGCAACGCTTAAACGAGTGGAAATGTCCACTTCACTATTAAGCCTTGAGACTTAAGTCTATGGACTTGCTTCCGAAATATTTGACTTGACTTGGACTTTCAACCTAAAGACTTGACACTTGACTTGGACTTGCACCCACAGACTTAACACCAGCTTTGCAGACATGTAACAGAGTTGGTAAGGTGTTTACGTGTGATGTCTAACCGATGCGGAATGGTGCCACATTTACGCGACTACAGAAAGCTAAGGCGTAAATAAAGCATAGGTTATGACGACCAAAAGGCCCTAACGTCCTTTACTGCCGTTGAACAGCCTCTGTGTTATAATTGGCCGTTGATGAAGGAGAAAGATACACACAATTATTAAAGTGAGCATAGGGTATAACCTTTATTTGTACTGTTGTCCAAATAAGCGTATTTTTTTCATTTTCTTTTTTCTATTTTCTCAATCACTTCAGTGATTTCCATATAACCATGGCTGGCCAAAATATTTAATGCAACATGTGCGTATTTGTAAATTGAAAATGATCCAATTATTAGGCCCTTTATAACTGATGTAGGCTATCCTCGGTCCCTCCCAAGCCGATCCAGCGGCCACTTCATGCTGCTTTTCTAGCTAGGGAATTGCTACTGCTTAACTCGAAGTTATAGACCAGCGATCGGAAGGCGAAATCATTTTCGAATCCAGCTTTGTATTTGTCACTTATCTTTGCCCACAGAACCGTTCGGGTATCAACTAAAAAGGCTGGATTTTTTAAATGTATTTGATTTCTTGCTATATTATTGTCCACACGATGTCCCCATAGGATTGATAAATGTGGTCTTATTGGTGTTATTGTGGTCACATTTTGCATTGAACGAACGATTGGGAGTGACCATTACGATTTAGGCCTAGTCCTACTTCACTTTTTTTGGTAACCTACAAAAAAAACAATAACATTTTTACTAAAATATTAGTTTATTATTTAACGCTTATCCTCCTTCAATTAATTAAAATTCGGAAGGCACAATTAATAGCCTTACATAACTGCTGGGGGAGGAAACACTTTCTCCTTGGAAAATAATAATCACTCCAAAAAATACAATCCATATCATGCAAACCCCGTTTGAATTACACCCTCTTTAAATACCCTTGTAGCAACTATAAAAACTGACGCAGCCGACTGGCAAACCCAGTCTCCATTGTTTTTTGTTCCTGTGAGTTTGGCTGCAATGATTCATATTTTCTAAATTATGTATCTCCCCCTTGGTATTGTCACATTCTATAGATAAGCTACAAAAACAAATATGATAGCATATGATTTTTAATATCTTCAATTGCTTTAATGCCATTGATGTGCTGGTCAGGTTTTGGACTTCCCTGAATGCACAGTTCCCTGTATTGTGATTGTGAGCCTGTTTGTTATTGAGCCGTGATTCCCCAGGCCATGATAACCCCGCCCAAGGTTCTACAGGATCTTTTAGTGCCAGAACTAAATTTTGATTTATCATGTTGAACGGTATATGGTCATCACACTGGCAAAAGCCAATGTTATTGTTTAATTCCCCATTAAGATATCATGCTATTAAAAAGCAAGACCACTTTTTGGATTGCAACCCTGACCAGAGTGAAACAGAGCCCAGGGATGAACCCGTTTTTTGATCTCTTGCCTCAATTTTGCCCTGACCGTCTCCATCTTTTACCATGTTTGTCTCTGTCTCATTCTCCTATTCTCTC
>JAOPJO010000002.1:7367378-7385380 GCA_027123675.1 Molva macrophthalma
GACTACATGTGTGGGTGTGTGTGCATGTGCGTATATGTTTGTGTGCATGGTGTGTGTTTGAGCATGTGTGTGTAGGTGACCCCCCAGTGTTTAGCTTGGCAGCAGCGCGAAGGCTCCTCTTGGGTTCCCCACACACACACACACCCCGGCGACACAGACCCTGTTAACTTTGTTAGAACACAGACACCTTGTTAATGGCGGCGCTAATTGAATGAAATGCCCATGCTAACGAGCATAAAACCTCCCACTCACATCCCGCTAATTAACCGCACATCAGCTTAATTACAACAGTAGAAACACATGCAGTGACGCCTCGTTACTGTTAATTGCCACAACTAAGGGGGATTTATGGTAATTGGCTGTATAAGCGCTGTTAATGAGAGGTTGAATTAGCTAGACACATCAGAGACAAGAGGAGAGCAGAAAGATGTAGCAATGCTAATTAATTCCATCCAAAATGGGAAAACATTGGTTGGTGTCAAGGCCAGGGGAGATAGGGAGGGAGGAGGCAATTCATAGCAGTGCAGATCACATAATTGGTTTAATATTTGTTTAATTTGATTGGTAACAATATAATTCATGATTTACAGACAATAGAACAACATAAATATTCTACAAATATACATATAGAAATTGCTGTTTGATTATTGCTTTTATTATGTTATGTGCTTTAAAGTAACATTATAAATGTAAAATGTTAAAATTGTACCAACGCAAACATCTATTGATAGCCAATAGATAGTGAATAGAAAGATATTATAGAATAAACTGTAGTAAAAAGAAAGACACTAGAGAATACACTGTAGTGATATTAGAGAATACTCTGTAGTGATATTAGAGAATACTCTGTAGTGATATTAGAGAATACACTGTAGTGATGCTAGAGAATACACTGTAGTGAATAGCAGTACACAAGAGGAAACACTGTAGTGATGCTAGAGAATACGCTGTGGTGATGCTTGAGATTCCTCAGGATGCTGTGTTATTGCTCCAGTAAAGGGGCAGCAATGTGGAAGCACAAACAGCACTATTTTCCTAATCTCAAAATGTCTAATTTGGCTTTTTAATTTTTTTGAAAGATCAATATGTTTATCATCACGTGGTTGTGGCTAGTGCCCAGATACTGGGTACCCAGATACCCAGTATCTGGCTAGTGCCCAGATACTGGGTACTAGCCCAAACCTTGTGGGATACACACTTTGGTCAACAATCCCTTGTGAAAAAGTCTATCATCATCATGGATTTAAAATAGCAAACGGTCCATTTATAAGCAGCTTTTCGACCATCCTTTCACTCCCTTTCTTCATTTTATTTTCTTCGTCCGTCTCTGCCTTTATCTTTTCATTTTCTCCTATTATATTTATCTCCTCCTCATTCCCCTCCTCTTTATTTTCACTCACTTCCATTTTTCATGCGCACATCACCCACCCCCAGACTGCAACGCTCTGATAAAGTTATTATGGTGATGTCTTCAGTCAAGGAGCAGTCAGGCAGATAGAGCTAGATTGGTAACCATGTATTATCACACCGTGTCACCCCTTCAGTGTGTGTGTGTGTGTGGGTTCATAGGTTGGTGGTTAGCTACCCTTTCACATTAGACAACTCATCAGGAATCCCGTTAGGATCCAATGATGATCTGTGTGTGTGTGTGTGTGTGTGTGTGTGTGTGTGTGTGTGTGTGTGTGTGTGTGTGCGTGTGTGTCTTTCTGATCTCTCACAGCTCATTGGTTATGAATGAAGGAATGACACTTAGTCATTGGCTAAAATATCCGGTTAGTGTCCATAAAAGCCCCCTATTACTGTCTCAATCAAATACGTGTGTGTGTGTGTGTGTGTGTGTGTGTGTGTGGCCATGTCTCTTATTAATATTATGCTAATACAATATCTGATGTAATGTTTACACTCCCTGTACATTACAAGATAAAAACACAACTGAAAAGGACCAGATTTTTCTTAGCAAGTGTAACAGGACTAAGAAACCCTATTTTGTTATATAAATGGATGAAATTAAAGACAATTGTATCTCTGCTTCCAAGAGTCCAAAATAATGTCTCTTTTGTCACTGCGTTGTCAGAGAGTAGGTTGTGTTTAAAAAACATCTGTAAGTGGAAGGCAATTTCTGTTTATTGCAGCAGTAAACTTGGTGCCACAGTAAATGTATTCATTATCTATAGGCAATGCTATATAAAATGTAAAAACACATATTGTAAAGTCACAGATCTAATTATGAGTTTGAGTGTAACAAAAACAATTCAATTAAACAATTAAATCCGTATCATTAAGCATACATGGTACCAGGATCACAATGCACAAGTAAAATAACAAAGAATAAAGGTAAACCTTTGAACTCAGTTAAAAAGGGTATAACTGCTTTAGAAATGTCAATAGTTTTGTTTTGCATCCATTTGAACAAAGATAAACAAAACATGTGATGGTGTCAACCTCTTATAATTACTTTATTCTTGTAAAAAACAGGATTACCTTGGAAGCGCACACGCACACACACATGCATGTGTGTGTGTGTGTGCGTGGGGGGGGGGTCAAGATGGTATCACCGCACATTTGAGCATGTTTACATCCCACTATTCACGTGCTTGTGAACCTGTGAGATTGTGTGTTCAACTTTGCAAAATGCACCCGCACACATGTGCAGTCCCCTGCTCCGTGTCCCTGCTCCGTGTCCCTGCATATGCAGATGAGTTGCGGGCCAGTTGCGTCATGACAGGGACTAATGTCTATATCAGCAAGCCTCCGTCCGCACCGTCGCCCCACAGCCCCTCCGCAGCGTAGCGCTCCCCCACTACAAATGTCACCTGTTCCCGGCCAGCGATTTGCATAATGCAAAGCTCCTGAGTCGTAACGGCCCGATTAGCACTGCGGCGCGCCAGGGCCATTCCCAACGCACCAAGCCGTTAACATTTTCTCTTTTTTTACCGGGAACAGCTGTGATTAACTGGGGTGTGGGTGCGTGGGTGTGTGGGGGTGGGGGTGAGTAGAAGAGAAGGAGAGGTCAGTAATAAGGAGGCCCGGGATCCTTTAGTGCGTAGCTTGTATTAATTACAATCAGACGCAAAGACTGCGTCCAATCAAGCGCTAGATTTGGAGATGTTGGTCATAATCAACGGCTGTACAGTAAAGCCTATATAGGAACTGCAAATGCTAATGGACTAATCTACCTTCATTGGCTAAATCTACTGGGGTTGTAATTTTTCGGCCAATTACAGAATATAAAAGTATTTTTATCTATACTGTTCTTTCAGTCCGGCCAGGTGTTTTATTATCAGTTATCGTCATAAAAAAAACATGGAAGGAAAGGCAACGATGTAAAGGTAGCACAGCAAAGCACACATACTTGAAGTGCCTTCCTTTCCTCCCGTTTTCATTCCTTTCTTTTTTTATGCCTCCTTCCTTAAACTATTCACAATCTCCCTGGGATTTTTTCTGAGTATAACTTTCCGTGTGTTTTGACAGATGAGGCAGAGGTGATAGTGGAAACGTGTTGCAGTTCACTCCCTTTCTAATGTCTTCCCACCACCGACAAGCCATGCGGAAAACTAAAGGGCTATTAATGCCACAAACAAATCTGACTGAAAGCCAAAGCTCTTTTACATGTTTAAGCACGTAGGCAGGCGCGTGCAGGCAAGCATATTTGGAGCTTAATGATATAGAGCATCATCAGCATCAGGGGAGGAAAGGAAAAGAAAGGAGAGAGAGAGAGAGGCAGAGAGAGAGAGAGGCAGGGAGGCAGGGAGGCAGGGAGGGAGAGAGAGAGAGAAGCATGATGTTGAGTACAGTTTACCAATAAACCCAGTGTCGCTATTTGTCAAAGAAACAGATTATATATTATAACGAGCTATTATTTGGTCAACATTTAGTTATTAACAGGCTAATAACTTTAAAGTCCACCCTTGTTAAAGGCTTTGCTTTGAAAGTGCAGACTTGAAGTGTGAACGTATATTCAGCTATGTTAATAAAGATAAAGGCTTTAGTGTTAAAATAAGTGTAGTGATCTATTTGTCAATGAAGAATCTTGAATGAATTTATCCTTTGGCCTTTTTTAAAACAAAAAACAAATATGGAGAGATGATTATTTTCTTACTCCTACATGGTCTCAGTTCTTCATTGCAGCACGATGAACGTGTTCCTATAAGTGCGTATCGAGATCTGCACATTTAATTCTGTAATAAAGGGTTAGAAAATGACTCGTATTGCAGTTATTAACCTGCAACATCCGCAGATAGCCCCAGTTGAGCAGAGCCCATCTGAACAGCCCAGCCTTTAGCGATAGCATCACGATGTGGTAAGAGAAAAGAAGCGCTCCCATTAGATGCTCAGATAGATAAATAGACTGTAATTGGTTACTGGGGGTGCGTTTGTTCATTTGGCCTGACGCGCCCATCAGATGTGATCTCGGGGTCGCTGCCATGAATCAAGCAGCAGTCCCATGTCGTTGGTCATCCTGACAGCTGAACAAAGCCAAACGACTCAACTCTGGAACAGAGACCCCTAAGGGACAGACAGTGCTAATGGAGCCAGATTAGGATGGGTGCGCTTTGTAAATAGTCCTGGCTATGCAGGAAGTGCTCGGAGAGGTGTTTCAGGGAGTTGAGATGTGTAGTTTTACCCAAGCCTGGTATTGCAGGCGCAATCTGATTTTTTGTTCATTCTTTCAATTATGAAGAATGTGTCTTCAAGGTGAGTGTGTATGTGTGTGTGTATTGTTGGTGAAATGATTGGTGTATATATTGTGCAGTATATGTGTGTGACTGTCTACCTGTGTGCTGTGACAAGCACAATATGAACCAATATTTAGTCTAGGCCTAGTCTACGCATGCTTTGGTGCAATGCTATATTCCACACTATATTGTATTTCCTTACTATGTGTGTGTGTGTTTGTGTGTGTCTTTGTTTCATGTGTGTGCGCATGCACATGGGTGTGTGTGTGTCTGTGCTGGATGCCCCACACACACACACAGGGGCCCATTAGATCCAAAACTCGATTGCAGAATCACTTCTTGAAAAGTGCGTGAAGGGGTGGATTCTTCCTATCTTCCCAGTCGAACCAAGACGCTGAAGACACGTAAACGTCACGTGCAGACGTCACGTCTGTTATGAGAGTTAGCCTGTAGGTGGCACTAACTACATGTACTTCCATTGCAGTCAAACGGTGAGCCAGAACTCAATGACCGCACTACTGTTTGCTTTAATGTTCCGAGGCTGAAAGTAAATGCTACCTTTGCAACCACATCTGTCAGAACATCATGTTTAACATGATGTCAGATGTTACTCAGTCCTGCAAACCTGTGAGGCTGATGTGAAGAACCACGCTAGCTAACACAAAAATGGCACCATCAACGGCTTTCCAGGTGATTCCGGCCCCAGAGCCAATGGATATGAAAGGAGACGTATACAACAACTGAACTCTTTAAAGCCCAAGGGGAGAACTCAGGGATTGCAACTGCATTGGAGGAAAGGTATAACAAGGTAAGAGTAGCAACTCTGGACACGGGACAGTGATGGGGAAGAAATGCCATTTGCTAAAACAGCACCTAAACACGTCAGTGTTGGAAAGACTTGAGCCGTAAGAGATTATTGAGGCGCTTGAGAAACATTTTGAACCATCCAGGAATGTGATTTAGGAACGCTACATATTCCATACAAGTCAACCATGCCAGTGTGAATCTTTAGATCAATATGTAGCAAGCTTGAGAAAGATGGCATATACCTGCAATTCTGGCACACTAAATGAAGGAATGAACTGTGACTGGCTTGTCATTGGAGCTAAGGATGTAGGCGCACACCCGCGCATGTTGAGGGAAGGAAGTCTCTAGCTGAATAAAGCCAAAAACTTATCTAGAGCAAGCGAACAAGCACAAATCCAAAACACCGAAAAAAAGGAGAACAGCAAGAATCCGTGTGCAATGCAATGGGTGGAAAACGAGAGGCGCGCGGCCTGTCACAACACAAGCAACCAGTCTGCTAGAACCAGCGGAGTGAGAAGGGAAGGGAACACGTTACTGCTGTGGGTCTACACATGAGAACCTGATAATGGCCAGCATATGGAACTAATTGTAAAGCATGTGGCAGGAAGAACCAATTCACCAGGGTTTGCAACAAGCACAACAGTAGCCACATGTCAGTCTAATGCAAGATGAAAGTTAGCCAGATGATGAAATGTGGTACATCTTGCATGTAAGTTCTGCACAGGACAAAGCAGGCAAGCTATTGATAAACCTGAAGCTGAACCCCAAATTAATAAACCAGTGAAATATGACTCCAGCCACACAATCAAATTTCAAGAGACAGGATTAACAATTAGTGTATTAAGCTACCAAAACCTGCAGCGGATTACACAAGACGGACTTTAGGTATTTCCAGCAGCAAAGCCACTCTCAGGCTCTGTGACGGATCACTGATCATGCCAACTGCAAAAATAAAACTGAAAGCAGAACATGATGGACAGACACACAAGCTCAAGTTCAGGTCATGGAGACATCACAGATCCCTCTCAGCAGACACATGCCAACATCTGAACTTGTTCAAGGTAAATCATAGCCATGAAATTCATCATGTCGATACTTAAAACTGGTAAGAGGAAATACCCACAGCACTCACGACAGAAGAATTACTGTCCAAATACGAAGATGTATTTGAAGGGTTTGGCTGTTGCCTGGTGCAACTCCATCCAAGACCGATTCCTGTTCCACTAAGGAAAAGGTCACAGCAGCTTGATGGAAAACCAAGGCATCATCCAATGTCACAGAGCCATCAAAATGGATCAGCAACAAAGTCATTGTTGAGAAACCAGGAAAGCTAACACCTGTATCGACTCAAGCACACTCAACAATGCATCTCTGTAGATCTCACTACTAGATGCAAATCCTCAAAGAAATACTGTGGGACATAGCAAATGCCAATGTACTTTCACTGAGTTCAAATCACTTCAACGGCTCCTAGGGTTTGTGAATAACCTGGCAAAATTCCTTCCCCACCTATCTGATGTGTGTGTACCACTCTGACGTTCAACTGACAAACACCTCAAATAGATGTGGCTTCGAAAACATGACCTGGCCCCCGATGCTGTGAAGGGTCTGGTCACTCCTCACCAAGTACTTACTGACTCAATGACTGCAATGTGGAAGTGACACTGCAATGTGTCTCTCCTGCAAAACAGACAACCTGCTGCATACGCCTCCAGATTTCAAACTCCCGTAGAACAGAGGTGTGCACAAATTGACAAAGGCCATTTTATTGCAATGTTACAAATTTGACCAATACCTTCATGGCAGAGAAACCATGGTTCCGCAACCACAAACCCCTGGAGGTAATCTTCAGAAAGTCCCGCTCAGCAACTCAAGTCCAGACGCACACATCTGCTCTCCAAATCCCTCCTCCTTCACTCTGCTAGTGCAGAGAGTGAAGCGATACAAAAGGGTTTGCATCCAAAGACCATCATGATGCCCATGCCCAGGGTGTAGAAGGTCCTTCTGCACCCCAACAGCGTGTGGTCACTTGGCATTTGCACTGACCAAAAGAGTCGCATATGACGTGCTGGTGAATGACAACCTGCCAACGCCGGTGAATCCTGAGTCAGACGAGGACTGGGGAGATTTGGATGGTGCCAGTGAGGCTGACGAACCTCAGGATAACACTCCAGCACTGGCGACAGACGTTGCAATCGCCCATGAGCCCCAAGGTCTCAGGAAGACCAGAACAAGGTCGAACATAAAGCCTCCACAACATACACCAAAGAGTATAAGATAATAAAAAGGCAAATTATATTTTGTGTTTGCAAAGAACATATATGCGTGTGAGACTAACCGTTCACTAAACATGCAACTCTTTATTAAAGGTCCAGTGTGTAGAATTGAAAAGCAACTAGCGGTGATGTTGCAGATTGTAACCAACCAGATACCCCTCCTCACCCCAAACTATCCAAAAACTAGTACTGGCCTATACTGTATATGTGACAGTAGGTATTTACGTTTTGCTTAAAAGCGGCATTAATTTAAATCGCAACACAGTCAATTTTGACAGCTCTAGCCGTATAAATCAATTGAACCACAATCGGGTATCTTTGTTATAGTCACCATGGTCACTGGACATGGCGCTGGTAACTATTTACGTTTCTCATTGTCCTCTTATTACATCCATAGTGGTAACCTAGGACAAAGACATATATACATATAACGCCACGGTGTGTTTGGCACATTTCATATACAATGTTGCTCATTATAACACTCCTACACAATGACGGTACTAAAAAAATATCTCAAATGGGTCTTAGCCATAGGCATAGCACGCCCCCCTTCTTTGCCCAAAACAATTGTATTTTTGAAACGCGTTCTGTCCAGAGCTGTTTGTCAACATTGTGGCCTCAATGGAAGGACCCGCTCCAGCTGTAGATATAAAGGGCTCATTCTAAGATAACGAAAACACAACAGTTCTTATTGTCATGGAATTAAACACTAATTAAAACATACTTAAGAATATTATATTCCATTTCTTCCAAGTTTGTTCCGCTAGATGCTGCTAAATTCTCACTATCGTACCTCTAACATAGCAGCTCCATCCACCTCCGTACTCACGCCTCATGCCTCATCCAATCATGCCCTGCATCTTCCGACCTACTTCCTATAGGTCCATAATACATGTTATGTACCGACATACAATAATACATCTCCCCTTTTAAAAGAACAAAAAGGGGACAAATGATCAGACCTTAGAGGATTATTCTGCCTCTGTTGTTGAATGGTCTGTTCCTATCTAAATCCTCTAAGGAAGAACAGTGTTAACCTGGCACTTTAGTGATCATTCAATCTAATGTTCTTAAGCAATTGCTATTAGTTTAAATTCTCACAGTTCAATTCAAGATGTTCAACCCGGTAACATTTCCCTTCCACAAGGTACTGTTTTTTACCCAAAGAAAATCACATTTATCGCTCTTTTTTTCAGTCCACAGGTTAGGCCTAAGTTTAACCATGGCCCACCCAAACCTAGTTTTGTGAGAGGAAGCCTCTGCAGGTGTGACTTGTGATACTACAGCAGGTGACATGGAGCCTGCTCAAGAGTTGGCTCTGGCGTTGTTGCGGTGGTGGAGCACTTCTGTCTCGTGCAGGTGTGTAAAGGTATCACGTGGCGGTTGCGACTCAGCAACCTCTGAGGTAGATCCACGAGGTAAGACCTAGAGGCGGAGTGGTTTTGGAGCACAGTTCCAGATAACTGTGTGTCAATGACCCACACCATTCTGGTGACAAGACACTAACAACTTTGGCACGGTGAGGCCTGTTGTGGTTTGAGCATCTGACATCCCCTTCTCCTTTTCCTTCCAAGTCAACGCGATGCTGTCAGGCAGTGCTGGTCCAGGCGGGAGGGAAGAGTTGGCACTGTGGTTTAAAGACGTCGACCCATCAAGAGCTGAGCCGGGCTGTAACCACCCTGGATAGTGAGTAGAGCCAAGTAGGGGTCTCCTGCCTTTTTCAGGAGGTTTATCAAGGTCTTGACTGCCCATTCCGCTTCCCCATCACACTGCGGAAACCTTGGGCTGATGGTGATTTGTGTGAACCCTTGCGAAGCCGCAATGGAAGTGAAGGCTTGTCCAGTAAACTGTTGCCCGTTATCCGACATCAGGATAATGGGCAAAATCGAATTAAATGATCAATGACATTGATACACCTGGTGTGAGATAATTGTGCAATCTCAACATACCTAGAGAAATAATCAACGACAAGCAGATACGTTTTGCCTTCAAGGACAAACAGGTTCACTCATGACATGAAAGTGTGGCCTGGCCACCACACCGACTGAAGAGCATGTTCTTTGCACTTCACCACACCTTGGTTTTTTTCATAGTTAGGTAGCACGCTGTTACGCATTGCTGAAGGTATACATAGGGCTTCTATATAAGGCTTATATATAAGCCGTGCATCTCTCAGCAGTAAGCCGTCTTTTACTGTGAGTGTAGCTGGCCAGTAGCTTTTCAGCAGAGCTTCCTGTTTAGCAGGAAGCTCTGTGCACCGTCCTTCTGTGCACAGCATCATGACACGTGACCAGACACTGCACTTTAAGCTGCTCTCTCAGGTTTCCATGTATGTGGGACTGAAGACCAAAACCAAGAAGAACCCCTCGCTGTCAAAGAGTTTACACTTGTTCACATTCAGGATGATGCCTGATTTTTCCAGTCTTTGTAGCACATCATAGAGTTGAGCGTCATGCTCTCCCTGGTCCCGCCCCCACACTAATAGGTCAGCGAAACCACGCCTTCTGGCCCCTCCATTACCTCAGCCATCATGCACCCAAAGTATCAGGTGCTGAGGCAATGCCAAATGTTTAAAGTGGAACCCCCCGAAGGGTGTAACGTATGAAGTGTACTTGGCTGATTCCTCTGCAATGGGAAGGGGGGATAGGGGATGCATAAATAAATGTCCTGGCAGTTAGACATATGTCCCAAGCTGAACAGATCATTTTTCTGTATAATCATTTAGATGGGGGTGCTAAAGTGGAGCTTGATTTTTACAGTCCAACAGTCGAAAATATATTTACCATACTTACTGAAAATTATAGTTGCTCCTAGTCTTATGTTGCTGCACAGCATCGGTTTTTTTTCCAGCACACGCAGAGCGAAGGGGAATCTCTCAGACTATTCTCATGTTTTAAAGACACTTGTGGATGTGGTCAATCGTAAAAAGCCTGGTGACATTCCTAACTCTGAGCTGATCTTCCGAGATCTGTTTATAGACTTTGTACATCAGGGATCGTAAACTTCTGGCCCGCAGGTCACATTCGGCCCGGCAAAGCTTCCCATCAGAATATTAATGATTCAGAAAATGTAAGGAGTAAAAAATGTGTTCCGGTATCCCCAAAAACAATAAATACAATAAATAATATAATAAACAAAAATAATTGTATTAGGAATGAATTACCGGCCTAACATCGCTTTAAAAAAAACAAGAGCATGGCAAATGCCAGCCTTGTGTGACAACAGAAAATGGATAAAAACAAATAAAATTGCCCGAAATGTTGTTTTCAAGAGTCAGTTGAACCGAATGGTTCACCATGACTTCATGCAAGGCATCTGTACATCAAATAAAACGTTAAGTACACCATGTCATTTAACAATGAAACCCATGAATAAAATCCTTAGGCTGAAATACTCACATTTGGTTAATGGGAAAATGTACATTTGATACCAACTTCTTAATATCAGGTTGGACAGCTGTTAAGCTTATTCGCAAACAGTCCTCCAAAAATTGGTTTGAGTTGGTTCCCCTAATGAGTCTTCATTCTGTTCATCTTTGAGAACACAGATTTGCATGTTTTGGTTGACCCGAACATGGTTAACACATACATAGCCAACGTCTTCAGTGTGCCATATTCTTGGGGACAAGCCACCCAAAAAGTGGTCAAGCTTTCAGCACCACGGAGAGCAGCGTTCATGTCTCTGGAGGCCTGGATGTCAACTAGTTCACTTGAATCGCTGCTTCGTCCAACTTCATCAGCGGAGGATTTTCCGCTGGGCTGATCGTGAATGGGTCACGCACAAATTCAATGACATCACTGTAAAGGCAAAGTCATCAAATCTGGCAGAGAAATTATTGCTAAAAATGCAATGTTGCACATGTATTCTTTGTCTTGCATGATGTGCAGGTGATCAGCTGCTTCTTTTGATTGACTTTGCTTCAAAAAATCAACAACTTGATCCCAGAGTTCAATGAAGCACCCCAAGGCTTTTCCTTTACTCAGCCAGCGCACGTCATTGTGGAGAAAGAGGTCATCATTAGTAGCTTGATATTCCAACGCAATTTGCAGAACAGGCGATGCTGCGTACCAGAGTTCCCTCTGATGAAGTTAATTATCTTCATTGTTTTGTCCATAACCTCTTTCAGATCCCCTAGTTTGGTGCACAGAATGCGTTGGTGAATGAGACCCTGAAATGCAGTAGTTTTGGGAGCAACGTTCTTAATTCTGCCAGACCAGACCCGTTTTTTCCGACCATGTCAGGAGCACCATCTGTGACAATTAGGTTTACTTTTTCTAATGACAAGCCATGCCTGTTAAATAGCTCCTCCAGTTTTCCAAAGATAATGTCAGCAGTGGTATAATCATCCAGCAGGATCAAAGCCAACAGCCCCTCTTTGAAATCGTTCCCATCAATATATCTGACAAAAACTGGGAAATATCAGTGTTGTCAGTGGACTCGTCAATAGCCAGGGATATGTGGTGAGCTTCCTTAACTACATCAACTTCATCATTGAAGCAGACAGAGGTATTTGCTCAACTGAGTGGGTATAACTCTTTGAAAGTTGCATGCCTCATGTAATGGTGACGCCTTCGATTGTATTATTTTGCAACAGCGATTGTTTTATTGCAAATGAGGCTTACAGGTTTAGTATTACGGAAAGTTGGTGTGATGAATGTGTACTTATCAGTCCATTCTTTATTAGGTGCTGTTTTACACATCAACTTTTTAACTTGCAGCCTCTAAACTCTGAAAACTCCCAATTGCCAGCCACACCTCATAACTTGCTACCCGTGAGCCACAACATCTTGCTCACTAGACTAGAAGACCTCGGTATTGAAGGCACTGCACTCAGCTGGCACCGGTCCTACCTTTCCAACAGATCACACTTCATCTCTATTCATAACCACTCCTCTGTCTCATCCACAGTCACACAAGGCGTTCCCCAGGGCTCTGTACTTAGCCCACTCCTGTTCATAATTTACATTCTCCCGCTCAGACAGATTCTCCACCATTTCAACCTGGAATTCCACTGCTATGCCAATGACACTCAGATATACCTCAGCAGCAAATCCCCCCACAACCCAACCCTCTCTCACATCAAATTCCTGCCTGTTTGCAATAAAAAACTGGATGCAACTCAATTTCCTCGACCTCAACAGTGACAAAACTATCTCCTCCTCATTGGCTCCAAGTCCACCCTCAGCAGAATCAACAACCCCACTCTCACCATTGATAGCACTACTGTCTCCCCTTCCTCCAAGGCACGCAACCTTGGTGTGATCCTTGATCCCACCCTCCCTCAAACCTCATATCCGGCAAGTCATCAAAACCGCTTTCTACCACCTTCGCAATATTACAAAGATCAGACCCTCCCTCACATGCTCTGCTGCTGAGACACTGACCCACGCATTCATCTCCTTGCATCTTGACTACCGCAACTCACTCATCTACGGCATCAGTGCCAGTTCAATCAACGAACTCCAACTGGTCCAGAATGCATCCACCCTACTACTAACTCACACCAGATCCTGGCACCACATCACCCCCGTCCTAAAGGACCTCCACTGCCTTCCTGTTTCCCAGCGAATCAACTTCAAGATCCTGGTCCTCACCTACAAAGCCCTTCACCAACTGGCTCCCCCATATCTCACTAACCTCCTCTCCCACTACCGACCCTCTCTCCACCCACAGGTCCAAACTTCGCAGTTTAGGGGACAGAGCCTTCTCTGGGCAGCTCCTAGGCTCTGGAACTCCCTCCCCCAAGACGTCAGAGACTCAGAGTCCCTCTCGGTCTTCAAATTCCGCCTCAAGACCCATCTATTCTCTACTGCCTTCTCTTGGCCTCCCCTCCCCCCATCCAGTGTGTTTGTGCTGTCTGCCTGTTGCCTGTTTTACAACCACCGCCCATCAGTGTAAAGCGTCTTTGAGTTTCAGAAAAGTGCTATATAAATCAAATTCATTATTATTATTACCTGAAGACCCTAACCCTAACCCACCAACTAAAATACAGCCAAAGCCCCAGTTAGAATGCCTGGCAGACCTATCACATGATGAGCCTTCTTTCTCCTCCCCTGTTGTGAGATGTTCCAATAGGACTACAACAGGCCACCACACCAACCCCTCTAATCTGCCACAACCCGTATGCAGGCCTGTTGGAAATAGCAGGAGTAACAGTGAAAATAACATTCCTCAGGCATCCAGCCAACCAGTTTATCAATAACAAGTCAAACATGTCAATAACAAGCATTACATATCATTAAACTAATGATGTGTCCTTCATAAACCCGGTTACGTAAACTCCCGGTTACGTGTCGCCCGTCTGGCTCTGCAGTAAACCGTTGACAATCGCATTGCAGATTGTACAGCGACGAAGGCATGTAGGGCGAAGCAGAATGCTGCGGACCAGAGGTGACCGTGAACAATCTCCACCCATAATACCTCACATTTGGCAAGTAGAGAATGATGTAATATTTCATATATTACTTAAAAAACATCAGACATAAAACTTTTTTTCTTGTTTCATTTTTAAAACTAAGCTATGATAGACGCCAGACAGACCAAGCCAGGAAGACAACTACATTTAAAAGTGAATATCGCAATCTACAGGTGTATGCTGTTTTACAATTACAGTTACATTATATCAGCAGCAGCAGTGTTTTGGCTGGAAAGCACACTTAGTGAAAGTAAGCAACTAAAGCAAAATGTGGCGAATGTGGCACTTAGTGAAAGACAAACTGATGATTCAATATGATGCAGTGTTGGCCTTGGAAAATGAGTTGTTTTGTTGAGTTTAGAGACACAGAGAGGTGTGTGTGTGTGGTGAGACGCGACTACCTACCTTTGTGCGAACTACGGTTTTCTGGTCATTGACTCTGAAAATCTGCAGGTCCTGCACCCATCCATCTGTAAACTGGAGGTAGGCCTCAACAGATCATTTCGGATCTGCTGGTAGGAGTGAGCACTCAAACCACAAACAAGGTAGGAAAACACGTCCGGAAAAGTAACTTGCGGTAGCTTATTGAGATCACTTGACCGCTGGTTGTGTTTGTACGGATCCAGCCCGTTATATTTGGTTAGTTTTTCGAAATAGCGCTCCTTTGCTTCAGTGTTCAGCTTCTCTCTTTTTCCTCTGTCCATTTGTTTTTGTTGTCGCTGGAAAAATGGATGTACACAAAAGAGGCATAACCTAAAGTATGGTGACCACTACCCAGAATGCATTGCGCCGTTACGTTGTTGCCTATTCTCTGTAAACATATCGGCTGTGGCTGAGAGACACGGCAGGCGGACGTGCGTCTCCACTGTCAAATTACGTTTTGTTTGTTGAAGGACTTGGGTTTGCTAAGACCCTAGCTTAATTGTTGACACTATGTGGACATGTTAATCAGCCATGATTTTTTTTAAACTCTCCCCCTCTTGCGGTGTACGCGCTTTCCGAAATTGGGCAGTCGACAAGCCATGGCTAGGTTGTTTTGTCCAATAGTGCCCACAGATGAACAAATCCACAAGTTTTGATTCTGTGTTTGCGCGCCACTTTGCATGCTCAGGGACTTGAGAGGCGAGCAGTTAGTACAATACAAGTTTCAATAAATTGTTTTTACTCGAAAGGTTAATGCAACTTACAGTAAAGTTAATTTTCAGTCTTAAATTCGATCAAATGTGTCCACGGAATTTCACATTCTTCACCTCACTTAGCTCTGCTTGCTCTGCTTGGCTCTGCTTGCTCTGCTTGGCTCTGCTTGCTCTGCTTGCTCCGCTTGCTCTGCTTGTCTGTGTGCCATGCGGGAGCTGCCTCGCCTCGACTGGGAGCCCTCTGCTCTTTATTCCAGCACTAGAGAAGATCGAGCCATATCATGCCACCATTATTATTTTACTTTGCACTTGTCAGAGGCAAGAGAAATGAATGCAAGTAAGCTGGTGTAGCTAGCGTTAGCTAACACGCGCATAAAATACAAAGACCGTTTGTAAAGTAGTTGTCCATCCTGCCACTAACCATGTGTGTGCATGGAAAACCAACATTCCCCTGAAAATAACACAACGTTGAATTCTTACCTTGATAAAAAATAGTTTTCTTTTAAAACAGACGGTCTTCACGTTCGAAGCGAAGTACTGATGGACAGCAGAACATTCGGGAGGGACCAGATGTAACATCACGTGGTCACGTGACAAGAAAACCCCTGGTTTGAAGTGAAAGTACTATTTTAGTAAAATTATTGCTTTTAATTGTATCTATTGAGATTGTTATTTGCTTTGAGGCAACCTGAACAAAAAATGTTTAAACCAGAAACCATGATTTCTGATTAGACCAACATAAAAATGCACTTTAAAATAAATGTTTCACGTCTTTCAGTGAGTGACTAGGCTACTATAAAAACTACTGATGATGAGGTTCAACTGAGAGTGTGTATTTCCTATCCGTTAAAATACAAAATCATAATGTGGTCAAAAGAATTGGAATCATTTTATGAATCCGTTTCGCTTAGTTATCACCATATATAAGTTTAAGTGGGGCTGATTTGTTGTAGTTGGCCTACACATTTAAGAAGCAGCTATTATTAATGGGATGCACTGGGTAATATAATGGTGTCTGCCAAAATGATCGGATTCAGTAGTAAATGCTCCAATTCTTTTGGCAACATGTTTGTCATTTTTGGGATTATTAACACCAGCCCGCATACTCTGGTTGCTGCAGCGCAACGTCTACAGACTCATCATAATAAGACAGACTCATCATAATAAGACATGTGTTAACTTAGGCTACATTTGTCCATGCTACACTTTAATTTCATTGATATTTTTCCTAGGCTATTTATTTTGGCATTAATGATTTAATAGCCTGTAATCTATTTATTTAATTCATTTTCTATCACCCCATCGGTTGACTTTCCCCAGAGGCTTATGCGTGGCAAAATAAAAAGTATATAATTTGGTCGGTAGACTAACAGGGCTTGTACATTGCAACGTCACATCGTAATGACCGCCGCCATTTTGGGAGCATTGAAGAATTGGAACTTTAGTTATTATGTAGGTTGGTCTTTCGGTCATTGGTAATTGATCATGAAATGATTTGTCATTGTGGGGGTTGTGTTGTGACAAAGATGTGGCAAAACAAGGTGATCATCAGCCTCGGTTCAGGTATATTTTGATTTAGGATGTTTTTACAGTTGGCCTATTACGACTCTCGAGTCCTCTCACGGTGGCCACCAAACGTCCAGTGATGCGTTCTGATGTACCACTGGAAGCACTATAGGCTACAAAAGTGTTCCAACAATATGTAACAATGAAAAATACTTCCTTCTCAGAAGTCCCCAGCGGATGCACGGAGACGGTGTGACTTTACGCACTTCGCCGTCCCTTCAGGTGCAGACGCACCTGGGCATCATGGTCAGAGTGACTAACGGCTCCTCATTCACACGTGCGTGTGCGTGTGTGTGTGTGCGTGTGTGTGTGTGCGTGTGTGTGTGTGTGTGCGTGTGTGTGTGTGTGTGTGTGTGCGTGTGTGCGTGTGTGTGTGCGTGTGTGTGTGTGTGCGTGTGTGTGTGTGTGTGTGCGTGTGTGTGTGTGTGTGTGTGTGTGCATGTGTGTGTGTGTGTGTGCGTGTGTGTGTGTGTGTGTTGTATGTGTTTGTGGTGTGCGTCTGCTCCTGCTTGCATGCAGCACTTTAATTCTGCGCGCCTGCAGGCCGCTGGCCAGCGGTGGGATGATAAGAGGCGGCCAGATAAAGCTCTAAGGGGTAATGGTTTTCACTAATGAGAAAACTGGTTGTGATTATGACAAATAGGCAGAGAGCAGCAGGCTAAGCAGCGACACACAGCAGCCATTGTTACGCAGCCAAGCCTTAGCATCTCATTACAGCTCCTTCTGATAGACTGCCCCTGCCAAAACAACAAAACACACCATGCTCTCCTTCTTTTGCTCCGCATTATTTCAGGTTCTTTTCTTTTTTTCTTTTTCCCTTTTTCCTCCTTCTCTTCTCTCCTTGGTCCCCTCGCTTCAAACGCATATTCCTTCTTCATGTTCGTTTCCTCACTGCTCCTCTCTTCTCCTCTCTGCTCCTCTGTTCTCCTCTCTGCTCCTCTCTTCTCCTCTCTGCTCCTCTCTTCTCGTCTGCTCCTCTGTTCTCCTCTCTGCTCCTCTGTTCTCCTCTCTGCTCCTCTGTTCTCCTCTCTGCTCCTCTGTTCTCCTCACTGCTCCTCTGTTCTCCTCTCTGCTCCTCTGTTCTCCTCTCTGCTCCTCTGTTCTCCTCTCTGCTCCTCTGTTCTCC
>JAOPJO010000002.1:7508800-7521506 GCA_027123675.1 Molva macrophthalma
TCTCTCTCTCTCTCTCTCTCTCTCTCTCTCTCTCTCTCTCTCTCTCTCTCTCTCTCTCTCTCTCTCTCTCTATTTTGACAGGGCCAGACGACTTTGCATCAAGAAAGAGCTTTTAGGCATTGCCTTGTAGATTAACCTAATCCACTAGCAATTTACAGACTGTCACAAGTGGTACCAATAGGCAAGTAGGGGGAAAGATATGAATGCATGAAGAGAGATACTATGGATACTACAGAAGAAGAGGAAGCAAGGCCATGTAACAGGTTTGGCTCATTACAGTTTTTGAAATTATTTTCCTGAATGCTCGATATCTTCCCCTGAAAACCAAGCGACAGCACAGCAACAGCAATCACTCAATCGTCTGCAAAAAACACTTGTCCCTGACTGACCCCCACCTCCATCCCCCCGTACGGGTCCCCCGTAAGTGGTGTTGCATCATGACTGCAGCAGTCTGGACCCAAGCGGTGGTCTTGGCCGTCACAGCGGGACCCCCGAAGAGAGAAACGTGTATTTTTTGTTGTTGTTGTTGTAGGACGAGTCCCAGGCCGGTGTGTTAATCCTCTCTCCCCAGAGCGAAACCACCAACAACGGGGCTACAGATGTGGCTTTTCCACACAAACAAGAGAGGAGGCAGGCTGTGCCTAATAACTTATAGAGGTGTAAAAACAGGACTGTAAACAGAGGCCTTGCCGAGAAGCACAGGAGGGTCGGGTGTATAAAACCAATGCAGCTCAAATAGGTGATGCACTTTTATGTGTCCATGTATGTTTGCCTGTGAAGTTGTGAAAAGTCAGTCATGATGCCTGTTGAGGGTAGGGGTTGTATGCGTGTGAGTGTGTGTTTATATGACTGTATGCATGTATATATGTGTGTGTGTATGTGTGTGTGTGTGTGTGTGTGTAGATTTATAGGAAATGTGTACTAACTTGAACCCAGCTTTGTACAGCTGGCAGGTGTTTAGTGGTGATCAAGCGATGGATGTCAATTAATGTGGAAACCACAGCCTCGTTATCCTCCGTCTCTTTAACCTGGACATCTAAGAGAGGGAAGGAGAGGGGTACAGTATAATATATTCTAAAAAAAAAAAGGGTAAGGGTAACCATAACCCTACATATTCAGCCTTTTACATTTATGACAATGTGAGAATCTGAAAGTCATCACAATAGATTTGGTTTAAATTTTGGTTATTGTATTGTAACTACAGTAAGGTAACAAAGTGGAAAAATGTGTATGTCAAATTGTATTTCTATTAATAATAACATTGGGTGTACACACAGGAATAGTGAGGAAATGCATTTGGAACGATAAATTGTGAGTAGGATAGAATTTAAAAAAAATGTTCATACACACCAGACTCTACGTTGATGTTCAGAGTGTATGAATGAGAGATGAGACCAGAATTTCTAATGAATACATCCTCATAAGGAACATCATTCATCTCAGTCTCCTCCTCATCTCTGTCAACTTCCTTTTCCTCGCAATCTTGTTTAGTTTGTAGCACTCTTCCTTCCATTACCAGTGTCTCAATTTTCTCTAGTGAATGTTTTTCTTCCATCCTAGGGTCCAGACATTTCTTCTCATCTTCCTCTTCTCTTCTCTCATTGTTCCCTCTATTCTCCTCCATCTCCTTCCATAGTGCTTCCTCAGCCGTAAGACTCTGGCTGGACCAAGGCAGTTCATCCTCAAACCTATGTCTGCTGGCCTGCTCCAGACCGACCAGGGCTGCATCTCTGAGTGACAGGCTGTTAGGGATTCCGGCAGCAGTTTGGTCTGAGAGTCCAAACTCATCAGGAAGCAGCAGCTCCAGACAAGACTTCATCTCGGTAACAGTTGTCTCAATTTCCTGGTAGGACTCTGAAGCTCACAAACAAAATATTGTACTTTGTTACGACTGGGGCTAGCTGTATTTCTGCATGGCATTCAAATAGTAACTCTCTTAGGTATCAATTGCCAAGTCTCAGCCTCTTCCGCTCATTCTTACTACATCAATTTGTGACTTGTCTTGAACATCGGACACATAGAGCAAGCTAAGCCATGCAGAGTCTCCAATAACTGTAGATAAGATTCAAGATTCAACACCTTTTCCTAGCAATTGTCAGTAAGAGGTGTACTTGCAAGTAGGTGGTTCTTGACACAGTTAATCAGCACTGTGTTACCTGTGATACCTGTAAATTGGCATTTGCCTGTCCAGATTCAAGTTGTTTTTTATTCCAAATTCAACACTGTGCCACAGATAATAAACAGGTAAGAGAGGCAAACGCCAATTTATAGATATGTCGACGTATCTTTTTAAGATTTACAAAGGGGCCATCATATTCACAAAGGAAAACTAGTATTAGTATGAGTAAAACTGAAATAAGTAGAATTCACCTTCCATCTCTTTAGAAGCAGTCTCCACCCTATCTTTGTAGATCCTTTCCATCCTCCTCTGTCTCTCATTTTCTCGGCTCCTCTCTGCTACAGTCCTGGCCTGCACATCATTAAAGTCAACCTAATAGAGACAGAAGAATGCTTCACTCATATGTCATAACAGCATGAATGTTGATACTTTACAATAGATATTGTCTAGTGATTATGGATGGACTGTGACAAAACAAATGGGACTTTCACCTTAAAAATGAAGTACTACAAAGAAAAACGAAAAAATAAAAATATATAAAAAGGTTTCCCCAAATTGCCTGTCTCACATTCTTGACTTGTTTCAGGAAGTGGTAGCCCAATGCCAGCTTCTTGTAGGCTGATCCGTATGTAGCTTGCCAAGATTGGATAGTTTTGATAGCAGATATCTTAAGTTTCTTGGCAACCTCTTTTGGAGGCGGAAGAGGTTGATCTGAGTCAGTTTCCACAGTTAATTCTAAAAACTCCTAAAAGACGAAAGAAAAAGAGAAGAAAGGTCATTAGGTCGCTGATGGAACATCATGTTGTCTTTAGATGGACAGCAACACTATAATGGAACGTGGGACAATAAAAACAAGCTGCCATATTTACTTTAAGAATTATTTCTTTGCAGTATTTTTCTGCAACACAAATTTAATTTATTATAATTTATTATTATTATTATTTTAAGGATTCCATCAGTTCAGTATTGGCTTTATTTGCTTTGTTTTTCACAATAACAGAAATAAGTCAGAGTTTTAAATTCAAACATGACTCATTAACTTATTGCAGGTACATCATGTAAGTTTAGCGTAGTCATCAGAGGTTATTATGGCCCAACTATTATACAGTACAAAGCGTAAAGTGTATAAATGATATCTAGCTTTACCAAACATCTAATTAGGCAACAAGGACTATTTCCAAATAGGCCTGGTTATTAGAAACAACTTTGGTACCTGAAAGTTATCCACAAGACGAGTTCTGAATTGGTGTGACCTGGAGAAGAGTTCACTGGCTATCTGGAAGGCTGAAAGTCTGATTTCTGCATGTTCTTTATCAAGTTGTGCCATCACAGAGTAGTATACATGGTCTACATAGTCATTAGATAGTCTGGACCATGGTATTTGAGAGTAACACCAACAAAAGCAACAAGAAAAAAAAAGAAAATAAACACACATTAGTCATTTTTTGGTTATTATATGCAACAGATTTTTTTTTTTACATAGAAACGTACTTGCAGATCCTCTTTATTTCCTTAACCTTCTCCTGGTTGAGCTGCTGCTGTCCAGACGTGGTGAGCTCCTCTACCAGTTCGGACAACTTGTCTCGTTGTGCCAGGTCCATTATAATGAATGAACCCTGGGTAGAAATCCCTACCATTGTGGACAGGGTGTCATCATTCACAACATCCAGGTAAACTATGGATGTTGAACTTATGAAACCCCCGTTTAGATCACATTAACAATAACAGATCATCAATGGGTGTGCCACTCCAAAGGAAGAAATCTGAATGTTATTTCTCGTACAAGAAAAAAACATAAATATACAATTTCAAAGTTTTGGATGTGTTTGTTGACAGCAGTGTATTGACTCTCCCGAGAATGTGCTTCATAATGAAAGGCTCACAAAGGAAGTCAAAAGACATAAACATAGCACTGCTTTGAAAATAAAAAAGATGTCGATTTATACCACCACTCTATTTTTTTAATTGTTTTATAATATAAACATACAGCAGGATGGAAGCAGATCGTGTTTGCCTGAAGCACTGATTCATTCGACATTAGCTAAGCCTCCATGAAGTGAAGCTTCTCGATACCATTTTCAGAAATCATTGTAGTGATTAAAGATGTAGACACATAAGACCCAGAGTGAAAGTTGTAATAAGATTCAAAACAGTGTTTCCGAAAATTCAACTGTATTAATCATCACTATATTTCGTCCATATATGTATATACATATATTTAAGGTAAGACAATGATTTACAATTTTAAATCTAAAATTGGAATAGTGAAAGCTGTATATTCATTAGTTTGCACAGGCTACAGTGTTAGCAACATATGTAAACACATATTTAATAAACAACTATGCATCTATATTATAGGAGAGACGCTAAAAGAAGGACAGGAAATGTTATTTACCTGATCCGTTAGGGTAATCTGTTTTTCGAGAATAATCACTACATTCAAGAAATATATGGTTATTTATGCTTTGATATATCTAGATCTACTACATTGTATTAGTCCCACTGGTTCGAAGCTGAACTGCTTCTGCGCAGAGCTGACCAATCACGCCCATCATTGGTCTCGCCAGGCGCTGTTCTCGCGATGCTCGCCGTGGGAGATTCTTGAATTCAAAATTTGTAAAGCGCTAAACTGAGGCTAAGGAAGAGGGCGTTTAAAATGTATTTTGTTGATCTACTTTAAAAGGTAAGTCAGTACTTGGACGTCTTAGTTTGTGTAGAGATGTAATTGAATTGTGATAGTTTATGTTGGCATATTTTAGTTTAGAATCCAAACGCCTGTCACCCTAAGCTTGCGTTGTTAATGTCGTAACTGTTAAATACTTTCATTTTATGGATGTTATCCATGCTACTGTGCTTAAATGCACAAATTTCTGCTAGATTCATTTAACCATTGCACTAACTTACTCGAAAGCAAGGCTGCAATAATTAATAAGCAGGGTTTTAATAAGTAAAATTAGCAACATGTAAATGTTTACAAAGCGACTTTCAGGCCTTCGACTTCTTGGCAAGAGGGATACCTAACGTTACATTTGTGTAACGCTAGTGAGGCAGACTGGGGTGTTGGGGGAATTGTGCATTTGGTAGTACATTCTTATTGTATATTAGCGAACCTATAGAATAAATTATAGCATGTTGATATAACAAGCTGCTAACTGTTACACAAATGCTTTTGTCGGAGCAGTTATTTCTTTGCACTGTGTGGAATAACGTTACACATCAAAATGTAATTTGTGTAACTGTTAAATCTAGCACACCGACGGCAAAGAAACAACTACAGTGAACAACTACACAAAAGACATGAAAAACTAAATTACTTGGAGTAGAGTGAGTCATTGAGACTGGTCACGTCCTAGATAGCCATGGTAACAATTGGAAATGTTAAAATGGTGTTACCGTTGCCAAACACTGTTTGGATTTTATTATGTATGTTACGTATTTTTTGGTACATTTTCTTTCTCACTTCAGCTGCCGAATTTTACTGTAACCCAGAGCAGTACTCCTATCAAAATGGCTGGAGTATTGGAAGCAGCAGCGGAGGAGATGCAGAGGTTGAGAAGGCAGTTAAAGGAGAGCGAGGAACAAGTCCAACAGGCTGCTCACGCAGGCCTTGACCTGCTGAACCAGCAGGTAGAGCTGCAGACCAGACTGGAGGAACAGAGGGTGGAGATGACCAACGCAATAGAGGTATGCAGAAGATGAACATTGTTGTATGTACAGTATTGATTATATAAAATGTAATTAATGTCATGGCTTCGAACCGAAGAATAACCTAACAAGTCATCCCATATAACCTAATTCTTGTCAGAAAGCCAAAATGTCCAATTATAATTAAATGACCAGTCACTTCGCAATTTGTGCTCTCAGATGCTGGAGCAAGATAAGTTTTCTCTTAAGAGGGAGGTGGAGCTGAGGGTTCGGATGCTTGAGTCTTTCAAGTCTGAATACGACTCCTCAAGCAACCAGCACACCCAGCACCTTCACCATCAAGAAGAACTTCTGACACAGGCTCATACCACGGAAGTCAACACTCTGAGAAATCAGGTAAGTGATATCTTTCACCTATAGTGGACACTCTAGATACGAGAGAATCAGTTAAAAGTTACATTTTACTTATAGAACATGTAATGGTATTGGCATTTTGACTTCATAAATGAAAATTAATTACAATACATTTTCTGTTCATCAATCAATCTATTAATTGAATCATCATTTGTTGTGTTATTTGAGAGACCTCATTCTAACCTGATATCTCCATGCAGATCATAAGGCTCCAGGCGGATCTAGAAGAATCTCAGTTAAATGAGAAACAGCTGAAACATAAACTTGAGTTCCAGACGGAAACCCTAAACCACAAGATGGAAGAGCTCAGTTCCCTGAATGAGCAAAAGCAGGACACCATTTCCTCTGGGGTCATGGAAATGCATATGAACAGAATGGAGCTGGAAAGCATAAAGGTAGTCTAAAGAACAATACCAAAGCGTTCCTATTTAAACAACTGGCTGTGAATAGTGAATGTTGTTATGTTGGTTAAGACAGTTGTGTGTATTTGTGTATTCCCAGGCCCAGTTTGAAATGTCACTACAGGAAGCCCAGTACAAAGAGCACCAGCTGGAGCTTACAAATGGAAGTCTGAAGCGTCAGCTCATGCAGATAACAGAGGAGAAGGAAGAGAGGGAGAAGGAAGCAGTTTCCTGCTTCAACGCACTGGGGGTAAGCAGAATTATATATAGTTATATATAGTAATCCATACAAAGTCCAATCCAAAGATTAAAGCTGCTGTAGGTATAAAAAATAAAATAACAAAGATAAGAGAGTTGTAAAGAGAAAGCAGAACGGAGCAATATTTTAAAACTAAATTACCCGAAAAACGTCCCGTCCCTTTCCGCTCCCTGCCTCCCTACACTTTTTCTTCGCCATTGAAAAGTGTTGCATTTCATATACCTGTGATTGAACCAATCAGGGAAGAGGTGCCCTGATTGGTCAGGAATGAGCAGGGAGCGATCTAAATTCGAAATTGGCTGATGGGCAGGCACAATAAACACAAAATATATTCTCACAGCACATTTCACTCACAGATGGCTAAGCCATTTCCAACAAATTACACTCAAATAATAGCTTGTGAATTCAACGCATTGTCTTTTACTTAATTATAACATTATAATGAATTATCAAAACTGTAATTCAGTTCATCTGGTTATGCCACGACACTGAGAGGTTGGAAGTTAAAAGTGGCAAAGATTTCTATTTCAATAAATGTCAGTAAAGTCACGATCTATCGCAAATGGTGTAATTGAGCCTATGGCCCACTTATGAAAGCCCTTGCATTATTATGAATGTTACAAACTGGGTGTCGGTGGCAACATTTGCAGCATGTTTTCAAACACAAAGTGGCACACAGTGAGTGAGTGTCCGCACGACCAAGGATACCATCGGTCACTCTTAGCACTGCAGTCTCAGTGCTGTGGTTATTGGGAAAGCCAGATTGAAATTGATTTAATGAATTGTGTCCTTCAACACACTCAAGGAGCTGCTCAGCAACATTTTATATATTTTTTCAAGTGGTTGGACACTTGCTGTCTTAAAGTAATCAGGTATGCAGCCAGATGTGAGAGACTGGTTAAATGAACAGAAGGTTGGGGTCTATGACTGGCATGACCTCTTTGAGTAATGTTGTAGGGATTAAGTCCAAAAGGACGGGCGCAAATGAAATGCAGTATCCAATAGAGCTTACTTGATGACGGTAGTGAACACTGAATTTCGATTTCTTCCATCTATGTTCGGTCTTTCCATAGTCCCTGGTTTGGCGCCGGATGCTGTCATAAATCCAGGGGGATCAATTAACAGCTAGCGCTGACCTATTTTTATACTAGTAGCATCTAGAGTTGATGAACATGGATCTTTAAACCAACTAACAGTCATTAATATGAGAGAAATGGGCAGGGCCATTTTAGAGAAAACAGTTGAGAATTTAGCAGCGGTTTGGCCATCAAAGATACGAGTGTATACGCATCTAATGTACAACACTTGACTGAAGAACAGTGTAAAAAATGATACACTTTTGGTAAGAAACAAAGTAAATCATGGAGTTCAGGGTCAAGCCAAGAGGAAAAAACTGTATCAAGGGTGTGCCCACGGTTATGTGTGGAACCAAAAACATGTTGCACAAAGTTAAACGATCTTGAAATATTTAAAAAATCTGAGACAAAGTAGTTGGTTGGATCGTCAATATGGATATTGAAATCACCTCGCTATAATGACCCTATTGAACAGGATAATAGCTCAGAAATAATTTAGAAAGCTGATTTCGGAGGTCAGTGGATGACACACACTGGGTTCTCAAACTCAATTTTAAAGAGTTAGTAGTTCAAAGCTATTGAAATATCCAGCAAACGGAATACAGGAGATGAGGTTCTTAAACCACTGCAATGCCTCCACCACATAAACTTGCAATTTGGTGGGCATACCTCCACAAGGGGGCAGCAATCTCCTGGTCTGAGCAAAGGCTCAGTCAGGAATAAGACATCTAGATTTTGTAATGGAACTCATATGTTCATGTTGGGTAATATAATATATAATTTAGGTTATTTCATAACCGGAAAATAGCCTGCCCCCATTCTATTTCCTCAAAACAACAAAAGCGCATCAGAAGCGCCACAAGCATTTAAAACACTAGGTTGATATACACAGATCTAGACAGGTTGATATGAACGTTTTTATTGGACATTATTATTTGTAACCCACAGAAGACGATTCACATTGCTTATACCCCGATCCACAAATACTTGGTACTTGTGCTTTGTAAAATGATATCCAAATGGATATATCATAATCCACAAATACACATCTTTAAATAATTGTACATGTGAACTTGTCAATACACATGTCTTTTGTATTTTTATTTTGTGCAAAAAGATTTTGTTTGATAAGGTACACACAGATTACAGCAATTATAAAAAATAAATAAACAAACATTCTTGGTTTTCATATTCTCATAAAGGTATGACAGATAAATTGAAGGTTAAATTAACTTCCTGGAATTGTATTGTCTTAAAAAAAAAAAAATAACAGAGGCGTATTAGATTAAATCAGAAACATTCTAAGATAGTATTTCTACAAAAATCTTATCCTTAATGATGATTAAGAAAAATTAACATCCCACATTTTTTCAAGATCAATTTTTTTACTTTATTGACACTACCAGGTGGGTTCAATAGTTGGCGATTTAAATGTAACCATAAACAGGCAAACCATCTTACACTTTATGAGAGATCTCAACTTCTAGCTTACCAGACAGCTCTCCAGCTGACTACTGGAGAGAACAAAATCCAAACAACATAGAATATTAATGTAATTCAAGCACGACAGCATCATCATTTCTCATCTCACCTCAATATCTAGCATTTACTCAAATTCAAATGTAATGACCACACCTCCAAGACTGGGATTTAAGACCTTTTTAAATCAAGATGGGGATTTAAGACCTTTTTACATTTATGGAATTTATTAGTAAATAAATAGACTTATTCTTTGAATGTAATACAAACAAACATCAGCAAGAACAATTAGCATATTTAAAATATGCCATAACTCAGGATTTTTTTTACACAATAAAAATGCCACCTTGGAATTTTAATCTGACAAGTCCATAAATCATGTGTGCCATAATGTGGAATTTAAAGGTTTGGTTCTGAAGAACATTTTTGAAGTTTTCACTGTACAGAGAAATCTATCCCGACGGACATTATGGGGCAACCAGCTATAGGGGTTACCAATCCAGAATAATAATAAGAAGAAGAAGAAGAAGAATCCTGACAATAACAACAGGTATCCACAGATACATTGTGAATACCTAATAAGAAGAATCCCTAGAATAACAACAGGTATCCATAGTTACACTGTGAATATCTAATTACCATTTGTATTGTCCATGGTGATGGGAGTTCTGCTAGTGAGAAAGCTGGTGGCAGTCAGTGGCAAGGCGTCTAGCCACGCACACAACACACAGAAACGGAGACTGCATTATGGTTAGATGGGGCAGGGTGGAAAAGGAACCTGTAGGGACCTCTAATCTAGTGCCTATTGGCAGCAGCGGTAGGCTAGTGCTGGTAACTGGTCGATTCAGCTGTAGTGAAAGCCACAGGACACTCCTAGAAACCAAATGAGGTAGTGATGAGAGGAAGGCTTAAGTTTGGATTTTAATTTCTCAGCAATGTCAGCGTCCCTGATTGCAGGTGGCAGACTATTCCACAGATCGGGAGCTCGATAAGAGGACGCTCGGTTTCCTGATAATTTCATTTGAACTTTTGAATTTGTGGTGGTGTATTTTTGTCCAATATGTCCCACTGTTGAGCTGTAAAATGTGAATGTGCAAGACTTGAATATGCGTCACCCACAGAAGATGATTCACGCTGCTTGTACCGCAATCCACAATCATTTTTCACTTGTGTTTTGCAATCAAGATCCACAAATACACATTTTTAACTTGTGTCTTCTAAAATTATATCCTTTTACTTTCAGAACAGATTACGACATATGAACTTGTCTATATGCAATCAGACAGAGAACATGGGAACATAGGATTTTACCCCTTTTTTTCTAAATCAAGGTGTTATTTTAGTAACAGTGATAAAATGGCATAGATACTATGTTGATGAACATAAAATAAATATTACCACGTTTAAAACAAAAAGAAAATATTGTGCTTGCAGGGCTGCTAGACCTGTTATTATGACTAAAGATGAGTCTCTGTTTCTGCTGTCTTTCTTTAATAGAAATCCCGTCAAGTTAACCAGGAACTGCAGGTGCAATTGGATCAAGCTGTACAGCAGGCCCAAGACCCAAACAGCAAAGGAAATTCACTGTTTGCTGAAGTAAGGAAACTGAATAATGTATTTTTGTATTTGACATGGTCAAGATTTTTGGGGATAACTTTTTAATTGGTTACATTGTTTACAATCCACATATGGAGTGGATTTCCACCTGTTCAGACACTGATAGCATTTAATTGTATTTGCTCTTGGACAAGCTTTATGTAACAAATATTATATAGTTTAACAAATTCGGAATTCAAATTAAAAAAAAAAAAACGGTTGAAATACCAACCTGACAAATGAATACAGAATATTTGTATAGCTAGGCTAGACTTTGTCTAATTCTATTCTGTTGTGGAGTTCACATTAGTTCATATTTTGGGATGGAAAGTTATAATTGTAAGCATGAACCGTCAAGGTCCTCTATACTCCTTTATACTTATGTGAATATATTACTTAGCTACTTTTATCAATCACTAATATAATTGGCAACTATGAGATGGGATAAGATTTGCACAGAAAATCTATTAAAACGTGCAATTCTTTGTCAATAAAGCAGGATATGTGTATATTTCTATGAACATTGGTGGACAGCTGAAAAACTGTTGAATCATATAAATTAATTTAAATATGCATGTTTGCCTTTATTCCGAGGAAGTTAGAGGACAAACGTGCTGAGATGGAGAAGCGACTGATCAGTATGAAGATCCAACATCAGTCTCTGCAGAAACAGCATGGTTTTAGCAAACAACAGCTACACCGCATGAAGGTATATTAACAGTGAGAAATATTAAGGCCAGCAGGTTAACTTTGTTAGCACAAACAGATGATAAAGTTGCTGTAGGTACGATTTGAGAGTTCGAAAGGAGAACAGGAGAGAAAGATTTTGAAAATAAACAACCCAAAAAAAAGCCCCCCTTCCTCTCCGCGTCCTCCCTGCGTTTGTCAAACATTGAGAAGTGTTGCATTCATGCACCTGTGATTGACAGGCATAATGGACTGGATCAAGGGATGTCCTGATGAGTCAGAAATTAGCCGGGAGTGGTCTAAAATCTCAATTGTCTCATTCAGAGACAGTCAACAGAATATCTGTTTTAGATATTCTCACATAGCATTTAATTTACTATAGCTGACGGGTATGACATGACATTGCTATAACAGAGCTCACAAATTACACTCAAATTATAGCTTTTCAATCTTACCTACAGCACCTTTTTGAACTGTCTTTTTATTAGTATATTCAAAATATTTCCATTGTGGAATGGAGTATTGTAACACTGTAAATACAGTCACCGTTGTAAAAGCAAAGTCTCAATAATATCACACTGTTCAAAACGCTATAGAGAGAGTTTACCATGCTGATGGTTAACAAGTCCTGATTGTCGTTGCAAAAAAATAGAGATAAAGAGATGACCATACATTAGTTAAATGCAAGCAAAGAGCTCTTAAAGGCAACTGATGTGTGTGTGTGCAGGTTCAGATAGCGACCCTGATGCAGCTGCAGGGCACCAGAGCAGACCCAGCCCAGCTGGAGAGACTCCAGTCCATGCTCACAGAGAAGAATGAGGAGATCCATAATCTGCTCACTAAACTCCAGAAACTGGAGAAATTCGAGGTAACGTGTTCTATCACATTGACTGTTCAACTTCTTGGTAAAAGTTGCCTAGTGTTACAAAAAATGTGGAGAACATTCAGTTACCTATCAACCTACCCCTATCTCGCTGTGTGTGTGTGTGTGTGTGTGTGTGTGTGTGTGTGTGTGTGTGTGTGTGTGTGT
>JAOPJO010000002.1:7544648-7569994 GCA_027123675.1 Molva macrophthalma
CACTGATGGTTTCTCTGTGTTGAACAAAGATGTTGCAGTTACTGTTACAGTCTCTTTGGTTGAAACATCAGGTCACATCCACATGATAGAGATATAGCTATATAGATATATATATATTATAATTTGTGCAAAGTTTAAATTAAATTGCACCGCAGCATTAGCCCTGTTCAAGAGCATGTGAAGAAATGCACTATTGTAGATTAAGGATCGTCAGAAAATAAAAAATATGGAAATTGGAATATGCTACCCAATTAGAAGCTCGTTATACCATTTGTAGGTATTGAGGAGGAGCGTGAAGAGCTAGTTGAGGAAAGGTGTCGAGGCGCTGACGCTAAAAATAGAAAAGACCCCCTGTGCAGTGGCACCAGTAGAAAATGTTAGTCTTGAGCCCTGGATTTGAGTGCTCCACCTACTCTGAATCAGTTTCTGATTACACCCTTTGTTTTGATTACCAGATGATCAGCAGAATCGAGTATGTGCACACAAAGAACTTCATCCACAGAGACATAAAGCCAGATAACTTCCTCATGGGCATCGGACGACACTGTAACAAGGTAGGGCGGCACAGTCTTTGTTGCAATTCCAAAACCTCCATCTTTCCAGTGAATACATTTACACCCTAGCTCCCAGACAATTCCATTTACAAATCTGCAGGCTCACTTAACTATTCACTTAAAGCTTAGTTGTATAGCAATTGAATACAGTGACTAGAGCCATTAATAATGCATACTTTTGATGGATCTATTGTGCATTTCACTACTGTTAAGATACACACTTTTTGATATACTCCCATCGACTTAAACATGCCCATCCTCTACAAGTCAATCAATTAAATGCCCAAATGGACTACATGAATGGCAAAGAGAATTTAACATTGGAAAGAGGCACACAAACGGGAAACTAAATCTTTACTCATTTAGTTTTTTCATTCATTAATGTCAAGCTCAATTTACCTAACCTATATCGCTCTTTTAAATCCTTCTGCCCTTTTTGTACCTAGTTGATAATGGATTGTTGTCCTAGATAGAAGATTATAATCATTTTAAGCCTAGGGTGAAAGGTCAAACTATGTAAGCATTAATAATTATTAGGGGCCTATGAAGATATGAATATAATTAAAGAGCTAGACCTGTAAAGATGTATGTTTACATTAGATGATGAACTCCAAATTAAATCCCAACTGGCCTTTTTCCAAAATGTTGTAAAATAATAATTTATGTTCTTCCCTTCACACAGTAGAGCATCCAATTTTCTTTTTCATTATTGCTTTGATTTGTGTGATTTGGTCAAAGATACTCACGTTGCCTGAAAATAATGAATACCCTGTACTTCAAAATTGTGAGCCCTTGCAGACAGGCAACATTTGGCTACGCTAAAGCATGTCTTTTATGAACATTAGCTGCAACCCTTTTTTTACTTGGATCACACTGATATTAAATATATTGGTGTAGTTATCCTTGATGAATCCCAAGCTCAATTTTTGAGGTGTACTTTTAGCTTAATGTGTACTTGATTTACATCCATTTTTGGACACACAGAAAAGAGTTCCTTAGCCATTGTGTGAGTAGTTTGAAAATAAAGATCTAGGCCTTGGTCCCTAGTAAAGTTTGTGCTTGGCAAGCACATATTTTGGTGGTGTTCAGAGTTCTGCCTGAGCTCTTCACTTACAAACATCTCCTCTGGTTAATCAGCAGATCCCACTTCTCTCTGTGTTACCTTCTCCTTTGTACTGCCTTGTTCTATTGCTCTGGAATGGAAGGACAGTGATTACCTATCTGCTATTTTAAGCCTTTAAAAACAAATGTATGTTCAGTATTCTCATGTCCCTCCAGAATGTTCTGGTGTTTTTATGAAACACCAGAGCTGCTGTTCTTTGTGTTTTTGTACTTTACTTACTAAATAACTTCTGAGTAACAGAGTATTCCCCCATGTCATTTTTGAATAGGAAATATGGATGCTAATAAGGATGATAATGTTCCCTTGATGAAGCTCTAAAGAAGGAACCGTACAGAGAATGTTGGAAGAGCTGTAGGGGGGGAGTAGTGATGCCCTCTGCCCTTTATAGATGCCACTTGCTGTAACTGGTCCAATTTACAAACTACGGCACATGTATTCCCTCCTTTCCGTATTTACTTCTCAATTAAGTACCTTATGTGATACTATTTGAAAGGGAAATAAATTGTAGATGCATTGATTGCACTGGTGTTTAGTTTGCACATCTTGGCAGGGCGGCATAATCTGTTGCAATTCCAAACCTCTTTCCAGTGAATACAAATTGGTGCTTGAGATAAATTGAGTGTGAGTGTGAGTGTGAGTGTGAGTGTGAGTGTGAGTGTGAGTGTGAGTGTGTGTGTGTGTGTGTCACAAACCTGAACATTAAAACATGTTTCCATATATGTACACATTGCCCAGAAAGGAAAGGATGAATTAGAGATAAATCCCATATTTGAGCCTGCATAATTTGCTAATAATAATTTAATCTAATTAGAGGTTTATCAAATGAAGCATACCATATTGTAAAACTATTCAGACATTGTCTTTTGATATATTTGACAACCATTCGCACATGAAATGATTAAGTTCTCTTCATAAATCACACACCCTTCACCTTTAGGATCAATAAAGTCCATTTTCTGTCTATTGACTACAGAGCTAGCATATAGTTGCTCCAATCCTTTAGTAATTTCAAATAGATTTAAGTATTAAATAATGCATAACGATTTGTTATAAGAATATTTCTAGAAGATTAGCTGGATGTTATGCACTTCTCGTCATTCTTAAACTATTTAAGCGTTCTTAGCCAAAATACTGCAATGGGATTTTGTGTGGACACATTGAAAAATGTTATGTTTTTGGATTTGCATCCTTGAAAAGTAGAAGCCCGGTCTACTGTCTCCGAGGGAAAGTTCTCTCAGACTTTATACTAAAGGCAGCAGGGTGGGTTAACGATTATCTAGTAATTATTGAGCTGTACGATTAGCAAGTATGTTCATGACAACTTCTGTAAGTGAATCCCGATTCACATCCTGATTCAGAGAAAAAATATCTTGTTTGGAACTTTAGATTCACACTTTGTACATCAAACACCAAATTGCTTGGTTGAAGGCCCACTACAATCTTAAAGGATTTGGCCATGTTGTTAAGACCCTAGGTCAATTGTTAACATTGTCCTATGTCCAGTTGTAAATCGGATAGGATTTTTCTTCAACTCACCTCAACTATCAATTGACATAAATTATAAGACAAACGAGTGTTAAGCAGATCCATAACTATCTTGGTTTGTCCAACACAAGGGAGCGCATATAAACTGCCTTTGCTAGATAGCTTTCTCCAATAGTGCCCATAAACGATTGAATCCACAAGTTATGATTCTGTTTTTACTCGCCACTGCACATTCTTACGGACTAGGAGACTGAAGCGTGCTGTTAGAATTCTGTGCTAAGATAGCAGCTGCGTTATATATTCAATGAGTCGAGAGGGTAAGTATAGGTGTTTTTTGTTTTTACTGATCAGAACATAGCATTAGCATTTTGTGTTTACACACCACCACGCATGCTTACAGACTTAAAGATGGAGGCAAGTAGTTAGAATTCTTGAACGTTAAATGTCCTGGTCATGAGCACGGTTGTGAATTTTGGATCAAACTGGATTTTGTATTGCATGACCCATCGGTTGCAATGGAGTGGATCAGTCGGGGATTTGTTTGTTCGTGGGCACTATTGGCGAAAGCTACAGAACCAGGGCAGTTTGTGTGGACAAAACAAAGATACAGCTATGGGAGCTGCTAAACACAAATTTTGAATCAAATGGATATCAATTGATAACCCAATTTTGGGAATGTATCTACACCACAAGAGGTGAGCTTAACAAAAATCATGGCTGTTTTACATGTGGACGTAAACAATGCCACCAATTAACCTGGGGTTATTTAGTTCATAACAAACCGGCCAAATCCTTTAACAGTGGAAAAAACTGCAAGTGCACACATCCGCATTAACAATTGATGATGAAGGTTAAAATGATTATTGCATGGCACCTTGTAGGTAAAGAGCAATCATCTTTTAAACCAGGGTTGAAACAATGTTGCTTGGTGAAAGACCATGATGCATCATTAAACCTCACTGGGTTGAGTAGTGCCAACGCATGGTCATGCTTTGTATTTTTGTTGTGCATCACACTAGCTGAACAGGCCAGGTTTCAAAATCTTAAATAAAACTTTGAATAGACTTTTAGGTATAGTAAAATGTCAGTGCTTTTCTTTTTGTCTATGTGGTACCCATTCCCATTGAGATTAAATAAAGCCAATTTACCCCCTTTATTTCACTGGTTTACAGACTTAAGACTGCTGCAGCCAAGTTACCTTCCTGCTTTTCCCTGAAATTCTTCTTCAAACATAATTATATATTTTTTTACCATATAACCATGAAGTATGATTATTTATTGTTGCATATAGTACTTTAAATACAATTTTATTTTATAGCTAATATTGCACAATTTGGTTTAATTTTGTTCTTGTAAGGCAGCAAGAAAGTTTTATTTCAATGAGAAATGCAAACAAATGTATGGCTTTTACATATTTGATATGCTAGTACTGGAGACTTGACAGCCATGGGCTCTCTCCCTCTTCCTGCTCTGCCCTATCTATTCCTAACCCCCTTTTGCTCTTTTTGGAGCCGTGGTGTTGCCTGTCTGCGCTGGCCTTCTCCGGGGATTGTTGTCTGCTTATTAGATTTAGAATTAGTATGAGTTGACCCCGCACTTCAGGTATATTGGGCAAACTTGACATACATTTTAAAACAAGGATAGTCCTCGTCTTTGTTGAACATACGGTTTTCTGCCCAAAGACACTGCACACCATGAGAACATCATACCTGTGCCTCAATGACTTGAATCAAAACCAGATTTTGTCAAAATGATAATTTGCCCATTAAGCATGCGGCCAAAACCGAAGTGCTAGTTTTACCCATACTAAATCTTATTGAAGGTGGTTAGAGCCTGTGTGTTGTTGACCCCTACCCCTCTACTGTCTGCCCTAGTGTTTAGACTCTTCAGTGGGGAAGAGGAAACGAAGCTTGGCTGTTAGCTCTGCTCAGGATCCATCTTTCTCAGGATTAAACCAGGTGTGACCTTTTACCATAACACTAGCTCTCACTACACCAGTTGACGCTTCTCTACTATACAGTACTGTATAGTAGAGAAATATGAGGGTTACTCGCACCATTTCCTCAGCCTTGCTTTCACATTACCAGAATATTGTGTATGGTAATGAGCAGAAAGACTATTTTCCATTTCTATCCCTAACCATCTGGAATCTAGAGCTAAGCCTGTTTCAAACTATCCCTTTAAAAACCATCCGTTAAGGATTACTAGCACAATACAAGAATTTCTCTTAATATATCTTTGGTCTCAGCTGTTTATACCAGATTATGTTGGCAAATAGATATTTAGACAAATAACAGATCTAATTTCGGTTGCTTTGCAGGTAACTAAATCAAGAATTACATGATGCAAGAATTGACAAGTCACATATTTGCATCGGGTAATTTTGACCTAAATATCGTTATTAGTAAGGTAATGTTTTCGACTTTTTACTTATGTAGTGATTATATAACGTACCCTGACCCATACCCCACTTCCACTGCGAAACAGCCAGGAAAGTAGGAGTTATTTGTTAAGTTGTCTGTGCAATAAGAGGAACAGGGCTATTGATATTGCCTATTGTTTTTGGTTTTTTTTATGCTCCCTGTTAATATACTGCTTATTCAAACTCTGCACTTCAGTAAGATAAATAAAAACAAAATGACAATTCAATGATTAGTTTGCTCCCTCCACAACTTGCATGGTTTGTAAACATTGTACCTGGTCAAGATCCATAGTTAAAACCAGAACAGGTTCTACAGCAAGGTGCTTTTTATTTGGCTGTGGAAACGTGTACTACGCAATGGCTCAGCAGTGACCATGCACGATGGGATGAATGTTTTTACGTATCATGCAATTGGCTGACTATTATTGCAGTAAACCACCTCTTGGATGTGCCAATGTGTACAATAACAAACATCTTACAATTCTGATTCCATAGTTAACCAACAGCTAACAATACAGTGAATAGAATATACATATTGGCCTAATCCACATCTTGCATTACACATTTTCTTTTTAAATGTACATAAACATGCTCTTTTGTCCATCAATATTTCTAAGTTGATGTTTATCAGTGTTGGTGTGATAAGTGATTTCGTTACTTTTTCACATCCAAGCAATCTGTTAAATCCTGACTCATCCACACTGATTCTGTTCCTTTTCTTCTTGGTGGCGTGTAGCTGCTTACTGAGCATGTGTAGCTCAGGTCGCGAGTTGCCTTTTACTTTACAGAAGGGTAGCTCCCTGCCTATTACGACACCATTCATCAAACATCCAGTAAAGAATACCTTCACTGCTTGCCAATATGACTGGGTTTGTTGCTTGTATCCAAGGTAGTCCAGGCGGGTAAACAGATTATTTGCAAAAGTCAAAAAAATGTAAGATATAATTGTCTAAAGATTATTTCAATGTCCCGTCTTTATGAAATGTGTAGTTGCCGAAGTATTCACTCTTCTCGTCTTATCTTATCGTACGTTTTATTCAAGCTTCTTTCGACATTCCTCGAAGAGGGAGAGTGAATACGCCATCGCATGCACACATTTGTCAAAAGCGTGAGCTTGAACATATCCGGTGATTTGCAGTTAACCTCTTCATCCCGAAATACCCCGCTACCGGGTTTAGCCCCTCCCTCCCACCCAATGTCAATGACGTCGTAAGGCATTTAAACACATGAGAAAGTAGTCATGTGACACACCACTAGAACGATTAGATTCTCAACTTTTAGTCTATCATAACCATTGTTGGCTAAAAGACAGACAATTCCAACCCCAATCCCAAACAAAATAAGAAGCATGCATCCAACAAGTTATGCATTTCATAACTGTGCACATCATTTGATCTACACTATGAAAGCTGCGACTCCACTGATTCCAACTGTCCAAACCATATAACTGACTATAACTCGGAAATAAAATCGTCCACTTATACTGTGTTCGAGCTATATTCCCTCTACCCAATTCCCCAGTATCCACATTGATTATTTCACTTGCACAACAATCTCACAGGTGCTATCTTTATTTTGGGTACCAAGATTACCTATTATTATCATTATTATTATAGCCCTTGCAAAAAAATCAGAAATAGGCCTAGTGATGAAGAGGTTAAACAAGTCTTAAAAGTAATATTTTTCTAACTTTTGCAAATAATCAGTTTACCGGCCTGGACTACTTCAGATTAAAGCAAGCCACAAAGGCTGTCATATCAGTGAGTGGGGAAAGTTTTTTAACGGGAACGCTCAATGAAGTGCAAAGAGGTATTCATTTTTGTTGGGTAACCAGAACTGATGTTTATTCAAAGAAACACTAAAGGGGCAGTGACCCTAAAGTCTTTTTTGTTTCCGTTTAAACATGGTTATATGATCTTCAACATAGGCAACTATGCCTATGACTATTCTATCACTTTAACTGAAATATGACGGTCATTAAGAGAAAACAGTAGTCAAATCATTTGTTTTTGCCAGTGTCTACCAACCAATTTGTGAACCTTATACTCTTCTCAGTTATTTTCATGATGTCGAAGTGTGTTTTGGTATACTCTTCTACGTCATGACGGAGCTACACCGGCGGCGAGGTGTGTGTGGATGTGCTGTGCTCTGTCTGGGCAACGGTTGATGTTGATGGCAGCGTCCGAGGGGGGGTAATGCTTCTCGGACAATTATAGTATAATTGAGTCCATTTGAGTAGCTGTTGATTTTGCCCGTGTGCAAGAGTTATACTTCCTGCACGCTAATTGTATCACACCACGGTGTGACGCATTTCATATACTCGGTATCGGCGAGTACCCAAATGTAAGTACTTGTACTTGGTCTGAGAAAAAGTGGAATCGGTCTTGATAACAGCACGTGACTAAAATAATTATGGAGCTGAATGGGACTAACCATATGACGCAATTCCGTTTTGCGAAAAATGGAAATTAATTTTGATCACACCACGCTTAATTTTTGACTGCTCTAGCCTGTGAATTAATAATAGTTTAATCAATCACAATCAGCTATAATTATCGCTATGATATATGTATTGATCATTCATCTCGATAGCAGTTGGCATCCCTAGCCAATGTTTCTTGCATTGCGGTACAGGAATATAGGTAGCTTTTATAATATGACGTGTGCAGTTATATTGAGAAAGTTAATTTGAATACCAACGTTCTCCAAAAGAGGGGTATAATACTTTTAGTTATCGAAAAGGGAAACAACCACAAAAACAAATGTCTCCAAAACATGAATGTATTCTAGAATAATTAAAATAAGTATTATAGAACAGAGCGTGTATTTGTAGTATTCAAATACACGCCCACTAAATCATAATCCCTTGAATCTTGCAAATACATAGGATATTTTGGTAAAAGGACGTAGCTTGTCCGTAACATACAGATGCCTGTGGAGGGAAAGAGAGGCTGAATCTTAGCGGAACATTCCCAGATGTGGCCCAACTTTGCTGTTCGCTTTTGTCAAATTTTTGCTGAAAACTAGAAATTGTAGAACCGTTGACATGGAGGAGTTTGCACATTTTTTATTATGTTATCTATTATTGTTCATTGTTAAGTTTTCTTTTTCAAATAATACATCTTGTTAAGGTTTATGGGCCTAAGATGCTGCTTTCATTTATGAAAGACCATTATATTTACTTTAGGTTAGCTGATCCAAGTGACTTTGTACTGGGGATGGGCATTCGAAGGCATTTCATTACCCACATCGAATATACGATGTGGGTAACCGGTTGACCTCTTCATTCCGAAATACCCCGGTACCGGGCTTAGCCCCGAATTTCAAAGATGTAAGGCATTTAAACACATGAGAAAGTAGTCAACCATTGTTAGCTAAACAGAAAATTCCAACCCCAAACAAAATAAGAAGCATGTATTTCATAACTGTGCACATGCACATCAATAGCAATCTTTTTCACGTCATTTGATCTACATGATATGAAAGCTGAGACTCCACTGATTCCAACAGTCCAAACCGTCACTGTTACTAAAACTCGGAGAACTAGAGGCAAGTGCCTAGAGCACATTCCTGTAATTTTACATGCCTAAAACTATTCCTTGATCCATGAACCAAATATTTAAATTGAACTGCAACATTAAGCAGGGCTCAAGACTGCGACCATTTATCAGGTGGATGTGAGGAAATGTTTTCCTTGGCCGCATCGGTGTCAGTAAAAAAAGAGCTATAGATAGATGGATATAGATAATTCTCCCTGTAATGTTTTATAATAGGGTTGACGCAATGAAGACATTTCATTTCTGAAACTGTCTAATTGGTTAAAACACATTTTTATTGGAATAACGCTTCTAAAAGCCAAACCGCAGTACCACGTAGGGGCTGTGTGGAGGAAGTCACTGGCTTTGGGATCCACTCTGGTCCGAGTCCGACTCTGTTTCGGCAGAGCTTCAATGTAAAGCGTGTCGCACACCAGACGAGCCACGGAGAGCCCGTCCGGCTGCGGCGCGCAGCGGAAGGACGATGCACGTAGGAAGGTTAGATTTAGGTCTCGTTCTGCTAATGAAACGAGTGGTAACGGACGGCGTTACGATGCGCGCCAACGTCCAAGGTTTTATTCACTGCTGGAAGTTCCAGCACGGCACCAGTCTGAGTGCTCTGTTTGGAAACACAGCCCTCTTATCAATGAAGATGCACCGCTTTCATCAGAAAAATAAGTGTTTTAAACATTGTGCAAAGTTTTAATGAAATTGCACCACAGCCCTAACGCTATTCAAGAGCATGCGAGGAAATGCACTATTCTGAATGTCATTAAAACGTTGAGAAAAAAATATATATTATAGTATATTAACCAATAAGAAGCCTGTTGTTATTAACCAATAAGAAGCCTGTTGTTATTAACCAATAAGAAGCCTGTTGTTATTAACCAATAAGAAGCCTGTTATGAATAGGTATTTGATAGAGAAGGATGAGCGCGGAGAGTTGAAGAGTTGGTTTGTGAGGAAAGAGATGTCATCATTTTCTACGTTATGCCACGTTAACGGGTTGTGTAAACGGGTTGTGTAAACGGGTTGTGTAAACGGGTTGTGTAAACGGGTTGTGTAAACGGGTTGTGTAAACGGGTTGTGTAAACGGAATGTAAGGCGTTTAGAGAAGGAACGGTGCCTGCTTTCCCTGCAAGAAAGCCATAGCGTTGCAGTCAAAGTATCTCCAGCTCAAGACAAGTTTGCTGGGGTTTTAGTCCAATCAGATTTTATTAATTTTCTTCTAGAGCCAGTGCCTCGACATCTTTCCTCACGAACCAACTATTCGTGGTCCTCCTCCTATATCAAAAAGCTCAAAAAGTTTTCTTATCTGGCGTTCCGTCATCTACAATATACTCTTTAATAGTGCTGCGGATCAATTTAATTGAAACTGCACAATGTACAAAACACCTTTTTTAAATTGTTTTTTTTTATATTTTTGAATGATAATTTACCGTGTGTCTTCATTGGAACTCATCAGCCCTACTGTGCAACTACACTAATGAGAATAAGACACAGAATAACAATAATTGGCAGCTGTTGTGGCAGCAGTGCTTTCATAAATATGCATAAGGAAATTATAATTGTGTTAAATAATAAATATATAATTGAATAACTAGGACTGTAAGCGATCACAAAATGTATTCACAGCCCACATGCCCAGCCCTACCCCAGTGCCCGCCCTTTTTTAGCCATTTGCGAGGCGTGTCACTCAGGGACAAAGGTATAAGTATTCCCCCAGTGATTTTGAAGTGACTGGGAGATCGCCATGTGCCCATTTTTATGCAATCAAAATTCCTTGTTTTTCAAATAAGACAAATATAGAACATGTGTACCAGATTGTCATTTTCCCCAGTGGTTATTTAGAAGCTCATTTTTGAAGTTTTCCCAAAACTTTCACTGTACAGAGAAATCTATCGAGACGGATATTATGGGTCCAAACGGCAAGATGTTCAGCATGTGAAATAAGCCCGGTGTACCAAGTTTCAGAAATTGTCCTCCCTCGGGTCAGCTTGGCTAATCGTTTGACTTTGACCGCAAATTATAGTGCCCCTATTGGCAAAGTGGTACTAAACCTTTTGGAGACCTGCTCTTCTGGTGGACAAATTATACAACTTTTTCCCAGTCACAGGATATAGGAGAAATGGGCACTCCTAAATGAAAATAATTTGTACAATAATAATAGGTATCCAAAATTAAATAATAAATAAATAGTCTTATCCACCGTCACAATTATTTTTATTTTTAGCTCATATAATTAAATGGGAATCCCCATTGACGCTCATTCAGTCTACACTGCCTACACTCTATTGTGTCTCTGATGCTTCACATATTCAGCCTAGTGGTGTATGTTCTAATTAGATCATCTTTGCCATTGCCACGGCTCTGTATCGCACAACATTAAATATTTGCAATTGTTAACTCAGTGTAGCCTTTTTCATGTCCTGTATATTAAAATAGTTTGGATCACCAACATTGCTAGTTTAAATATGCCACCTCAAATTTGGAACTGGTTTCTTGTGTAAAATCAGGTTAGTGAGGGTTCTAGTAGGAATGCATGGAACTGCATATACTATCTATAGCCAGCTCAGTCTTTTTAAACTATATTTAGCTGGAGTCCTCAAACTAGGGTACCCTAGCAAAGCAAGTAGCAGAAACGTGATATAAACGGTCCACTGTAAATATTTGTATTAATAATCACTGCTTACTACTTTCACTTGGTTGCTGGATTCACTTATGTCACTTCTTAGTTCAACCTATTCCGTACCACCACCACCACTAACAGGACTGCTAGTCAATAATTATGCAATGGCTCGAAATTCAGCAGCTCATTTAACTTTCTTAACCCATCTCAACCCTAACCTTGTGTGAGGTTAGGGTTGAGTTGAAATCTATATGAAACACATTTTAGAATTTCTAACCATTTATGTCAAACCTTTTTATCCTTCAGTGGTTAAATGTCCAAAACTGTTTGCCTTCTCTTACAGCTATTCCTCATTGACTTTGGGCTGGCTAAAAAGTACAGAGACAACCGAACAAGGCAACACATCCCCTACAGAGAAGACAAGAATCTAACGGGCACAGCACGCTACGCATCCATCAATGCACACCTTGGAATTGAACAGAGGTTTGGTTGCAGAAGCAGACGCATCCATTCTCAGCCTAGAATGTTTTACTTATCTCAGGTTAAAAATGGGATACTTAATGTGTGGAAACTGGATATTTTTATTTTTGTTTATGCTGATCATTTCATGATTGTTATCATGATGTATTAGTGGAAACATTGATATTGAATTGCTTTATGGACATTCTGTGTGATTGTTTTTCTACAGTCGCCGTGATGACATGGAGTCGCTAGGCTATGTTCTGATGTACTTCAACAGAACCAGTCTGCCATGGCAGGGATTAAAGGTAGAAGACTATGTGATATTAGGCTTGTTTTATGCATATAGTATTCTACTGTTGATGAGCTTGATAATTAGACTCAAATAAGCTGACAATGACTGTATAACGCATAAGACTGCATTCGAATTTCTACCCTTGAACATGGTTTTTTGTGATGAACTGTACTGTTGATGTCGCCTACATGTTCCTCAGGCTGCAACCAAGAAGCAGAAGTACGAGAAGATCTCTGAAAAGAAAATGTCAACCCCTGTAGAAATTCTCTGCAAGGTAAATGCAACTCCAATTTTACAATGCTGGATATAGACTGGCTTCTTGGTTTAGTCTTTGGGAAACGTCTTGGGCTTGATTCTGAGTGTTTGTGTGTTAAGGGTTTCCCAGCAGAGTTTGCCATGTATTTGAACTACTGTCGTGGTCTGCGTTTTGAAGAGGCCCCAGACTACATGTACCTTCGCCAACTTTTCCGCATCTTGTTCAGGTATTTCACACGAACAAAGAAGACTAAATGTTACACTGAAAACGCACATCCTGCGTGTCAGGACAACTGTGTGTCCGTACGGGCTGACGGGCGAGAAGCTGTTCAGGGACATTGATTTCTACGTTACTACATGAGCTACTTTCTTTTGTTTCTTTTTTTACCGGGAGTCGATCAACAACTGAACCATTTATTATAATTTACTTCTGCCGTAGGTATTCCAATCATATAGCCTCAAAAAATTGCATACAAAACTGATTTGTGATATTAAGAAAACCAATCAAAGTAATTGAATTGAAAAATGCGGTTTGACTCACTTCACTCTTGAGCTCATCCCTCCCTCATAACACTTGGGCTTGATGGGGTTAAAACATAAATTCAACCCAACTCAAACATAATCCAGCACCCTCAAGGATTGAACATTTAAGTATCAATGTTCAAAGTGCACTTGGAAACCACTAACAAATCTAAGAAAAATGGATATTGAGAAAAGGGCACACGAAGAAATGACAACAAAACCGTTACGGCAAGTAGCCATTAGCATGACCTTATTGCAGTGGAGACGATATTTAGAAAATATAGTTTTATAGTTGTAACAGCAATTCAGGACGTGTGTTTTGGTCCTTAAATTGCTGTCGGTGTACCACCATATCATTTTTGATTACAACTCAATATGTGAACTGCAAAGCATAGATGGTGTTGAAATGGATTGTATGATGCTGCTTTTTCAAGGACACTGAACCACCAGTATGACTACACATTCGACTGGACGATGCTGAAGCAGAAAGCGGCCCAGCAGGCAGCCTCCTCCGGGGGCCAAGGCCAGCAGGCACAAACCCCAACAGGCAAGCAATCTGATAAACCCAAGCCTAACATGAAAGGTTAGTAGCAGCCAAGTGACGTGGTTTATTTATTTCATTTATATTTGTGTGGGTGTGGTTGTGGGTGGTAGGTACTCTATACCCACTAAAAGTGCAGTGGAAAGTAGGAAAGCCTTTTGCATCCATTAAAAAATAGAACTATATCAAGTTCCTCCAACACAGTTGCTCTGTCCTGCCCAAGAAAAGACATCCTTGGAGAATGTGACTAACTTTGCTATTCTGATAAATCCATTATTTTAGGACATTGCTTTTATATTGTTATACTATATATGATTATATTACTATATATTATTGACTAACCCATGCTGATTATACACCTATGAATCTCCCAACAATTGTATTTTTACCTTCTGTCCCCATTCCTGTGGGTATATGTTGCTGATTCTGCAGTGACTTTACATTTCTTGTTGTGCTGTACCACTAACTTGTTACAAGCGGTGGCTAGTTACCCACCTGATTTTAACTTTTAGTCTTTAACTGTGTTTTTTTTTTTTTACATAATACCAGTATAAAAATAATTGCTCACAATAATGCCACCTTTCAGGCACTGTTCCAGACAGTGATGGCTGCCACAGTATGGTTCGGGTTTACAGGGGAAAAGCGTCGTAGATTTACCAAAAAGTCTGGTTATGGATAAATGTAATTCAACATGTCACCTTCAGTTGTGACCACTGCTGAGTACAATTCTTCAGTTAGTCGTGTCTTCCAAAGCCTTAGTTTTTATCTTGAGTATTAACAGAAGAAAAAGTGATTCTTTAGTTTTACACAAATCATCCTTTGCTATTTATAACTTTTATATAGAAGTACTTTTCTTTCAGTGCACATATTGCATATTCCGGTGTGGGCGTGTGCTTATAGACCAAAAATATAAACAAGACTGGGTAGTTACTACTTCTATGATGGATAGGCCGTCAAATTATTTCACTATTTGATCATTTCAGATATAACATGTCATTCATATGGCAAGCACGAAGAGCAGCGACGTCAATTTTTTTTCAAACCTTTGCATTTCCCATCTGGACCAAAGCAATTTGGATGAATGATATCACACGTGTGTCTGGCAATGTGGAAACAAACCTAAACGCTGCGCCACATTTCAAAGCATTACTTGGTTATTAGAGAATGCTGATCTACTGAAGTGCTTCCTGAAACTGGTTTTGTCGCTTCTAAATAGGAATGGCCGCTTTTTCTGCCTCCCCTTTTCTGTTTGTGCATCAATTACGAAAGATGTCCCTTGCGATTATGTTGTCGTAATGAATTTTTAAAATTGTTTTTCCGTCTCCCCTGCCTTTAGGTTTCTAAGCGCTTTCCTTGTCAGGAGTGGAAAGCAGGCAGAGGGGCCTCCACAGTAGCACCATAATCATTGGCGACTAGGACCACCCCTGCCCAGACTGCTTTATTCTCCCCACCACCACCACCAACAAACAAACTTTCTCCTTCCATAATTACTATGTATGTAATGGATATATAGATATACAAATGCCTCTGTTTGCAGCAATATCTATATATTGGTATGTATATAATATTCTCCACTTTGAAGAAAGAAAATAAATTAAAAAAGCTTTTTGTTGGGGACATGGAGGCTGTAACATCATCTCCCCATCCCTTTTCTTACCTTCCCCACTTCCCATTATCCTCCTCTTTTTTTGGTTTCTTGGGTAACAATAGTTGAACAATTTAATTGCTCTTGTAGTCCTTCCCTTCCTTCCAGTGACATTGTGTAGAAAATTGTTAACCCCCACCCCCTTGTGTGCCCCTTTTGTTTTATACCCGCCTCAGTGACATTCATAAAACATTAAGTCAAACTTCTTATTTTTTTGTTTGAAATGAATGAATGATGGAATCCTGGTTATTTACTTTACTTAAAATGTCGGAGTTCTATTCCTTTTTTCCATTCTCTATTTTTATTTTCTATGGTGATTAGGAGTGTTTCTGTTGAGCAGCTGTTAATGTTCCAGCTGAGCAACAGTCTATAATAGAGTAACACTCTGGCTCTCTCCTTTCTCTTGTAAGAGTTCTGCATTATTATTGAATCTGTTGATACACCTATGGTCTTCTGAAACAGTCTTCTAAATGCCAATAAAAATGTAAAAATAAAATAAAAAGCCCAGCTTGTGTCAATGAAATTTACTAATGATTTGATGTCAGCACACAGATCATATAATTCTTCAGCCAATTAGAACCAAAGGACTCAAAATATTGCATGACAGAATGTCCTTGTGGACTCTGAGGCCCACTGAATCCAAATAATATCCCCTCCACCACCATATTTTGTCAACGTGCTAATTGTTTGCCTTCCATTTTGCTTGCTTGTCCAAAAGACACGGTTCGATCAGCTTTGTTTTCAGCGGGTGCCTTTTCCTGGCATCCCATCATGTTAAAGGGTCTGGTAGATCTGTATATAGAAAATGTGTTCTTGCTTAATAAGTGCCATGCAGGAGTGTGGAAGGGAAATTATTTTTACACCATTCAATCGTCTCCCGGCCACGCATTTGGTGGGGCTGGCCGGTTCCACGCCGTAAAATACGGCCTTTGGACTTTTGAACAAGGTATTGAACGCGTTAAATAGCGCTTTCAACGTTTTTGATAAGTCAAATGAGCTCCTCTTGAATCTCGCTGTATAGGGTTAGGTATTAAGTATCAACCTTCCTCACCCAATTAACGATAACCAAATCAGGCTACACCAGTCCATCAATGATCTTTCTATTGAAGGCCATTAGCGCAAAAACGTCTTGGAGATTTGTCGACACGTCGATTTTGGTCGCGTTAACGTAACCAAAATTGACACGTTAACGTAACAAAAAATGACATGTTAACGTAACATAGCGTCTCAAATACCTCTCAAAGCCAACTGGTTGTTCCATTCTTGTCTAATAGGGGTGTTAGAAAGAAAATCTGAGGCACATGCCAGCCAGCTACTGAGGACTATTGTTTTAGTAATAAGCAGCACTTGTTAAACACTCCGGCGTTCTTGTATTCATCAGCCCACATTACAATTCACTATGTTGACACTTATTTTCAATATATATAATGGTATTTCTGGAGGGTGGCGGAGAGACAGCATTAATCCATTTGTCTGTGCTTAATTTGGGAGGGAAGGGGGACTGTTCCCATAACGTGAACAGTTATAAAAAATATGAATGCATACATACTGTAAATGTATTCATTGACAGTATGCATAATATTTCTCTCGTGCTTCTATGGTCTTAATTACTCACATCCTAATGTTATCTTATGTTAAGACATTCAAAAAAAAATGCACACAAAGTGAATATGGAAATGCAGAGTTACAGCTCGAGGTATGAAACTATGTACACACTATAGATCCGATATAAACACTATATACAGTATATTGTCTATAGTGTTTATATCTGATCTATAGTGTGTAGCCTACATCATATTCTACATCTATCATAAAGAATACGTGATTATTTTCATCTAGCGCACACTCTGGTGCGGCAGCCACTCTCTTATCACGAATTTCCCTCGGGATTAATAAAGTACCATCCAATATTATCTTATCTTATAGTATATCATATTCTTCTATCATAAACAAAATGTGATAGTACCAATGTCTTTGTGCTTTGTCAGTTTTCCTTTTGTATCATGAAGACACTCTTACAGCATAAGTCTAACTTGGAATACATTAAGAACATTAGTATATACAATTTACAAGGTACGAAGCTCATTTATTGTCATTCTGCAACACAGCGATGCACAATGAGATGCAGTCCCATTTGCTACTTTGCTACCCATTTGATTATGGAGGATGGATTTAAGGGTGACTATTCCCATAACGTGAACAGTTACGAAAAATATGAATGCATACATACTGTAAATGTATTGACAGTATGTAACGTATGCATAATGTTTCTCTCGTGCTTCTGTGGACATAATTACTCATATCCTAATGTTATCTTATGTTAAGACATTCACATAAACATGCACACAAAGTGAATATGGAAATGCAGAGTAACAGCTCGAGTTCAGTGATTGTATATGGTGTTTAGTTAGTTAAACTACTCGTGGCGTGTTGCATGCTCATTCGGAGTTTTGAGGGAATATAATCAGGGTAGGCTATTCTGTTTAAGAAATAACCAAAGTGATATATTTTATTACACTATGTATTTCAAACATGTGGAACCATGAGTTAACGTATATTTTTGTTCGGAATCCCCCCACCCCCCAGTTCTCGTTTATATCCATATGCGTTTGTTAACGACCTATGGACATTATTTCATTTTCTGTAACATGCACGCATATATCCTGTATTCAATACATGAACGTGAACATGTAATATGAACACAATATTCTGAACAACCCCCGAAATTATTGATTCTTGGTTCCTGTGACATTAATGCATACAATGAAGGCACAGTTCACGTTGCAAACGAGTTTAGGAGTTCTACGTGAAGGTTAATTTACATAAACATAGATGAGGATTTATCACCAATAGTGCACTTCAGTCATTTTCTAATCTAAAGATAAATAATTTAGCCGGCTTTTACTCCAAACCACAGCGCTCTAGTTGCCATAACGACGTTAAATGTGGCAGCTGAGCTGCCGTAAATTGTTTTGTTTTTGACGTAAACTAGGTTCCACTGGCTAGGAAAGACAGATATTCTAAGGTGCATTTTGAAGGCAAACCGCAGTTAAAACAGTTCAATTTTAATTGATAAATTACTTTTGTAATCAACGTGACTCGTTTCTTTTTTCAAATCACTGTCTGAGGGCTAGTTGATTACGTCACTCCGAGAGATTAGCACGGACAGATTTGGTAGTAACACAGCCGATAACCTATTCGTGAAAGCAAAACACCAAGCTCATTGACTTAACGAGGCAGGTTTATTTGACACAATTCATTCATTTATCATGTGTGAGAGGTCCTACAGGAAATGATGCAATGAGTAAGTGACTTAGGGGTCAAGGACACTAAGCGTGAGCTATAGACCTGGGGTCTCTTTTATATCAGAGAGGGTCTTAAAGGACATATATGATTATCAATTTGGGGGCTCCAGCCCTACAGGAAGTGACTCACAAAGCCTCAGCAAATTCTCCACCTCGTTGCGCTTCACCCAGCGGCTCGCTTGCAACATTGTAAGCTGAAATTCTTCCCAGACCTACACCCTACCCATCCAACATATCTGAGAATCAGACCTCTATTACATAACAAAGAAAGGTTATGAGTGAAATGCACATTAACTTCTTTTAATCTCATAAGGGGCGTGGTGCGGGCTCCTTTTGCCCCCAGACCATTTACTCTACAGTTGGAGGTCACGCCCCTTTTCCCGCCCTTTCGAGATGGCTAGAGATGCACTATAGTGCACTAAAGTAATTTACTATTCTAAAGATAAATGATTTAGCCGGCTTTTACTCTGCTCCAAACCATAGGGCACTCGTTGCCACAACGACGTTACTTGTGGCAGCTGAGCTGTCGTTTGGCGCAAACTAGGCTAGGAAATAGACAGATATTCTAAGGTGCGCCAGACAGAACAGCGCCTCCCCAAGTGCCGCCGAGGCAATGACCCCCTCACGTGTGAGGTTATTCTTCACGCTCAGTTTGTTTTGACTATTTCTGTTGTTGAGTGCAATGATCATGGCAAGCTGCATTTTTTTTGTTGCGCTAATGGCCTTCCATACTTTTGTCTACGTCAACGCGACCAAAATCGATAGACGTGACTATCAACATCAACCGTTGCCCAGACGGAGGGTTAATCTTCTCAGAAACTTATAGTTAACGCCAAGCTGTGTGGCGCATTGCATATAGATCGCTCGTTATACCGCTCATACACAAACCGTCTTAGCCCAAAAAGCAATTGATTAAATGTAATAGTGTTCTAGCTGACACAGGGGCTTCACTTACACTTCAATTGGGAGTTGATTGAATAAAAAATGTGTTCTGTAAAGCCGTTTGTCTGTTCGGGCTACTGTCTAAAAATGGCAGGCTCCTTGACAGAGGACCTGCTCCCTATGTAGATATAAAGGGTAACAAAAACACAACATTCCTTATTTTCATGGGATTGTACACTGCTTAATACATACTTATGAATATTATATTCAATTTCTGCCAAGTCCGTTCCGCTAGGGACCACTAAACTCTACACACTGCACCTTCTAGTCACTATAACGTCTAATTAAATGTTACCAAATAGCCACTAGATGTCCCTCCATTACTGTAAGTGAGTCACTCCAAGAGAGCCCACGCAGACCTAACCATAAAGGATATATCCAGAATTCATAATCTATAATCTGTAGGATCAAATAATAGTCTCACTGGCATTAAAACAATTTGTGTAAAATGTGTCTGTTTGCTGAATATAAATGACAAGAAATGGATCATTAGGCCTACTACACCTTAAAGCCTTATCCATTCATGATGTCCATGTGTTTCCCTCAAATCCCCCAAATAAATGGATTTATGAAGGATGCCCCTAAGCAATTATTTAATACAGAATATTTGCCCTTTTGGAAGTTACTTCGCTGCCTTCAGTTGTAGCCCATTGCAAACGTTGATGTAAAAATGCACACTTTAATGTAGGTTAAATATTTAATATTAAAGTGATATATTTTCATTGTTTTCATTCTTGACAGGCAGGCACACGCTTAAGGCTATTGGGCAGAATCCCTAAAAGGAAGTCATTTTGCCAAATTATGTTGGTAACAGATGTGAAGCCAGGAGACGATTATGATGAGTTGATCACCCAGACCGATTTTCCTCTAAGTCCCTCTTACTATAACGAAATCTCATTTGAACAGTTGAATTAAAAGACCCCCACCCCAAGAGTTCTGAATCTCTAGGGAGGCCCTCATCATATCTTTAGGCCTCCCATCATTTGCACCCTGCTCCATAGCCTTCTTGAAAAGATGCCTTACCCCTACCTGCTTCTTTATGCATGTAGGCCTCTATGAAACCACTGACCAGTGCTTTGTGTCAAATTGTCTTCTGAATTAATAATTAGTAGGCTAAATAGGATGTGCACTTACATTTGAATAAAATAAGTATTTGGCTTAGGCTTAAATGTAACTCACAACTAGCAAATATTGGCAAGGAAAGATCATTTTTCTGAGCCTTTTTATTCAAAGAATACATTTATTCAAAGATTACAAAAATGTAATCAATTGTTTATACTTGTAAGGAACATAGTATATGTATGTATACAAGTAACAAGATATTTTCTCTAGTGAAAAAAACAGCCTTATCATAGTTATGCATATATGGTGCTTTTAAAAGGATGTTAAGCCTCACCCCCAAGAACAGTATTTCCAGGAATCCCCCTTTCATATTCAACAAGGGATTCCTGGGAAAACTGGACCCCGGGAGAAAGGGGAACAGGATTTCTTTCTTGAAAGCTTCATTTTCTGGCCACCTGACAATGTCAACAATTTATACATTTTCGACCACAAACATTTGTTACCCTACTTTAGGCATGCATGCGTCTTTCTCATTGTTTGTACTCCCGTACAGCCTTGTCCTATACGTCCTAGTCACCAGGCGCAGGCTCTGTCCTCTGTCCCGAGCTACAGTGCTTCATCTCAGACTACCAACTGACCAGAGATGCAGCACTGCACCATGGGCCAGAAGTATACCATGGACCTGCTACAGAGCAAACTAACAGATATGTGATGTGAGCTGTTGTTGATGTTAGTTACCAACCTGATCTTCTCATGACCTTCTCATGATCTTCTTGTGGCATCCCCGCTAAAATAAAAACAACTCATTTAGAAATCCATTAGAGTCTGCTCATTTTGAAAGATCTCTACTGGCACCAGTGAAAGTAATTTTGTGAAGTGTTTTGTTCAATAAAAGTTCAAATGTATTCGCTTGGGAATTGCATGAACAATTTAACACAACCTAACTTAACTAAAAATGGGTCATTTGGTTCACATAAAACAAGCAACAAACATTTTTAAAAAAGCCACTAGAAACATGATGGCAGTAAAGAGGAACGTTTGAATATAATTTCTTAGCCTGCAAATGTAGAGATAATATTACAATGTCTGTGATAATCATACGTTGTCTTTCCTTCACATTTGTGGAACAGGTGCAAACAGGAAATGTTTGATTATTTAGGTCTTTTGGGATTATATCACAAACATTCCCTCTTTCTTCCTTTGACATGAATGGAAGTGTGTGTTTGATTACATAGAAGAGAAAACGGCCAAACCCTTGATGGCATGTTCTCAGCGCATGGGGATTTCCATCTTCAAACATGTACGCAGACAGACAACTTTGTTTATACTTACTTTAATTAAAAATTCATACTGTGTCTGAAAGTTATAATTCACGGGGTCATCCCTTTGTTATTTGGGGCGGGCGGCCCCGCCCCCGCGGCCCCCCCGGGGGGGGGGGGGGCCCCCCCCGGGGCCGGCCACCCAAACCCGCCCCCCCGGCCCCCCCGCTGGGGCACCGGGGGGGGGGGGGGGGGGGGGGGGGGGGGGGGGAAGGCACCGTATATCACTTCAAAAAATCAACCTTCAAAGTGTTAAGACTCAAATGGAACCGTGGGGGGTGCAGACAGGAGGGGTCCCGGGCTCCTGTTCCTGCAGGGGGGCGCATGGCAACGACTCCCGGAGCGGGAGAAGAGGAGGAACGCCGCGTGGCTCATGATGCAGACGACGCCGTCGGGGGCGTCCTGGCGGGAGACGACGGCCGGGCGTCTTCATCTCTCCTCCTCCTCCTCCTCCGCACGCCTCCTCCTCCGCCGCTCCAGAGGAGAGATGGAGAGTCTGTCGTTAAGGAAGCGTCTCTTCGTGTTTCTGGGGTCGCGGGGGGGGGTCACAGGGACAGGATCTCGAACTCCTCGTCCTCCGAGTCGAAGAAGCGTTCCAGTCGGTCTGAGTCTGAGAAGTCTGCGTAGAGGGGATCAGCAGGAGGGAAGGGGAGGTATGATTAAACCGCTCAGCCGAGTAGGGGTTAGGGGTCATCCTGCTCAAGGATGCCTACAGGTAGACTGGACATTGGGGTTCAAACCCTGAACCTTTCGTAACCACTCACCATCTTGCCTTTTTCACCTTGTAAGGTCATTTCCGCACATTGTCCACCCACTGAACAACGTACATCTAAAACTCTAGTTCTGATGTTATTTTACATCTAAATCAACATAATGTTCTCTACATATGAATTGATTATGTGTCTCTGCTCTCCATTTCTAAAGCATGCACTGACTCACATGACTAACATGCAGCTGGAGAACATTGAACGAAATGTAAAAGACCCATGTCCACATCAGACACTAGAGCTGAAGGCCAGGTCTGTAGAGCATCCCTGGGGATACGGGAGTGTAGCCGGGGAGGTGGAGGTAGTTACCAGGGGTGAGGTTCAGCACGTCCACGCTGACCATGTGGGAGGGCTGGGACTCCACCAGCTCGAACATGGGGAGACTCCCTCGGTTGCAGGACAGCTGCCGGAGGAAACGCTACGTTAACCAAACTCAAATGTCCCCGCAGACACACGGACACGCGACAAAAAGGCCCTCACGCCGCACTAACTTATGGTTACGTACCCTTCGGATGCGCATGCACCAGTCGTCAAACTCGTCCTCCGTCTTGCAGAAGAAGCCCTGGTGAAGGTCGGGACAGACAGGATGAGATGGACGGACGTTACGCCGTTCAAATCACATTTCACTGAAGTAGGACAACTCCACACGATCTTAAAACTAAACATCCATCCTATGTTTTGAAAATCAACCAATGGCAACACTTCCAAGGCCTTGTTTTCTAATGGACATGCCAATCAATTCACATCTACCCCGTCCTGTCCCGCCCCATGAAGCAATATCCTTTATTTGGAAAGAGGAAAAAGATCTCAACTTCAAAGACATTTGCCCTCCCTGTTGGATCTACAGCAGGTGACGCCCACGTGACCAGGTCATGTGACCAGGTCACGTGACCCCTCCCTGGTTGCATACCGCAGCGATGGAGGGGTCCAGCTCACAGATGTGCATGCGGCAGGGCGGGTGCTGGCAGTGGTAGGTGTCGTCGGGCACCTGGGCGTCGTCGCTGGGCTCCACGGCCGGCTGGGTGGTGTGGGGGTCCAGGTAGATCAGCTCCTCCCCTGGGGGTCACCGTTACCACATAGCATCATGCTTAGCTTCAATGTAGCATATTGTGGACGCTCAGGCCCCTAGACCCCTGTATAATATACAGGGGTCCGTTATGTATGGCTTCAGTAATGAAGCCTAGACTAGTCAATGTCTACCTCAACAGTGAACATTTATTTTAGTTTTTCATTTACATTACATTACCTTTTATTGTGTATATAGACATATTTTCTGCATATTTGTTGTCGTTTTATTCTTGTTTCTATTTGAATTATATGAATGTCCTTGAGTGTGTGTGGTTGATGGTTGAAGCAGCCTCACCTGGCCCAGGTCAGGTTGGGTAGACTCCGGGCCGGGTGAGGCTGCACTCCTGAGGTGCCTCATCAGAGCTCACAGGTTAAAGGGCTGCTATTACGCCACCAGGTGTGAGTGTGATCAGCGTTACAAGCCGTTTGAAAATCTGCCCTTTCCTGTGTTTTAGTGACATCACAAGTGGGAGTGTCCACCTAGATGTAGGATGGATAGATCAGCAACATTTGCTACAGTCCACTGGGTAGGCTGGTCGACTGATCTGTGCAGCATCTAGGTGGACCCTCCCGCTTGTGATGTCACTAAGGCACAGGGGAGGGCAGATTTTCAAACGGCTGATCACTCACACCTGGTGGCTGACATCACCCCTCTAAACCAGCCATCACAAAAAGATCTCAAATAGATGGCTTTAATACAACCTCTACCTGTGTCCGAGCAGCCCAGTTAACCCAGTTGGCGTGGGGTAAACCACTACACTGGCCAGTGGAACAGTTAACCCTGCCAATGCAGGCATTGTTCAATGTGGCCCTCACTCTCTCTGAATGTGACAGCTGGTTTAACCTGTGTGCCCTGATTAGTAATTTCACCACAGGTATGCAGCCTCACCCAGCCCCAGAGACCAGTTAACCTGACTCAGGCAGGTGAGGCTGCTTACACCAGCCGTCCACCCCAGTCCTGCACCTTCTGCTGTCACACCGCAATTTCCGCCTAGGATAATCTTCAGTATCAGCTTAACTTATTATGTCTCAGTTGACACTATTTTGATATCAGGTAACCAGATGACTAGACCAATGCAACGTTATTCTTAAATGATCAACCTGCGTGCCAACTTACCAACGTAACCGATGAAGTAGTGGGCGCTGTTTGGTTTTCCTCCGATCACACCCAGAGACTGCGGCAACATGAAGCATTGCTGTGAACACAGAGAGTGGAGCTAAAGACTAGCGTGGTTCTCTTGATGTGAACAGAGAGGAGCTAAAGACTAGCGTGGTTCTCTTGATGTGAACACAGAGAGGAGCTAAAGACTAGCGTGGTTCTCTTGATGTGAACAGAGAGTGGAGCTAAAGACTAGCGTGGTTCTCTTGATGTGAACAGAGAGAGGAGCTAAAGACTAGCGTGGTTCTCTTGATGTGA
>JAOPJO010000002.1:7570094-7581367 GCA_027123675.1 Molva macrophthalma
GTGTGTGGCGGATTTCATATACAACATCGCTTATTATAACACTGATAACAGTTACACAACGACGGTACTAAAAAAGTGTCATAAAGTTGGCGTGGGTCGTAACCATAGCGATAACACGTCTTTCCTAAAACTCTCAGCCCAAAACGGATTTTTTAAAATCTCTCTTCGAATTCCAGCTGAAACAGTGCTCACTGGCCCTTTAATTAAATCGAAGAACGCTTGCGGTGATTGGCTGCGAGCAAAACCATACAAATCGTATTTTTTTTCTAGATCTCAGTAAAAAAAAGGATCGAATGCAGGTATCGTTTGAACGGAGAAGTGGGTTGGTTCGATCGATACCTTAAAAGGTATCGAGTACCGATACCCAGCCCTAGTCATCACAGAATAGAGTATGCAAGTCTGAACTCTACAGAGTCAGAGGAACAGTAGTTTCCTAAGCTATTTCAGGGCCTAGGCAAGCTAGAGGTTTAGTACAAGTACAGATGCAACGCCATTCTCCATTCTGCCTCCATGTCGTATCTTCTTGCCACGAGCTAGCACGAATGGAACAGCTCGGGTGATTTCCAATGTGGAACAGCCAATTGTTTGGTGTGCGATGGTGGTCGTACCAAAAGCCAACCAAAAGTTGAAAGTTTTTGTAGATTTGAAAAAACGGAATAACTCGGTCAAGTGCAAGTGACACTACTTAAAATCATGATCAGGATCAGATCAAGCTCGCTCAGGTTTTCGCAAATTCCTCTATACAACAAATCAGCCCGGCTCACCATCTTTATCATGCCATTTGGCTAGTTTTTCTACAATCGCTTAAAACCGGAACATATCAAAAGCAGGATAGGTTCCTATACATGCTGCTTTCTGCTTGCGGGAGATCTGTGTCAGATGAAGGATGTGCTGGTGTTCAGGGCCACCCAAGCTGACCACAACCAGTGGCTTCTCACGGCTGAGCAAAATGTGCGTCCAGGACACGACATTAAACAAAAGGTGTGAATTCTCAAAAGACTAAAGGTTAAATCATCCATGTATCTGGAGTAGTGTCTCCCGGACAAAGAGAGCTTGGAGGTTCATACCACATCTGGCAGAGAAAACACAATCACGAAGAGACCTGCTGAAAAGGACTAACGTGGACATGGGGAGAAGCGCAGCACGTTCGAAAGGGATCTCAGTACCACCAGGGCTGCTCTATTACTCAGAGGCTGATGGTCATTTTCGCAGACACTTGGGTGGACGGCTAGGGTGCAGTTTTACTTCAACAACAGGAAGACAAGCAGCTGAAGCCAGTCGAATACGGGCCAAGACCACTTAGGACTGGCCAAGACCACTTAGGACCACAGCAAAGACTGTGGTCCTAAGGATTGTTCATTAATGAGTAAGGAAACTAAGCTAATACTATTTTCTGTTATACAAAAATAGAATACACATCATTCACATATAAAAGGTAAAATAAAAAAAATTCTAGTATCAATTAAAAAATGAGAACAAAAGTGTTAGTTTTTGTAGTTACAAATTATTGGAGACAGCATTTTATAAAACATATTTAGTTATAGCATAATAGATCAAAGAGTTCAATTTCAAGGTAGAATATGTAACATTGACACCAAGCATTTAAAGGCAACTGCCGTCCAAATTGCCAATATTGGAGAGGGTTCTCTCTAATATTACATCTATATTCTCAGAGTCCTACGCTGTAAGTTCAGCTAATGCAATGTTTTTTTCCGGTATAACTGGTGGTATGATATTATATTGCAGGTGGTAAGTGGTATTTTATTCCTGAAATAGACAAATTTACAATAATATAGAAAATTATATAGATTATGGAACATTAATATATTAATATTGTTCAGTAAATATAGTATTATGGCTTGTTATTTAGTTTTGTGCATTCCATCATATCTATTTCATTGTAATATTTTCCATTGATGTTGTTTAATTTGTGTTGCCAAATAAACACACTGGGAGCATAAGCAGTGTTGCTGACTTCCCTCCTAGGTCCAGTTCGATTCACCATGAGCATACTGTTCTCTCAGTGATTTCAGAGGACAACACTGCAAGATAGATATCCTCACATGTTGCAGGGTTTCTTCAATGTGCAGCTCTCAGTTTTATGATTGCATTTAGGCACACCTGAAGAATCAGTCACACGTGGTTATCCAGGCTATGAACTGGTAAAGAGTAAGCTACTATTCTTTGGGAAATAGCTCAGGAAATGTCCCTTAGCATAGCCCTCCAACTATTGAGTGGGGTGGCCTTCCTCTCAGGTTCCTCCTTTCTGGGCTCCTTCCAAGCGGTAGCCATGAAGGGCCTGTTTGTTGAGCACCATTCAAAGTCCACAGCATACTTTTAATTCTCACAATTCAAAGCAAGTACGTTTTATCTTAATTTTTTTAGGATGTCAGTGGTTAGTTCGACTCCATATTATTGGATATTATTTTGAGAGGTCCCATTTGACATTTATATTTGTATCAAAAAGTTATTAAGGACTGAATAGTATGAGTTTGAGTTTTGGCCATAGAATATTGCGATACGGTGAATAAATTCCCGCCCTTAATGTAACAAAAATGGATCGTTCAAGTTGCTGGTTGCAAATTAGATAGGAGCCACACTTCAGCTCACATCCATTATCTCCCTCAACAGATTGTAGCGTGCAGATCAGTGATAAGACAGCAAGGGGGAAGTCTTGGAAAGCTGCAGTCTGGAAGTGGGGCGCGGTAATGGACACAATGATGTTGGATATTTAACTTAAATAAATGTAAATAAATTATCCAACTTGATTATTTGTTCATATGTTGAGAAAGTTTGTATAAACTACTGTTTAATAAAGTACATTTTTGGAAACTGGCTTAATTTTCTAGGTTTTTATTAGGTTATACCCCCAAACAGTCTTGCAGTAACATTGGGCCACTTTACACCAACAATAGTGAATAGAACGACAAACAAACCACCTGCATTTTTGCATATAAAAAAAGTACCTCATCGGATGAAAATATGGGAGATATTTTGTACAGAATCTCTTGGCAGTGCGATGTCTAGAAAAGGCAAAGCAGTAGGTCTGGTCAGCAGGTACAATTTCTGGCCTTGATTGCAAAATAGTGTCTTTAGACACCAAGATATCAGATATAATCATCCTCCACCGGCTCTCCAGGGGTGTCACAGTGATGGAGGAAGAGCACCACTACTCTCTGAAACACCCCTTTTTTGCTCTGCCGTCGCTCCGAGATCTCTTCTCCTATCGTCTCCATACAGATGTCCGCAGAAAGTTGGCCTTTGCGTCGTGGGGCATATATGGTGGCTGGGAGGGAGTGAAAGAGATGTATGTGGGTACCTTGGTCATGTTTCTCTCTTAAAACAACACAATTACTAATAAAGTAATAACCTGTTACTTCTTACTTATGTAATAATAATAACAAAATTATAAAAATGATTAATAATAATCATTTGTTAGTTAATCATCTATTTGGCAGTTATGTGGTCAATTCATTTCCATATGTGTACTTCTTACTTGTAAGTCATAATTTTATAATTGCTTTTAAAATACATACAATTTAGGTTGTTCTTTTGTTTTTCTGTTGCTATTTAAAACCAAGGAACCAAACAGGAAACTCTTCAACTATTATTTGGCATGATTGGCATGATTTTACGAGGTAGTGCATTCTTTACAGATCTCCATACAAATGTACCTGTGTACAGTAAAATTTAATAGATTTTCAATTAACTTCTCATCTTCCACCATCAGGTTTGCGTCGGCATCCATGAACAGGTTACAGAAGTGCATTCAATAAGAAGGCTTGAAGTACTCACTGCTCTCATCATCCTCAAAGTCATAGCGAGAGTAGCCGTTGGAATCCGCTGTTCTCAGGGTCCTCAGCCAGGGGAAGTCTGTCACCATGCAGTAGGGGGCGCCATCCACCACACCTAGAAAATCAATCATTCACACCTTCACACTCTGATATAAATCCCAACATTTGTATTTGAAAAGTGGCATTTCAGCCGAGGCAACAACAGAGCATTTTCATATGCAGACTTAAAACGAGGGCACCTAGAATAAGAAAGAATGTGATTTAAATGTTAAATGATAAAAATATCCATCTAGTTCATTAAAAGGTATGATTTGTAACATTCCCACATTAAAATATCTAAAATCGACTAAACCTAAATATATTTTTCTGAGGTTGTGTATTATTATTATCTTAATTGTTTCCATCAATGTTCAAAGCAAGAGAAAGCCGTAATGTTTTTCACGGTAACGGTCCGTTACATTTGTGTCAACAGCGTCAAATGCAAGTTACCCCCTAACTTCTGAGGAAACATGCAAAAACCAGTAGATACCCAATTTATTGATACAATATTTCAATATAGATCTAGATTACTATGATGTACTACTTTAACAAGTGGCTCATGCCAGCACCAAGCTGTGCAGTGTTTCCCACACATTCGATTTACTTGGGCGGGTCATGTTTTATTTGTATTTTTGTATCTGTCTGAGGGAACGACGCCATCCACTATCGATAGTGTTTCAAATATATTGACAATAAAAAAATGTAAATGGGAAAATCGTATGTCATTGTAGAGCTGTGTGCAACACATTATTCACTCGCGCTCTCTCTCTGACCAGAACACCGACAACGGACCGTCAGTGAATAGCCCAGCCTGCATGCATAAATATAAACAATCCTGAGTCCACGAATCAGTATGAGGGATGCCAGAAACACCAAAAAGTCTAATAGTTTCCACCAATGTACACATCAGTTTGATCTGTATTATATACAGTCTATGTTAAGTCAGTTCAACCTGTATTACGCTAATATAGACCCCGGGCTATATACAAATTCTTCTGACAAATTACGGTTGTATGGCCTATTTATGAGTGGTCTATATACAAAGGTGTATGCGATTTTGCTGCACGGTGATTTTGCTCCGCAGTGATTATGCCCTTTAGACATACCTTTCAAAAAGTTTGTGACACACTCAATATTCGCTTAATGGTAATCCCCCACTGGCTACTTAGCAAGTTACCCATTCATAATAACAGGCTGCTAATTGGTAGTCCAAACCGATTTTTATAATAGTACATTTAGTCGCACACTCTTGAATAGCGCTAGTGCTGCGGTGCAATTTCATTGAAACTTTGCACAATGTCCAAACCACCTTTTTAGTTTTATGATCAAAACAGTGTCTTCAACAAGGAAACATCTTTTGTGGCTAGACTAACACAGGCTAATGAAGTAGCTGTTTCACCGCTAATCTTGGAAAACTTTTCATACATTTCTCACAGCACCCATCTGATTTGAACTATTCTCACTTATAAGAAGAACGGTGCCTTTCTGGGATCAAGTGTTTTACCTTCCAGTGTATAGATGTCACGACCCCAGGGGTAGTTGGGATACTTCTTAACGTCTTCCTCAGTCCTTGTAGCCTCCGGAAAAAACTCATACTTGATCAGCTCCCTGGCAGCAAGAAAGGGATGCATAAGGAGACAATGCGTGCTAAGACATCAATCAATCAGCATTATTTCTCTCTCTGTTGAGTGTTTGTGGCAACAAAAATGTGGATTAATACAGCTGCCTATAAAACAAATGGCAGCTTGAAAATGTGTTTAAAAACCCAGTTAATAAGATCCCACATTTGCCAACCACCTAGCTATTCTTCATTTTGAAAAAAGAAAGAAAATGAAATGAATTACAAATGTATCAAGTATTATTAACATTACATTTGTACATTGATATAATATTAATTATTACACATTAAGCAATCAATTGTCATTGTGATGCCCATTTATTCTAATCAGTTTTTATTGTTATATAAAAATGAGCTAAGATTTTAGAGCTAAGAAATGTCATAGCCATCCGTCAACCATTAGTACATTTAGATTTTAGACCGCTCCGGGCTAATTTCTGACCAATCAGGGCATCTCTTTCTTGATTGGTTCACGGATTCCAGCTTGCCTTTCAATCGTAGCTGCATAAATGTAACATTTCTCAATGGTGGAGAAAGTAGGGAGGGATGTTTTTTGTGTGTTTTGTAGCTCTCTGTTTACAACTCTTACCTACAGTACCTTTAAGACCCAAACTAAATGGTAGTATTTAAAATAACTATACACGTTCTATCATCATACAATATATTTAATAACTACCGTTTCAAATTCAGCATTATTTTCCATTCCATCAATGGAAAAGACGATTCAACGGTGATTATCATCACCATTGAATAAAAGCATGATCAGTACTGAAGGCTAATAAATGTTATGTTTGCCATCCATTATTAATATTTGAGTATACCATAACAACATTCTTGTGGCATATCTTTAAGACTTTAAGACCATGTTGAGACTCACTGGCTGATGTTTGCAATGGTGTCCATCCAGCTGCGTATACGGACCTTGTTGCGAATATTTGGAGGGTTGCTGAACTCATGTACTACAGCAATGTGATAGGGATAAGGCCCTTGGAACAACAGACGCTCCAGTGCCAGAGAATCGATCTAAAGCGGGAAAAAGCAAATCAACTAGGTAAACAAGGCCGTGAAATAAGGCAAGCGGACCTGGAAATAACGAGGTGGAACAGATAGGATAAATGCAGGCGCGAGGCTACGCGGCGCGAGGCTACGCGGCTACGCGGCTACGCGGCGCGAAGCTATGCGGCGCGAGGCTACGCGGCGTGTTCACCCCTCCCCAACATTTATTCAAACATCTAAAACTACACAAGCAGCCTCTAAGCAGCCTCTAAGCAGCCTCTAAGCAGCCTCTACGTCTAGAAGCTCATTCGGAAATACTTGAACTGCAGACAACAAATACAGAACGTTTTGTAAGAACCTGGTGCATTGGGCGCATGTAGATGATGCGGTTCCTCTCGGGGGGCATCCGCAGTATTTGGTCTAGGACCTGCTCCATGTCCAGCTTCTTACACTGGGCATAATCAAACCTGTTGACTATGGGACCACTTTCCACGCGCAGGTGTTTCAGCACACGGCAGCGAGTAGCTGGAAGGAAGCAAACCCACACACACACACTTATTTACTTTCTTAGAAGAAACTGAAGCGATGGCATCATGCGGTGCCAGATCATTAGAACTGTAAGCAGGGTTTGTATGGTGTATCGTCAGCCCTATTAGGACTTGTTTAGTGGGAGCGTTATATCATGTATGTATAAAACACACACGCTTACCATGAATAAACATCATCTTAGGACAATCCTTCAGGAGCAGATCTGTGATCCCACAGTTGGTCAGGGTGAGGCCTACAAGATTCTTGCCCTTAAGAGATAAAACCTATGGGGGGAAACACCAGAGTGAGTAAAAAATGATAATAGCCTTTGGGCTGCGTGTGTAATGCCAAGCTTGTTTTTTGTTTGTTTAAAATTTTACAATGGACATATAAATGTTTCAGTAGTTTATATAAACTATGTATTTTATAGCTTTATAAAGGATAGAAAAGATATGCAAAATATTGCAAAAATACAATAGACCTGTATATAGTTTATAGTGTCATGATTGATGGTAGCCTGACATCGCCAGGACAATTCGCAAATGCATATTTTAGTCTGGAACCTCAGGAAAGTTTCATTTGTCAAGGGGCGTTATTAACGGGTGCAGACCTGAATGTCTCCAGACGCAATTGGACAGACCAAACCAGACCAACGTGTGAGGAAAAGCTGTAGGACCAGTTGCTAGAATCAACTTTTACCAAGTCCTTGTGGAAGTACAGCAAAAACATGTTTCTCAACAAAAGCTTTAAGTGCAGTTGTTTGTTGTTCTTTGAGAGAAAATACACCGTGTAGTTAGTTAATACTGTTCTGATAGCGGGACTCCACAGACCGTTGAACACACCAGCGGAAGCCACCTTGGTTGTTTACAAAAAAGGTATTGTAAAAAGGCCGGCCCCATATCAGATAACCAGTTGGGACCGGCCTGCCCCAGGCCAGGCCGGCTGGGAATCTGTCTGAAAGGGAGGGCCTCAAGAAAATGCCAGACCATCTGCCAGAGCAAATAAAACATGAGCTTGCAGATTCATCTGGTTCCCCGGCAAGGATGATGGCAATGCAGCATTCAGAGTTGGCCCAGACATCATGGCAAAGCAGCCCATAGATTAACAACAGCCTTGTCCAATAAGGATGCTGTTGATTGGTTGGTTTAGACTTGTGTGTACCTGAACATGGTCATCTTCGGTGACAGGGTCTGAGGTGCTAGTAGATTTGTCAGTCATTCGTTTCCTTCTTGTTGGACGGGGTCTGGCTCTTGATAAGTCTGCATGTGAAAAGCAATGATAGCCTTCAAACTGTAAGAATGTTTACAGTAAACAGGTGAAATGGAAGAATAACAATACGTTCAAATGTATTTAATGTCTAGGCATAGTACACTCAGATTGCATCCTTACTGCAAACAAACCATTTCAGTGTTTGCTTAGAACCACCCGGTTGTATGATCCAAGGAGGTCTGCAGTGTTTATATATGGCAAAACATCATTTACAAGGGAAATCCTATATTCCAAAAATACACATACCTGCTTCAGCAACGAGGGGCACCAACGACATACGGCTGCGAGAACGCGTTAGAGGTCGTCTGGGGACAAACATTTCCTCTAAACTGCCCCCCTGTTGGTTACAACAACCTAGAGATTCAGAGGGGGGCATTCGCCCATCTGTCAGTGTTTCGCTTCTAGGTCTGTCTGTCGTGGCACTTGCTCTTGACTCTGCGCTGTTCATAACCCTACAACCTGCAGGTTCAGCCAATGCTCCGGGCTCTGCAACCCCAATACCGTGCCCTGCCTCCGTTTCGCCGTCCCTTTCCATAGACGAGCTGACCGTTCCCTCATGGTCCTGCACAGTTGTAGTTTCTCTGCCAATGGTTCCAGCTGCTTCATGGTTTGTCCGGCCCAAGTTCCTTCCAGATACAGCGCCTTGCCCGCTTTCCACCTTGTGGGAAACCCTTGCAGCTCCCTGCCTCGCTCCTGATCGTCCACTAGTACTTCCATGTCCCATTCCGGTGTCAGCGGAATGTCTGGAGGTCATATTGCCCTCCCTGGCTACCCCAGCCGTAGGGCCCTGCTTGCCCACGCCAGCAAGACCATTGTTACCGCTCTCTGTGGCAGCCTTCATGTCGGCCTTGATCTGTTCACTGGTCACCTGACAGCTTTTCTCACACCATCCTTCATCAGTTGGGGCCGGCGTCTTCACCGCAGATAGTGCAGCCGTACTGCCAGGACGCCGTAAAGGGGTCTTTCCTTTACCTGGACAAAACAAATATTTGAAACAAAGAGATTTTAAGAGATTATAACTGTATGCTCAATCATAGCAACACTCTAATAAAATAGCACTTCATGGCTATGACTTATTGTGATCGAGATGTTAAATGTTGATGGACAATAGTCATTAATCAATTATAGTTGTTACATTAAAATGATTTTAAGGACACAATTATTTCACCTAAATATATGATCTTTCCATTAGCAAATTCAATGCTGCCAAATCCTTTATTGCACAATATTGAGTAGCACTTTAGATCAGATATAAAAAGATAATGAATAAGACAAATAAAATAAACAAATTCATTCACACACTCTTTTCAATTTATTTTAAGTAGCTTAAATCTCAATAATAAAAAGTGAATTTAGAAATTGTCCAAACTGCAATAGCCAACTTGTTCTATGTGCTAACTGACTAGTCTTGAGCAATGAGACTCTCAAAGTCTCTGTAGTGATGAACCCTGTTGAATGCAATACATTGTGTACGCTATTATTGAAGCTTGTTCAATTAGCCGTGTCTTAAAATAGGTTAAAAGGTCGTTAATGCACAGGACACATATGTGTTTTAACGTAGCATTGCTTTGTGACTACATTGTAACCAAGGGGAAAACAAATGAAGACTCACTGCTGTGAACATTGCTGTGAGTCTGACCAACTTCTGTTGCACTGGAAGCCATCTCCTGGGAACCAGAACAGGCAGTTTGTCTCAAGGTTAAGCCTTCTTCTTCCTCACTGTCAGAGTCAGAGTTTGTGGGAGGCTTGCTACCTGATGTTGGTCTACTCTGTTGGACTAAACCACTTGGACCTGGGGGTTAGGAAGAAGATATGAAATATGTACAGTGTTAAGGTTCAACCAATTAGCAGTTGAGCAGATTCACATATCATGGGGCATCACACACACACACACATATCAAGTGTACTGACTATCAAGTACACACACACACAGACACACAGACACACACACACACACACACACACACACACACACACACACACACACAGGTGGGGTTGAGCATATGACCCATTTTATCCACCTCCAGTCCATGTCATTTCAAATGTTTAAATATGCCTGCTAAACCCAATATCTTATTTAGCACTACTACTTTACCACTAGTAAAAGGTAAAAAAAATAAAGTGAAACTCAACATAAACATCGGAAAACAGAGCAATTTCACAAAGTTATAAGCCGTAAACATGATCCCAGCTTTAGCTGCAAGGCTGACATTTTCTACAGAAGCGTTGCAATGGAGCAGGTTTACTATAAGCCTAATAACGAAATCTATAGCGGATTACGCTGTTACTTCTTTGAATTAATTGCACTTAAACCAAAATAACAAATGTTATTATAAAATGTATTTTCATTAAGGTGCTTATTCCCATTGATGTTTCTTAAGCTAACAGACTAAGCACAATAAACCTTGCAGACCATATGTACACGTCTGGTATACTACATGTTCATATAAACATATGTAGGTAAAGTATTTGATATTTTGAAATTAGACTAATGCTTTGTAGCCTACTGTAATTGTAACACCTGAATGTCTCACATCATCTCAAATATGTAAGCTACTGATAAAACAACCTTAAACATTATTATTGTTATATAAAAGCTTTGGGACTCTTGGGTTCTTTGGTAAGCTAAAATGTATCCCACATAGGCCTGCCATGTTTCTACACAACAAAAGAGAAAAAAAAACAAGATTGGGAAAAATATTTCAGAAGATGTTTTGAGGCTTCCCTATGAGGACATGATTGCAACCCTTGCTATAAGAGGTCCTTACTATGGGCAAAGTGATGCAGAACGCTGCTATGGATGCTGGTACCCCTGAAAGCATGCAGCTTGCATGTAGTCTGAATAATTGTCTTGTGTGGTCATCTGAGCTGTTATTATTAAGTGTTATTTTATGTAACTGGTAATGTCTTTCATTAAAAACTTTGATCTTCGAGTGACTAGGGATTAGAGACACTTAATACTCAGCATTGTGTACTGACTATCAAGTACACACACACACACACACACACACACACTTGACAACCCTTAT
>JAOPJO010000002.1:7589335-7610236 GCA_027123675.1 Molva macrophthalma
AGTGGACGACCCTCCACCGCCTGAGGACAGGTGTGGGACGCTTCGGGGCCGCAATGCTGACGTGGGGCATCGCGGACGGTGCCCGATGCGAGTGCGGAGACCCACTACAAACTGTGGGGTAATTTTAACTAATTATAATCAGACCTTCCCAGACCCCCTCCCCCGCCCCCCCAAAAAAACGGATCTGCACGATTCACAAGCCACCCAAACAGCCACGAAAAACGCGAGAGGCGCCGAAAAGCGCGCCGTTTGCATCCACAATGTGTTTCAGATGCAAACATCCACGTTTGCATCTGAAACACACCAATCGATCGGGTGGATATTCCAAAGGAAAGGGTCGGCCACTTACATTCACCTTATATATTTGCAACCACAGGACACTCAGATCTCACTCAGGTAGTTTAGAGACTGCAACAAGATGTGCCCACAAGGTTGTTGCCTAGCTCGTATTTTTAGGCTATTTCTATAAATGTATCTAGGTGATGTGATCCCTGCATTAAATGGCAATGGCACCGACTACTTTCAGTCTGTGGAAAATAGATTTGGCAACATGGAAAAAGGATCCCCTTGACTACGCAGCTACGATGCTGGATTTTATTTCAGAAAATAATTTGATAAGTTTTATTCTGCAAAACGTATTAGGCTATAAGCTAACAATAGCCTTATTAAAGGCCTAATCATCACAGTTCATGGTGAAAAATAACACCCACTGATTATTACATTTAATTAACCCATTAATTAAGCCAAATCATAATCAGTAACTAAATCAGTGGCTAAATAAATGAAAAGACCTAATGGTTATTTATAGAATAATTTATAGAATAACAATTTTTGACCAGTTCTTTATTTTCGCAGACTCAATAAAGCAGTCAGTAAGAGACATGGTTTCCAGTCGGATGGTGGTTTAGACTTTCACCCAAGATCAAAGACCAGAAAAAACCTCGCCCCCAGACGTGAAAGAAACGACCCACTTCCCTGTTTTCGATGTACAACGGAATACTTCAAGTGAATAACAGGGTAGACCCAATGACAACGCGGCGGCCTCTCAACTTTAAATATACCTTGAAGAGTCTATCTTACTGAACTTCAGTCCACCAGCCAAACCTGAAAAGATGTAAATGAGGGGTAAGGGATACTGTTCTGCAGTTAAGGCAGGGTTCACAGTTACTTTAAAATCACAGCAGATCCTTAAAGCTCCATCTTTTTTCATGACTGGAACAATTGGTGTAGCCCATTCACTTGTTCTCACTGGTTCCAATACTCCACTCTTCCCTAATCTGTCTAATTCTGCCTTGATGGCATACGGGACAGGTCTAGCTTTTAAACACTTTGGTGCGCTTTGTGGTTTGAATGTCAGCTTAACCGTAATGTGTTTCATGCTTCCAAGCTCTTCATCAAAAACTTTGGAGTGCTTTTCCAAGATCTCCTGTAGGGGGCCGGTGTCTCCATCATCAACTAGGAACACTTCTTGCCAGTTCAGATTTTCCAGCCATCTGCGGCCTAGTAGGGCGGGACGCTTTCCTTGAATGATGTTCATAGTAAAAAGATGTATACTATTCGAATGCTGAAATTACTATTCAATGTGTATTATTATTTTTTCATATATATATAAATATATATAAATATGTTGGCTAACGTAAGCAAATCGCACTCTTTTCGCCTTGGCCCACCCGCATGTGAAAACAAAATGCTTTTGTCACGTTACGCCTGATGACCAATAAAGTTTTCACACACACAGATGGAATACTCATACAGCCTAGTGAAGACGAGCTGATGCTCCTTTCACCAAAAAATGTATTTGGAGGGTTCAATTATACTGAGTTTTACTTTTTAATCTAAGTGTTAAATAGTGTAGCGACTGGCTGTTCGCGGATGAGGAGGATTATGATAAGTGGGTGTGCATTATACATCCATGTTTTGGAGATGTTAGTTTTTGATGTCGTTTCCCTGTTCAATAACTAAAATAGGCTATCACTCTTTCGTAGAAAGTTGGTATCCAAAACTTAACTGTTGCGATACAACTGCACACCTTCATGTTATCAAAAGCAACCGATACTCACGTCCTGCAGTGCAAGTAAACATTGGCTAGCACCAACTGCTTCAAGATGAATGATCAATACATATAACAGATAGTGATAAGTATAGGTCTGTGATTGTAGTTTACCTCTATGGATGCAGTAAGAACACTGTGTTGAGAAACGTAAATAGGCTGTTACCTCCGCCTTGTCCTACAACTTGTAGTGTCCATGGTGACTATGACAAAGGTACCCGAATGTGATTGGTTAAACGGATTTAGTCACTGGCTAGAGCTGTTAAAAAATTTAAAAAAATTAAAAAATAAAAATAAAATAGACCTTGGTGCGAATAATATTAATGTTGCTTCGAGGGGTGGCATTAATATAATATAATTTTGTGCCTTATATTGTTATTTACTTAGCAAGAAAAAATGTTTATTGGTAGAATGCCCTCTAGTGGACAGAACGTTTAACAACCACATGCTGAAAGTGGAATTGGCAATGCATAAGCCTGTGTATACAGTGTATAGGTACATAGTAAATATTAATAATAGGCAAAATTTGAGCATTACAATTTTAAATATAATTCAATAATAAGGAATTCAATTTGAAAGGGATTATAGAGGAAGAAGATTGACAGCTCTAGTTTGAACATTGTTGGAACCAATTGGGATAATGTAAGAGCACAACAAATTATTTATCATAGGTCAAGTCATTTTTAGAAATGTGTAGAAATGTTACATATAAATATATATTCCAATAAATTCCAACTGTTTCTTACCTGTACCAGCCATATCCCATCCTTTGTGTCCTCCACTAGTTCGTAAAAGTGCATTTCCCCACTGAAGGAGGTGCTGCCTGGTTCTCCTACATCGGTCTGCTCCTCTTCTCTCTTAATGGCCGAGTACAGCTCCCCCTGCATCAACTCTCCTGTGAAAAGACGGCCATCGAATCGCCTCTGAGTATCATTTTTGTAAACAATTTTAAAGCCAGAAACGGCAATGTTATGTCAGTGGAAGCAAACGAATGGTACCATCTTACAGAGGGGGCTATAAGTGTGTTCACCTATAGTCAATTCACATCAAATATGTGCTGTTCTATTCGGCCATGTTGATTTAAAATGCAATGGACCTGTAGAACCTGAACCCCAATGTTATACCAATATGCTAAAACACACAAAACATAAAATTGCACAAAGAAATAATATCGATATATTGTATCGAAATATTGACATAATTGCAAGACATATGTATCTGTGCTCAAAAATGCTCAACTCAAACTATATAACAATAATATGTTTATTTATAAAATGTCACATAATATGTTAAACTCCAAAAGCTGTGATACTCCAAAAGCTGAGAAAGGGCAAGCTAAACAAGAATACATTTGATCAGATGGTGGATTCAACGGAGGGTTAGTGCTAGGGAGGACAGCGTTAGCCAGCAGTGATAAAGAGGCGAGTTTTAAGAGCTGAATTCAATGAAGTGATTCAGCCTCCTAAATCTGTCTGGGAGGGGAGTTCCAGCATTAGCAGAATTGAGGTAGGGTCTGAGATAGGGTTGCGGAGTACCCCCTAATTGACACTTGAGACCCCCTGAAAGCCTCAACTGCAAAATTTTGGGGGGGCTCTGGAAACATATTTAAAGACAGGCAGAAGAAGAATGTCATAAATTGGTGACAAGGATTTGTGGCGTCGTATCTTCAAATGACGACAGCAAGAAAAATTATGAAAACTATGTTTACTGTGAATGATAAGCATAAGCATACATACACCATCTTCTCACATTCTTCTTCTGCCCATCTTAACACACATCACTCTTCATTGATGTCTGCAGTGCCTCCTAGTGGCATTAGAAAACAAGCCAACATCACAGAAAACGATGTCACCCAAAACACCTTTTTGAATATAGAATTAAATACGCGTTCTCTCTAGAGCCGTTTGTCCGTTCTGCGCTACTGTAGAAACATGGCAGTGCAACATGGCGGACACCTCGGGAGAGGACCCGCTCCCTATGTAGAAATAAAGCGCTCATAGTAAGGTGACAAAAACACGACTCCTATTTCATTGGATTATACACTAATTAAAATCATACTTATGAACATTATATTCCAAGTTCGTCTATCTACCGAAAATAGACCCATCTATTTGTCCAAGCAACCTTTGATAAAGACACACTAAAGGGGAATGTGTGTGGTCGTGTTGTTGCTTAGGCCTTACCTGATTTCTCCACCAAGTCGCTAACATCTTTCTTTTCTGGTAATCCAGAGTATCCCAAACCTCTGCACTCCAAGATCGTTTTTAACCTTCTGTAACTCAGAGTCACTGGATCTACCAACTGAGTAGCAAAAAGACCTGTCTCATACCAAAGTACTGTCTCAAATAAACGCGCCAGCATAAATAACACCAGGAAATAAACGAGGATGAAAAATAGTTTCAACCACATCTTCTCGTTGAATCGGGGAATAACTAGTATGTTGTAATAGAAAATGATGTGATGTCTGATATCGTCAAATTACCGAGGGGTTCTAATAGCCCTAGTTGCGTTTCCCTGCGACGACAGGATTTAAGGTTACGTATGGGAGAAAAAAATAAATGTTCTGTTGGCGAAAAATGGACCCGATTACATTCCCCGTCTTTAGAATTGTCTATCCACAGTGTAATTGGGCAGGAAACATCGACAGTTAGCAGTACATGTTAGCTTCTAGATTGAGTCATTGGGCATTATGTGGATTTAAAACGCCCTGCGGCCCAAGTAGAAATTAAATTTCTGATTTCTTTTTATACCGCTGCAGTCTGGAAAAATACTAGAGTAAAAACATAAGGGACGACGATTCCTTGACTACCTATCAGCTGGTGTTCACAACAATCTGACGAATATGAACACTTCCGGTGTTAAACTGCCTTTTGCATAAACGAGGGCAGCCAACGAGAGGTCTCTGCAGACTATGACCGATGTCAATACGAAATTTCTTGGGTCCGAAATCAGAAAAGAACCCTGTTGTGTTCGTTAGTAGTATTATTAGGGGTCCTAGGAGATCCTTAGGAACCCTATTGTATTAGTTTGTATTATTATTATTAGGGGTCCTACGAAATCCGTAGGAACCCTATTGTTGTTTTTTATTTTTTTTTCTAAGTCATACAATGATCCTCAAATAAAACATAGGTATATAATTCGACAAAAAACGGCACAAAACAAAATTATATACATAGGGGTACCATGTAACAAACAATAATTTAAGGCTTTACATATTTCTACTGTTTTTATAGCTTTACTATTCTTCAGTCCAAATAATGTTTCAATATAGCGTCTATTTTTCTATTTTGAATTGCTGTATGTGTTGTTTCTTTTTAGTCCAAAATGAAGAGGTTCAAAATAAACAGCTTTTTACAATCAATATCCTTTCTATCATAAAAAAAAAAGTCGCTTTTCTAAATAAATAGTTGAACCAATCAACGTCTTAAAGAAATGTTCTACATCTAACCAAAATAATTACATAAGCAGTCATAGAATAAATAAAAGTCGCAGTTTTGGTATTGCAAAACACACTTTCATTTTAAATTAAACTTCTCTAGTTTTGTTCAAGCACAACATTTTTAATTAAAATTCCAAACTGACTTCCACTTAGAGTTCCAAAATAACTTAACTAAATAACCTAGGATGACTACTAGTACAATATTTGTCTGTAATGCTAGTATCATCCAACATAAGGTTATTTTTAAACTGCGGAAGAGCTCTAGTGTGGGTGTTATGCACATAAACTTTATTAAATACATTTTAAACTGACTTTCCATATGTGTACATTAGTGGAAACTAGGGATGCAATGGTACAGTGGGCCAATACAGTTCAGTATGTATCACAGTTTTTGGGGAACGGTAATGGTACGGTTTCAGTATCTTTATATTTAAGAATAAAATGTACCTATCACCCTTTAATCATTTAACTCATTATTTTGCCTATTGACAAATACAACTTTCCATTCAGAAAAATGCATGACTGACTAGGCCTGGTTTCTGTCTCTACTGTATGAAATCAGGGTGAGAAAAACATACAAATTAAAAGTGCTTCTTAGCTATGACAACCTGTAGGCGCTTTGCCTTCTCCATTTAAAATAAACAGTCAGGGTACGTACTTGTATAGGCAATATTAAATGTAAAAAAAATGTAATAACATAAAGTGCAACATCAAGTGAGCTACCTATTCCTGTATTTTGAGGTTCTTCTGTCTTAGCTTTGACAACCTAGGTGCTTTGCTTTCTCTATTTTAAATAAACAGGTTACATACTTTGTAAAGGCAATAGAATATAGAGCTAGATAGGGTGTCTGTGTCAGTTTGTTTTCAAATTTTCTCTGTGATGTTTGATATACTTAGTGAATTCCTTTGCTGCCGAAATGTTTATCATAAGGTGATGAAATCCCGAATCACTAACCACCGAATAGGGCTGCATATCTTTGTCTAAGAAGGATCCCACTGCTTTCGTTATTTCTTTGTTTTCTGAATTTGTCGCCAATTGTTGGAAGGCAGCAGATTGTTGTGTGTTCACTAACTCTCCGTGGTGATGCGGCCGGGTGACAGCGATGTTAATGAGACATCATGTCAGAAGTGTTTCCACTTGAGTACCGACAGTGGCAAAGCAATGCTTGCAGACTTTGCTCTTTTTTTTTACGTTCTTCTTTACCCTCGTCATCGTATTGACGAGGGTCAATCCAAAAGGTTGCCACACAGCAAATTTGAAAGAGGGCGTCGTTATTCTGCTTCTCTCTGTCTGGATGCACTCGCCATTGTCATGCTGGGAGAATATTGGTTTTATATTTATTATTTGTTGTTGTATTTCATGTGGACCACGCCATCTAGGCTTCGTCTTATGGGCTTGTCCCTTGGGCACTCGCCTCCACTGAAAATTCAACAATGTACCAATCAATGCCCCGCCTCATTTTCCACGGGGTTGGCATCCAGAGAGAACGCCCTGCAGGATGTGGTTCTCTCTCAGCCTGCAGGATCTTCCTCCGTTGGTGGTGGACGCGATGGCACACACGTCGTGCAGTGGTGCAGTGGTGCCTGGAGAGCTGGGTATACTCTTCATTGAAACGGCCCGTCCAGCAGACTATAGGGTGAGACAACTACATCATTTTGCATTTTGAGTGAACTAGTCCTTATTCCTTAGTCCATCCACACATGAAAATTGGAAACTATTCTCTCACCTTGTAAGTAGTCTATGGGCCACTAGTTTATTTTGTAAACTAGCTAACGGATAGTGTAGGCCAGCATGTGCCACCATAATAAAATTCACATTATTTGTCAAGGGGCAGTTTGTGTTACAATCGAACGAGGGGACCCAAGCGCAGACGCAGACAATGGAGGTTGAATAAAAAAACAGAGGTTTATTGTAGTGAGAATGGGAGTGGTAGGGGAAAAACAGGAGGTGGACAGGCGAGGGCGGATGACAGCGCAGGTAAGCAGGCAGATGAGCACGCAGGAGGGAAGGCAGGCAGGTAGGTGATTGCCGAGCCTGGGGCGAAGAGAACATGGAGATTACACACACAAAAAAACATATGTTGAAATACGACATTCACAAAAGCCGTGACTGGTTATCTACCACTGTGGTTGAAACGATCTGGCGATGAGTGTGTGAAGAACCGGGGTTTATATACGACAGAGAAGACAACCTGAGATGGATGGCAGGTGTGCATCTTGAACTGGTGAAGAGCCGGGGAAAATGAATGGAATGCCTTGCCAATCGCACAGACACGCAAACACCAAGAGGGGGGGACAGACATCTGCTGGGTACGGCCACGGCCGTAACAGTACCCTCCCCTCAATGGGCGCCTCCGGGCGACCCACCAGGTCTATCCGGGTGCTCCTCATGAAAATCCCGGACCAAGGAAGCATCAAAGATGTAGCTGCGGGGCACCCAGCTACGCTCCTCAGGACTATAACCCTCTAAGGTCACCAAGTATTGGTAACCCCGGCCCCGACGGCACACGTGCAGCAGCCGCTGGACCCTGTCGGCCGGGTGGTCATCGATGATGCAGGGTGGAGGAGCTGCCACCAGGGGGGGACAGAGGGCTGGTGGAAACAGGCTTCAACTGAGAGGCATGGAAAGTGGGATGAACTCTCATATGAGAAGGAAGCTTGAGTTTGACCACGTGGGGTTTATGACAGAGTCAATCAAAAAAAGACCCACATCACAGGGGGTGAGTTTCTTGGAAACAGTCTTGAGGGGAAGGTCCTTAGAGGAAAGCCAAACCCTCTGGCCCGGGAGGTAGCCGGGAGGCTGGGACCGGTGGTCAGCGATGCGCTGGTTGTGGTCAGCTGAGCGGAGCAAAGCGGAACGAGCATCCCTCCAAATCTTGTGACACCGACGAAGACGGGACCGAACCGATGGGACGGCAATGTCGACCTCCTGAGCTGGGAAGAGGCGGCTGGTAACCCATAGCACACTCAAACAGTGACATACCTGCGGCCGCACTTGGTAGGGAGTTGTGTGAGTATTCAATCCAGGCCAAATGGGAGCTCCAAGAGGAAGGATTCCTTGTTGAGATGCAATGGAATGCCGCTCCTAGGTCCTGGTTGGCCCGCACCGCCTGCCTATTAGTCTGTGGATGGTAACCAGAAGACAAACTTCTAGTTTTCTGTCCAAGGGCTTGACAGAAAGCCTTCCAAACTTGGGAGATGAATAGTAGTCCACGGTCTAAAACGATGTCAGAGTATTCCATGGAGACGGAACACGTGGACTACCAAGAGGTCTGCTGTTTCAAAAGCAGTGTGGAGTTTGGGGAGAGCCACAAAATGGACCGCTTTAGAAAATCGGTCCACTATGGTGAGAATCACCGTGTTGCCCTGAGGAGGAAGACCCGTAACGAAGTCAAGGGCAATATGGGACCAGGGGCGGCCGGGGATTGGCAGAGGACGGAGCAGACCAGCGGGCGGTTGATGGGAGGAATTCCCACCAGAAGTGCCGCTTCAGTAGAGAGAGAGCGGCTGATTCCAGGATGGCAGGCAAACCTGGAGGTGTGCACCCACTGAAGGACTTGGGAGCGGACCGGCTCAGGCACAAAGAGACGGTTAGTAGGGCCATTACCTGGGTCTGGTTCAGTGAGTTGGGCCTCACGAATCAACGACTCCATCCCCCACGTCACCGCGGCCTCCACACAGGACGACGGGAGAATAGTGTCACAGCCGGAACCGACCACTCAGAGACAAACTGGCAGGAGAGAGCGTCAGGCTTGATAGTCCTGGAACCTGGACGGTAGGTCAGAGTGAAGCTAACAGCACCCACCGGGCTAGACGGGAATTGAGGCGTCAGCGGGAGCTGCGGGGAGCTTATATGTCAGTAACATCCTTGTATTGATGAAATAAACATACAGTTTTGAAACTTCTCCGAAATTTGTGATACCAGGTAGCATGTGAACAAATCCCTTTTTGGGGTCAAACTCAAAGGTCAGGTCTAGCCCTGATGAACAAGAAATGGATATGGATAATGTTATAATATGGATAAAGTAATTTTAAATTGGCTGAATAAAACATTTGAGTGACTGAACTTTGTTTGTATAAAATAATGATAGTGGATGCTCACTGTGATTAGATGCGCAAACGCAGCTAATCGCGAGTTGAGAAATCGGGGTCAGAAAAAAGAAAAGAAAGAAAGGAAAGAGAAAAAAAGCCAGCTGAGGGAAAACAACTCTTAACTGATTTCTTTCAAACAAAATCAGAAAATGGTTTAAGAATGGTTTAAGAACCATGGTTTAAGAATGGTTTAAGAACCATGGTTCAAGCGAATATCAGCAGTTGTTTAGACTGTAGGCAGTCAGCGAGGAATCTAGCTTGAAGTGTAATTGCATTGTATAACATGAATTAATCAATATCATACATTTATCAGCATTATACCTACAATGTCATATGACATATCGATCAAATAAATAAAAATACCTAGCATAATACCTAGCAAAGCTTAACATCATGACCCTTAGTTTCGGAAACAGCCACAGAGTGTGGAGCAGTGGCAGGTCCATCTTTATCTCCTGATGTTTCTGAGGATGTGAGAAAAGGTGTATGTGCAGAATTGTTTGCCCAATCATTTGTAAAAAATGTTTTAAGATGCATGGATCAAGAGAAGAAGGGGGCCCACAGGGGGTAGAGTTTTGTGCTACACCCCTGTAAAGGGTTGATCCTATGGTAACAAAAACGTTTTCATGGGATTATACACTAAATAGAACATACTTATGAATAGTCTATAATATTCCATTTCTGCCGGGTACGTTCTGCTAGATTCCACAAAATTCTATACGCTGCACCTTAAATAAACAAAAACGAAAACACCTCTCCGCCAACACACTTCAGCCCAGTAGGTGGAGGTAATACAACTTTTTGTTGGTTGATAACCGATTCACAACGAGAAGAAGAACAAGAAGACCAATGAAAATGTGACAGGAATATATCTATATAATCTATCTGTATGCTGTTTGACCGACAGCGCGGTGAAAGTGACAAGATGTTTCCTAAGTTTTTATTTCCATTACTTTTGCTCTTTAGTTTTTATGATATGCCTTCTGATGCGCAGAAGAAAAAAGAGGTAAGGTTATACTGTTTTTAGTAATGAATACGAAACGTTAAATCGTAGCCTAACGATTTCGTTGACATATTCCGGATATAGATTACTTTTAACTACCGCACAGCAGTAGGTTACCGTATGTAGTTACTAAATATTATTTGTGATGGTCTTTTTAGTCAGCTTCATGTTTGTGTTTAGATAACAAGACAGGCAGATCTACTTGGATATTTTGTGGTCTTACTAAACGTTTTTATTTTATCTGCTTCAACCGACTCCTAGCCCATAATTAATGACAAAATAACATTCTGTTTTGCAAGCGTTTTTTGGTTGCTAAATCCTTGGTGATAGGAAGATGTGTTATCATTATCATTGTCATCATTTCATGTTCATTTCAGGTAAGGACATGGATGCATAGGCCTACATTGCCCAAGTTTTGCATATGTATTAGCATTACCATTGTGTGTTACTCGTCAGGCAAGATACATTTCCCACGTTTTTCATATGGTCGAAGGTTACCATTTTATATTACAAGTCAGTTAAGCTTCAAATGCATGTGTCTTTACATTTCCCAAGTTTTGAATTTGTCAATTGTATCCAATAGACAAACTAGTAAGGACGATAGGGACGTGTATGCTATTTTTATAACAATAAACTCACCACACAATTGCGAGTTCTAATCCCGTTTTACCTGTGCCTGGCGACAAATCATGAAGTTGAAATGGTTGTACTGCTTCGACCAGTGAACCCTTTTTTTTTCTGGGAACGCACTTTTTGAAAATGCGAGAACGGCATATTTGCACATGAAATAACATACATGACCATTATCATTGCCATCTCCCAATCCCTAGGCCTATTATTCTATATACCGATTGGTGAACCCGATAGATGTTTGATAACTTCCTGTTATACACCTGTTATTGAAACACAATGTTAGATGTGTATAAATGAGAACAAATAAATGCACTTAGGTGAGTATCAGGCTCACTTTTATATTTGTGAATCTCAGTAAAACAATATAAACCCATACTTTATAATTGAGTGTAAATAATTGTTTTCATTTGTAAAACAATACAGGCCTTCACATTTGACATTAAGAAATTGTCGGGTAAGTCAAAGATTTATGAAAACAAGACAAAAAAAAATAACACCGACAGATGTTCTTGACCAAAACAAATTTCAAATTGAACATTCCAACATAATTGGAGACACTAACTGCTCTGGCTGGGGCATCTTCAAATGAAGCGGGGAACAGACTCTGTTGCAGCATGTGGCCCATCTCTATATATAAAACAACGCACAATGCAGGCATCGAAAGCACGTTTCAACAATTCAACACCTTTCCTTGTTGACCTGAGGGAAATTAGTACCCTCAGGTCAACAATACTACATTATTTCAGACAATATATTATAAAAAAAAAAATCGGACAATATTAAGGATCTCAGCTCAAAAAAACACCAATTTAGGTCAGACTATATCACTTGTAGTAACCTTTTTTTTTTAACTTTTGTTTCCCGTAGACTTTGCTGTCAGAGAAGGTTGGTCAGATGATGGAGTGGGCTTCTAAGCGTTCCGTCATCAAAATGAATGGAGACAAGTTTCGTCGTTTTGTCAAAGCGCCTCCCAGAAACTACTCAGTAGTGATTATGTTTACAGCCCTTCAACCACAAAGACAGTGCGGGGTCTGCAGGTAAGACATGTAGCTGAAGTAAGTCATTGAATTGCTGATAACTGACAACACTTATGGTAATATTGTGTTTTAAATTGATCAGACAGGCTGATGAGGAATTTCATATATTGGCCAACTCTTGGCGTTACTCCTCTGCCTTCACCAACAAAGTTTTCTTTGCATCTGTTGACTTTGATGAAGGATCAGACGTCTTTCAGATGGTAAGTCAATGTTGTTTTTTGGAATTCCTCTCCTGAAAACAATCAACCTCTATTTATAATGTACTCTTAACAGTGCTACCAAAATTGTACTGATGGCTGCTTTGCAAATAGTATAAAAGTACTATGAGAATGGACAGTATAAAACAGTGGCATCTATTATTATTTATTTATTAATGAATGTAGTAGTAGTAGTAGTAGTAGTAGTAGTAGTAAAACATTTGTATCACCAAAGTGGTTTTTTTGATACTTCATATTTGCCTAAGCTCAAAATGTAAGTTTAATCCTAATTGGTACCTTTCTCTCTTTATAGTTAAGCATGAATTCTGCACCAACCTTCCTTCACTTCCCATCCAAAGGAAAACAACGAAAGACAGACAACTATGAGCTGCAAGTCCGAGGCTTTGCAGCTGAGCAGCTAGCACGATGGGTGGCTGACAGAACAGATGTGCACGTAAGAATTACATCAACCAAAATATGGACTTCGAAATATTTGATCTTTAATGATTTATTTGTTTAATTTACATGATAATGATTCAAATGTATTTGACTGAATTAGTTTTGAGCCAGAATATTCAGATATTCATTGCTAGGTAGGTAGGTAGATTCTTAACTGGTGGGTCAGGACCAATAAGTGGGTCGTGAGACATTTTGAGTGGGTCGTAGAGCTTATGCCAAACCTTATACGTTAGAAAGAAGCGTGTGAATTTACTAATGTTTCAATTTTAATACATTTTTCAATGGCTTACTATTTAATTGTGGTTGGTCCCAATTGTTACTTGTTTTACTCAATGTTTCTGAGAAGTCAGAAACATTGAGTAAAACTTCAAAGTGTCTGAGAAGCTTTACCCTCGCTCGGACACATCCACACACACCGTGGCGTTATACTATAGGTGTCCTGGAAGCCTAACCCCTTGGACGCGATCATCAAAATCAACGGCTTTCCAGAACAAGCGCCACACATCTGCACATCCACACACATGGTGGCGTTATACTATAACTGTCCCAGAAGCTTAACCCTCTCAGCTCCGGGCAAAGACCGGGGCAAATAACGTTCTTCACAAACTGTATGGCGGAGACTGGCTAAAACATGGGGTTTTTCGCCTGTTTTCTCAGAGTTGCATTCTTATTTCAATAACGGGGATAAAATGGCATAGATTACTATGTTGACAATCATATAAGACCTATGACCACGTTTAAAACTACGATATTCTGTTTTACCCCCATGCTATTTACCAGTAGCTAATAACTCATGACTGAAGATAAAGAATACAATTTTGACTGCAATGCAAAAATGTTTGAGAATGTTTGAGTACCTAGGCTGCCGAGTTTTCAGAAAACTCTTGGCAGTGAGATTTGAGTGACACATTTTTTGGGGGCCGTTCGGGGCCGCCACCACATCCTGCAGACATTTATTTATTCGCTTCTGTACTTGAAGTAAAGACTTTTTATGAAATGCATGACAACTCGAGCAAGACTTCATTCAAGTGTATGACCTATGTTCAAAACATAGGTTAAGAATTTGTATCCCAGAACCCCTAACAGATATCCTAGAAAGCAACATGCCTTTGACTGTGAAGAGGGTAATTTGTGTGAGTCTCGGGCTCAATGTGTTGGCAGCTCTGCAGGAGTGCAGTACACGTCCGTCAAGTCTTATGTAACTGCAATACGTTTGAAATAATACTATGGACTGGGAAGTTATATCTTGCCTACACTATAGATCTTGCATGTCATGGTAATGAATATGATCTTGTCTATAGCTTATTATACCAACACACTATAAAGGTAGGTGGATCGTATTCGGACGTGACATAAGTAAACCAGGTGTAAATATAGAGACCAACATTGTTGTTACAAGAAAATGCCCAAGTTATTTTCAACTCAGATTTGATGTATTACCTACTTACCCCAACTCTGGGGTTTGGTAGGCTACTGGTCCAACACGGGGAACAGTTATGATGTTCAGATAGTGATGTTTAAAGATGCTTGATTCCGTTTTTGTTAGATGAAGTCACATTCATCTAAATGTTTGCCAAGCAAAGTTGATTGATTGACATGTCTACATCAATCCGTAGGATGAACAGCCAGAGTTTCATCCCTTCTTGATAGGTAACCCATGTTCTGGAGCTATTTTATTTCCACAGCTGCACTGCACGTTCTCAAGCCATTATTTGTCTTATTACAGGTAGCTAGTGTTTATTGTTCTTGTAACTAGTCAAATTCAATGTGGCGTATGGTTTTCCAGCAGCATTGCACCATCACAACAGCTGGTAGTTAAAGTATTGCTTGGTTTACGCAAAAAATAGTTTTCTCAAATCTAACATTATTGGTTCAATTCGTTTTGCAACCATTTTTTCAGGAGAAATACAGAGACAGAATACATGCTGAACTTCCCGTTTGAAAAAACTTTTGATGTATCTTTTAAAACGCTCGACAGGTTGCCCCATTGAGTTCCTTTCTCTTTTCTCATAGTAATTGATTGCCAGATCCATTATTTTTAAGCTTGGGATACCTTTCTTTATTCTTCTTGATTTCTGTGTGTGACAGTTTGGAAGCTGGTAAATAGCCTTCCTGACTTGATGTTTGCATCAACCTCACAAAGCTGCGTTTGTGTCTTTTGTTGTTTTGTTGTGGGATTGTTTCTTTGCAGATCCGTGTAATTCGTCCCCCCAACTATGCTGGGCCACTCCTCCTTGGCTTTCTCTTAGCAGTGATTGGTGGATTGGCATATCTACGGAGACACAACCTGGAATTTCTCTTTAACAAGAATGTTTGGGCCTTTTCTGCACTGGTAAGACACACACACCTGACGAGGATGTAAAGCTGCACACTGGCTGGTAAGGGGCCAACATGTTAGTTATGTAACTGGGAGAACTTGGTGTGCTTTAAATCAGTATTATCTGAAAATCCAAACTGAATAGACTAGGAAGTGCAGGGAAGCTAAGATTGAGGTTAAGTGATGTATTTTAGCACCAGTAAGAAGCCTAGCTGTATACTGATATTCTATGGGTGTTCCATGTATGCTACTACTGTGTTAAATGAATCTTGTATCTTTCTCTTTCAGTGCTTTGTCTTGATCATGACTTCAGGCCAGATGTGGAACCATATTCGAGGACCTCCCTATGCTCACAAGAACCCAAACACAGGACAAGTGGTAAGTTACCCCTAGCTGGGTCAGCTGGTCTTTCCTACATTATCTGCAATTTATGTAGAAGATGGAAAGGGTATGTACCCATGAATCTTAACTTTCAATATAGTATCCAAGTATAATATTTGCGATATCAAGATTTTACTGATTTGTTATTTTTGTGTTTTCAGAGTTACATCCATGGAAGTAGTCAAGCTCAGTTTGTGGCCGAGACACACATTGTTCTGCTGTTCAGTATCCTTGAAATATAGCCCCTCATATATAGGCACCCTAATGGACCCTTTACAGTCACGGTCATCAGAAATATAAGCACCCATTTTAAACTTTGGCAGCATGTACAGTTGTGTTTTCAGATGTCAGGGTAACACTTTACAATAAGAGTACCTTAATTAATATTATTAAAGTCAGTAATACGCATTTACCTACAGTTAATAAACTGTTAACTAGTCTAGTAATCATTAACTAATGGTGTTTGTGTATAGTAATGGTGTTCATGTTAATTAATTGTGTTCATGTTAACTAAGGTAATGTTGTCCATGTTAACTACAGTAATTTATACATTTTTAAAAGGGTTAAGGTTAACCCTAACCCCTATGCTAATGCTACATAATAAGGCTTATTACTGCATTACCTAACTTTAGTTAATGGTTAATTAATGTACCCTTTTTGTAAAGTGTTAGACCACATATAACGTAGTTGTGTCTAGTGACTTGTAACTTCTTTTTCAGGTGTACATGATTGGCTTCCCCACCAATTATGTGTGTATTGGGCCACTTGCTCATAATGCTTAGGCTCTTTACCTCAACTGACTAATGTCACACAGATTTGGAAGTTGTCTTTGTTTGTCAATTTGCTTTGTTAGCATTCGCGATCACAATGTGCCTTCGTGTCGTTGGACTGTGTTGCATTTTCACCCGCCGTTCGCTTTCATCAAGCAAACTAAAAACACAGATTTACGGACTACATAAATCAGCTTTTTAACAGGCACTATGTCACATACCTGCGGTGGATTACACCGTTCTAATAAGTCACACCCTGTGGTTTGGTAGCAGCTCTTTAGAGAAAGTGTTTGCAGTCTTTAACCTTACCTGTAGATGGTGCTGTAACCATGGGAATGGTGCTGCTGTGTGAAGCAGCGACCTCAGACATGGACATAGGAAAAAGAAAAAGTGAGTACACACACACAGACTGGGTATAAACGCTGGATGACTGCTCTACAACAGATGCTGGGGTGTATTCACATTCCTAGTCAATACTGTAATGTATCAAACTAAATACATACATATCCAACCATGCAAATGTCTTCTCTTCAAGATCAGTCATCATTAGTTAACTAAATTAAGCTAACTAATAGCATGTACTAATGACAAATGAAATCAATATAATGAATTAATTATACTTATGCAGAAATATAGATTCAATCAATAAATACAAACTATGCTATTGTAGGCATAGGGATGTAGGCAGATCAACAGATTACACCAGGTAACTACATGTCAGTGGTGGCTGCCAACAAGAATCTTTGGTGAAGCAAATCCACCGTCACTAGACTTATGACAGATGCTCTAAAGGAGATAAGAGGGTTGAGTAAGACTTCAAGCTGTGCTGTGCTGTGCTTGACAGAAGATGCCTCAGTTGTTCTTCTGGTAGTGCTTAGCTTGAAGGTGAAGGGATGTACTAGGGAAAGTAAAGAAAATACATAAATTACCTAGAGGTACAGTGTGTCGAATTTAGTGGCATCTAGCAGAACAGACTTGGCAGAAATTGAATATAATGTTCAATCTCTCTTTTATTAGTGTATTATCCCATGAAGATTGTGGTGTTTTCATAACCTTAGAATAAGCCGGGTCCTCTTCCATGTGGGCCCTCGTGTTTCTACAGCCCAGAACAGAATTGTAGGAAGGAGAGGGGTGTGTTATCCCAATAGCTACGACCTATTTATAATCATTTTTTAGTACTGTCATTGTGTATGAGCGTTATTAGTGTGGTTGCAAAGAAAGCCACACTATTGCTATCATGTGTCTTAATTAGGTGTTCACAGAGAATCTGTGGATGCCTTTTGTTGTTCTAGGGTTTGGGTATTATTATTATTCCGGATTGGTAAGGCTTATAGCTCAGCCCGATTGCACAAAAGTTGTCAAATTTGTAGACGACATGTATCCCCGGTAAGCAGGTCTCCAAAAAGTTTGGTGCTGAAATTCCCAGAGGGGGGCGCTATAATTTGCGGTCAAAGTTATACAATCAGCCTCGTCTGTTTGTGAGTTTTCTTTCTGTACGTTAACATTTTCAGAAGAAATTCAAAGATTTTCTCAAAAGCCACCGAAAGTCAGAATGATCCAAAATTTCATACACATGATCTTGTCTGATCTTAAATTTCGCAACGATTTTTGATACCATAAAAAAATGTCAGTGCTCTGTGTTGCTCTCTCTCCCATTATGGGTCTTTTAATTCATCACAAAAAACAGTATATCAAAACACATGACAAGGGCGGGGCTATCGGATGCCTTCCAATCAATACCTGTTCTCCAAGTTAAACATGCAAAACATGCAACCCCCTACTTCTTATTGGGTTACCGTTATACAAAAAAGGCCAATCACAAACTGCCTACACCCTCTAGGTTGAAGGGTTGGCGGCGTGGCGTACCTGGGGGAGATTGGCTCTGTGGGGAGGTGTTTTCACTGGTACATGAAAGAAGGCCGTTTAATGCTAATCGCACCCCCCCCCCCAAATGCTTCCTGGTCAACTTCTCCAGTACAGTGAGAGTGAGACAGAGGTCTGGCAGGGACGAAGTGGAAACCATTTAAACTGTTTGATCAACTCCTCAAGAACAGTGGGGGGTTAGGGACACATTTCTGACAGGAAGGGGGATAAAAACAGCATGAAGAGGAGACATATTTACTGTCTGATCAACTAACAGTGGGGGTCAGAGACTGGGCTCTGGCAGGGAGGGGGATGAGAACAGAACGAGGTGAAACCATTTTAACTGTAGGACTAAATACATTCCTCTTCATTCCCTCCGCTTTACTAAAGGATCATGCTTGGAAATCAGTTCCATAATTGCCCAAAAGTTTCCATTGTTGCCCAAGTCTCCTGATTATCTGTGGCACTCCACCTTTCAGTTTACTCATTGCCTGGAGTAAGATGTATTGTTCTCGACATGCTTTGTTGAGGATTGTATTCATTTGAGTTGTGAGACTTGGAAGTCTCAAACGGAGGAATGTTGAGGATAGTATTAATTGTTAGACCGCTAGATGTGGTTTTGCCTCATGCTGTTTTCCCCCTCCCTACCAGAGCCCTGTCTCTGACCCCAATGCTAGTTGAAAACACATTTTCCCTGCCCTCATGCCTCTCCCTGCCAGATCCCTTTCTCTGACCCCCAGTTTTAGTTGATAAAAATGTTTCACCTTCATCCTCTTCTCATCCTCCTCCCTGCCAGACGCCTCTGACCCTCTTTTGTTCTTAAAGCAGTTGATCAGCGGAGCAGCTGGTTGGTATTAGCATCAAATGGCCCTTCCCTTGCCTCACAGCCCAACAACAGATCCCCCAGAGACCACCAGGCCTGGGCACCCCACCCTTGTCATGTGCTTTGATATTCTGTTTTGTGATGAATCAAAAACAAGCATGGGACATGAAGCATGGGACATGAAGCATGGGACATGAAGCATGGGACATGAAGCATGGAAGCATAATGAGAGAATTGAAGTAACCATGGACAACCACCAGGACTCTGGTGGTTGTTTTCAGTATCCTGCATGAGCCCACGGATAAAGGGGTGAACATTGCATCTTGGCTCTGTGGTTTTGGGTCAACCGCCTGGAAACTTGGACCTTGTTTTGAACTAACTTCTACATTTGGCGAGACAGCCAGGAGTGTAGAAGAGGACCACATCAGATCTTAACTACTTCACCTTCTTATACTCCATGCTACATCCTCCATCGCCTTTTTCCAGTCCAGGAGAACGTTGTCTCAGGAGCAGAGGGGAGCAAAATATGCCTGCACACAAAACAAAGTGCAGTATCTGGGCTTTGAGAATACTAAAGACAAGTCTCCTTTTTTTACCAGGAGGCCTTTTAAGGCTCTGGTAGAAGGTACTCTTTGCACTCAACAAAAAGAAGTCTACAAACACAATCAAAAGCACCAAATTACTTGTTTTCAGAATTGATATTGTAAAACGGGAGACTTGTGTCTTTAAAGAACGTGGATGTTTTCGAAGACCCCGGGTTAATTGTTTATCTCAAATGTTAATCGACAATGATTTTTCTTCAACTCTACACCTCTTGCGTTGTACCGTGTTCCAATAGTGCCTGGGAACGAACACATTCACAAGGTATGATTCTGTGCAGACGCGAGCAGTAAGACTTTTGAGCAAAGATTATTGCTGTGTTTTACAAGTCAATAAGTTGCACAGATAAGTGTAGATGGGTCTGATTTATTTATTTTTTTTACTGATGAAACGCAGACAATGACTATTGGGGGTCACACAGGGTGGCCAATCAGATCACAGAGGAGGCGGGTGCTCGGCTGTGGGGCTTTCTCAAAGAAAAGGCCAAATAATGCTGAATGTGATCATTATTATCACAACAGCATGATAGTCATACGTCATCATATTGATGGGTTTATCAATGAAAAGTGCACTTGCCTTATCTAATCTCCGTCCTGTCCACATTTCCATGGAGCTGTTTTCTGTCTTTTCACCAACATCCCCGAAATTGCAGTCAGGCCGTATCCCATCTTCCTCCTGCGGGTGATGCAGCTGCACTCTGCTCTTCGTGTTTTTATTACAGCACCCTTCACCTCCCATTCATAAGAGATGAAGTAGCAGGTGATGGTCATGTAGGATTTGGTTGTCAAAGTGGCCAACACTCCCTTACATTGTCCGTCCAGTGAGCCTACAAGTGAGCTCGGCTCAGGCGTATGGAGGGAAAGTAAAGCTGCCCCTGCTGGTTTCTCTTGGATGGAAATGCATTGATCAGATGGGACATGGATGTTTTCAGAAAGTTACATTGTATGCTGTATTGCAAACTGAAAGTCAACATCCCTATCAATGGTTGAAAACCGCCATATTATACTTTTAAGAAGACTTTTTTTAAATGAGGGTTTGGTGATGATTTGCTGGCCTCCATGCCTAGCGATGGTACCGGATGTTACTGGCCAGAGGTCCTCTCATGTTCTTCATTATTGTATTTTAGTCATTTTTGCATCACAGCAGCAGTCAGCAAGATTAATATTGTGTGTGTGTGTGTGTGTGTGTGTGTGTGTGTGTGTGTGTGTGTGTGTGTGTGTGTGTGTGTGTGTGTGTG
>JAOPJO010000002.1:7649211-7659534 GCA_027123675.1 Molva macrophthalma
ACACACACACACACACACACACACACACACACACACACACACACACACACACACACACACACACACACACTGATTTCAAAAGACCGCTGACTTCTTAGACTCCGTCATTGGCTTTCTAGATCACCGGATGGTCAGTGGTAATACCCCACATGTATAGTCCATGTTGTTAAATTTATATAAACTAACTGCTCCATCCTCCCGGCCTAGATAATTATATCTCTCTCCCGCCAAAACATAGTCCTCAACAAGGTCTACATTTCCTCTGAGCATTTTATCCACAACTTCTTTTTCTGCTTCAGTGTGCTTTTGAATGCAAGTTTGTTTGGCGTGTTGTAGTACACTGAAAACATAAGTGACGTCAGAAGTCTACAAAACTGAGTATTATTGCACTAAACAATTTTTAGTTTGTATACATTTAAAAAAGACCTTGAAAGAGAAATGATCAACAAAGTTTAAAGTGTAGTCTTAGGGTCAAAAGCTGTTGAAATGTACCATCAAACCAAAACATTCAGAATAAACTGCAACACGGGTTTTATAATGTCAACTTACTACAACAACTCACGCTGCTATTCGAGTTGGACATTATTATAAACGTGTTTACATTCTGGTAAGAGAGCGTTTTGAGAGGCTGGTTTGGTTTAGAGGTTTCATGTTTTATATTTTCTCGACCTGTGGACTAGGTGTATTATGGGATATGAAGTAAAGCAGCTGCCATCACATTTAACCATCAAATGTTGTAAAACAGTTGTTGGCTGTAATGGAGCCAAACTTATTTTATCAAACATAAAATACATGACATGAGCAAAATCGGAAAATAGTGGTTTAATAATTGTACTACTGAATACATGAACATTGCCTTGATTAATTTCAGTGGTTAGCAGTAATCAGGACCACAAAATGACATTTAAATGCATTTCAATAAAAATACATTTGAAGTAACTGTGCCAGGTGCGGCTTTCACTTCAGCCGGAGGATTTGTATCTCATGGACTTGTCTGTATCGTCTTCTGTAGTTGCAGCAGACAGTTATCCTCGTCTTCAGTGTAAATGCCAGACCATTGTATTTGTAATCTTTGCAAGCCTGTGGTTCAGTTTCACTAATAATACATGAGTAAACTCGAAAATTAAAAAAAAACTATTTATCAAACTTCCATGCTGCATGTAAACAAGCATTGTTACTTTATTCATTGAATGAGACATGTGCATGTGCAAACTCAAATAGTGGTTTAACAATAGTGCATTTATAAACCTGCATTTTGTCATCGTCCATGCAGCAATACTTCATTACTTGAATGAGATGCTAACAGCAGGACTGAACATACTGTTACAAATGTGCCTGCAGTCATCTCCTCTGTAAGATTCCCTTTTGTTGTAAGAGGGAATATATATCCATTATTCCTTCCACTCAGTAAGATGTGGCTGAAGTTATAGTCCTCATATGATCTATAGATTGGTATGCATTGCTACCAGCCATTGAAAACTCTTGTGTACTTCTTCAGGATAACAAAAAGGCAACTGAATCTCTCAGGGCCAAACACCAAGCCGATTGGGGAGGGGGGAGAAGCAGGAGAAAGAGCTTGTAGTTATTTTAAACCCTGAAGTTCTGGCAAAAAGCCATTTGACATTTGCAAAATGTTTTTATTGAACCATTCTTATTAGTTTCCACTTTTGGAATACATATAGCTTGTATTTTTATATATCTTGGCAGGTTATTATTACTTTGTGACATCAAAATGTAGAAATGTAAAATGGAAATGAGGGATTGGGGAAGATGATTAAGTTTGTGCAAACATTAATTGGATAACTTTTGTACCTGTTTCACCCTCTCCTGCTCTGATGCATAGGATAATAAATACAATATTATGATAATGTTACAAAAGGGGATACGCTAATGCCCTTATATACACTAATATGACTTTTGTTTTCTAACAGGTCCTGCATAAAGCGAGGATGGCAAAGATCTACTCTGATCATGTCCGTGCCCCAGACATCAGCATCCAAGGGCAAAGTCATGATGAAAGAATATGATGGTCAACACTTTGAAACTGAACACATCTTTCGATGGATGACCTCACATGTGGCTCAGCGAATCAAAACACTGCGACAGCCTAGCCATCTAGCAGAAGAGTGGTGTCCTGACCAAGATCACCCAGTGAAAATGTTCTTGTTTGCCCACTTGTCCCAGCCTCCAGCATTCTTCTCCTCCCTCTCTGTCAAATTCACAGGTCGAATTGAATTTATCTTTGTTGACATACGACAGTGGAATAACTACAGCACTCTGTTAGAGATTGGTGTGAAAAACAGTCCTGCCTATATCCTTATGATGCCTGAAGGAATTTATCAGTATGGTAACAGGTAAACTATGAAAAATATATGGTTATTGACATTGAGAAAAATGGGTAAATTGAAAAGAGGGTCAAATACAATATGGTATATGCCATATTCATCCATATGGCATATGGATGAATACCAGGGCTGTAAGACAGTCTTGTTTATTCCAACCTGTATAGACAGTACGGCCAAGGATCTTGCTTATTACCTGGTCAGACTATCATTGGTGCAATCAAGAGTACTCTTTGCCACAACTAATACCAGCATTGTAGGATCCAATATGATGTGGGATCAAACTAAAACCATTTTTTTAGGAGGAAATGAATGAAGTAATGTTAACTATATACTTTGGTTTTCCTATTGTTTTATTGTATAACTTAATGGTTAGGGTACATTTAGAATTTTTTTTTTGTAGCGATTAACTTGTTATATATCTTTTTTTTATACTTTTATTTGTGCATTTAATTTGAGGACATAACGGATATTGTCATGAACCCACATTTTTGGTTAACAATTGCACTTTGGGAGTGCGTGTGTTTTAACCAGTTTTATAACCATGTCATACTAAATTTTGCGACGTGGATATGGATATTAATTGATATGTGGGCAGTGGGCACATTAATTATTGTAGAGGAACCATGAAAAGCCTACTTTGGGAAGCCTAAAATATGGTGTTTACTTACCCTTGTAGTTCGTCTGTATACTTATGTACTAAGTAGACACTTGTTATCTGATCAGTAACCCCTTAGAAACCAGGCAATAGTCCAGTCAGTAGATTGAGTGTAGCATGATCTGCCCAGAACAAGTATTCAACCCTCTATAATGCTGATTGATTTTGATTAACCTTCATACATTTTACCTTGATTATGTTCCCTTTGCCCCTTTCTCATTTTGTTCTCTACTTAAATCTCACTTACATATATTCTCTGTGGACACATTTCACAAATGTTTACCTTCTCTCCTTTCTGCAGTACTGGAGAGTTCCTGTCTTTGGCTGCCATGGATACATTTCTGCGTTCTGTCCAACCAGAGGTTAATGACCTGTTTGTTCTCAGTCTGGTTATGGTTAATCTGCTGTCCTGGATGGACCTTTTCATAACACAGGTATGATGATGACAATGTCTTCTGAAAAAATAGGTCATGTTTCATGTTTGTAAATATCCTGGCTTGAATTGCATAAAATCGTTTTTTTGGTTTAATTAACGGATAAATTGAGAATACATAATACGTTTCAGGGGGCAACAGTGAAAAGGTTTGTCGTTTTGATCAGAACACTTGGAACATATAACTCCTTACTTCTTGTCTCCTGGCTTCCTGTTCTGGTAAGAAATGATTAATTGCACAGCTCAGTCCTGTATATTTTTCAAAAGGAGATTAGCATCACCACAGTGAGCACATTAAACTTCACATATTTAAACTTACAATAAAAGGTCCAGTGTGAAGAATTTGGTAGCATCTAGCGGTGAGGTTGCAGATTGCAAACAACGGAATACCCCCCTCTCAACCCTTCCTTTCCAGTGACTACGGTGGCCTGTATTGTGCAAGGTGCCTATAGGTACTTCCAAAATTATTTCCACGTCAATGACGGCATCGAGTAGCCAAATGTAAAGTGATGAGGTTTCTTGTACATTCATGAATTTTATTTAGTTATTTAGTTTGTAAATGTAACATTACAAACATTACTTAGCATTATCATTTATTTTCCCACATCAATGAAATAATTAACATCAGAGCTAAATGGGACTGTATGCCAACAATTATGTCGCGATTTCCGTTTTGCGAAAAGGCAACATTAATTTGAATTGCACCAAGGTCGATTTTTGACTGCTCTAGCCTGCGAATAAGTCAGTTCAACCAATCACAACCAGGTATCTTTTTAGTAGTCACCATGGTCTCTGTACTGTTTGTTATAGGACATGGCGGCGGTAACAGCCTATTGAAGTTTCTTAACCCACTCCTCTTATTGCATCCATAGTCGTAAAATACATTCATAGACCTATAATTATTTATATCTATTACGTGTATTGATCATTCATCTCGATAGCAGTCTGCGCTGCAATACAGTGTTTACTTGCACTGCGCTATGTTTAGATAGGATGCTTTTGATAACATGACGGTGTGAAGTTGTGTCGCACCAGTTTTGTTTTTTCGATACCAACTTTCTCCTAAAGAGTGATTTTTTTTGTTATCAAAAACTAACGTCTCCAAAACATGGTAGTATAAAAGAATGCACACCCACTTATTATAATCCTCCTCATCCGCGAAAATTCCATTCGGTAGACTATTTGACGGATTAGAAAGTGTGAAAAACGTATTTATTTTCCAAATACGAAGGATATTTTGGTTAAAGGACGGAGCATGCTCGTCTTCACTGGCTATATGACGGCCGGCCCCACCAGACGGGTGGTCCTGTGTTTGACAACGCCTCCCATTCACTTTGTATTCGACACAATATCCTGTGGGGCAAGGGATTGTGGAAAGGCTCACGTGCGGGCGGGGGATTGTGGCTCGATGAAGGTTCGAACAAAAGTTGAGCTCCACGGCCCCACCGAACACATGGTCTCCTTTTTGACAATGCGTGGCAACGCCCCGCACCCTCTATAGTGGCTGCTTGTGGGACTTGTCCACGTTGTCGATGGAAGTCCTTAAACCCAGGAAATGAAATTCGCCACGAGTCTGTATGGTCCGCCAGTACACTAAATGTCTGTCGAATCACATGCCCGAACGCGCCACTACTTGCGAATTTAAATAAAGTTAACTAAAGTTCAACTTTTGTCCCGCCCCTTCAACGCGCTGCAATCCCCCGCCTGCACGCGAGCCTTCCCACAATCCCTTGCCCCACGTGATAACGCGTCCAATACAAAGTGAATGGGAGGCGCTGCCAAACACGAGCCCAAACGTTTGGTGGAGCCGGCCGTCAGTTCGCTTTATGCAAATGAGCGCGTAGTGCAGCGGGTGTTCTGCCATGTGATTGGACAAGCGACATTCAGTGAGTAGTGGCGGACCATAAGGACTCGTGTTGAAAATAATTTACTTGTTTTAAGCACTTCCATCGACAATGTGGTAATCTCACTCAAGCAGCATTATCAAACGCGACTCATCGAGTCTCGTCGGGCAACATGCGCACTGCACTACGCACTCAGCTGCATAGTTCACTGAAGTTCAAATGTTCAAACTTTTCAATAAGCAACAAATTTAGCAACTATTCCAATGTTTAAACGAGCCCAAAAGATACCGAAAAGCTCTACCTACTAATAACAGGTTGGTAATTTAACATACATGAATAGAACAGGTTGGGATGTTTTTTTCCTTTAATGGCGATCCGCTAGATGCCACTCAATTCTACACACCACTTATTTAAATATTAAATAAAATGTAAACACACTTACTACATACAGATGTTCTGTTTGATTGTTGAAGGTACCTACTCATTCTCTGTACTCATTCCAGGCACTCCTGCAGTTGCCATATCTGGAAAGTTTCTATGCATACAGTCTGAAGCTGCTGCGCTACATTGACACTACATCATTGGCCAGCTTAATTAGAGCTGACTGGATATTCTATTCCTCACACCCTGCCCTCTTTCTATCCACATACCTAGCAAATGGCTTGCTAGTTGACTATGTTGAGAAAAAGCGCTGTCCTTCAATGAGTGAAGGGGAAAGCAGTACAAACCTGGAGTGGCTGACCAGCCTGTGGGATTGGTTCACCTCCTGCCTGCTCCATCCAATTGTCTCACTGCAGCAGGTTCCAGTTGACCTGTCAGATTGGGATGATCCCAACCTTCTGGTTCAGCGAATGGCATTTCCTGACATTTGGCTGACCCCTCTGGTGAATGTAGATTATATCAAAGCTTTACCAACTTGGAATTTCAGTGCTATCTATCAACCAAGCGGGAAGGAGTCAAGGGCAGAGAAAACTGATTCAGTCAAAGATTGTGAGAAGCAGGGTTTTATACCCAAAGACCATATAAGGCAAATTAATATCTCAGAGGAAGGTGAGTCAAGTAAATGTCCAAATTCTTTACCAAATCAAATGAGTCGAAACTCAGATGGGAATGATAGTTTGAGTAACTTTCAAAATTCAAATGATCAAATCAGTAACATAAATAACACATGTCAGTGTGGCTGCGATGTTCATTTGACCGTCACTTGTTCTTGCCAAGAAGATGGACCATTAGGATCAACAGCAAGAGGACATCAGGATGGGCTGGATCTAAAGCTACTCTGTCCACCTCAGTGTGATTGGTCTGTGTGGCCCCAAGGCACAATACATTGTTTAGAATGTGTGGTTTGTTTAGAGAACTTTTCTTGCAAGGAGTTGCTAATGAATTTGCCTTGTGGACATGCCTTCCATCAGCAATGCATTGTGGTCTGGTTGGTAGGTAGCAGACACTGCTGCCCAGTCTGCCGTTGGCCTAGTTACAAGAATAAACCTCTCACCCAAACAGGTGTGGCTCAAAATTAAATTGACTTTATTTTCACAGCATTTCTTTAACACTTAATCTAATGTTGTAGTTTGTCTTCATCTTCTAATGTCTAATGCCTCCTATCTTTATATTCTAGAGTTGTATTGATCAATAAACTTTAATTGAAGCAGATTTTCTTTATTGTTTGTTTGTAGGGAATTCCTACCAACGATACAACTTAAATAATACATCAAATCTTTTTTAAATTGAGTTGGCTGTCAGGTTGCTGCTGTATTACTGTTACTAAATCACTGTTCAGAATTTACTTGAGCGTATAAGTAGTATTAGCATCACAGGGCGGGAATAGGGACAGCATTTCAACATAGTTTTCAAAACATGGACATCTGAACAGGCAATTGGTTTATTGGAAGATGTTAGTATTATAAAACACTCCACATGCGATACATAATGGCTCGGTTTCAATATGTAAAAAATATTATTTGGGACAAAAAAAAATTGACAACCAAAAATACAGAATGATTACATACATTCCTAAGTTGCATCAGAGACTTTAAAGCTAGACATTCTTCAATATAAATAAATCTAGCAAGTGGCCCTTTGGATATGTTCAGCCCATGTTCTTGCGGTTTCCATAACCTCTTCTATGAGAGTCTCTCCAGTCATCCCAATTTCTCGCTTTAACCAGGGCCTCCTCATCATCATTTTCCACCTGTTTCTCTTTCATTTCATCCTCATGATCTTTAGCATCCACATTCTCTTCAATAGCAACCCTCTTGGGCATTCCTTGATCAGGTAGAACCCCCCGTTTCTGATGTTGTTCGTACCATTCATCTACGGTCATTGTGGGAAGACTTGGGTAACCTGCTCCAAACACCTGTGCCTGTTGAAAAAACAAGTGGGTTTTGCAATTTAATTTTGGGTATAACCATCTGTAAAATATAACTGCATAACAAAATATTATTATTAACACTTGAACAAAAGTTCCATGTTCTTACCTGTACAGCATCTTTGGTCAAAACGAAAGGTTTCATAGGTGGCCTTGATGGATGTTTACACTGTTTGGGTCCTGTCGGTATGTCCATTCTCTTTAAAATCTCCAGCTCTTGGTCAATGCTGTCAATTTCCTCAAGAGCTATGTTGATCCATTTCTTCACTGTGAGAAGATAGAAGTCACGGACAACTTCTTCATCAGCCATTCCACTATCCACAGCTTTTTTAATTTCTACTAATTTATCTTCTGTCATTTTTTTCTGTCTGTATCTTTCAATCTTGGCTTGTCTCTGCACTGCCATGGCTACGAGGTCCAATGAGTTGGTGGAGGCTGTAGACTAAGAAAATAAATCATTTACTATACATCCTTTGATAGTTACCGCCAATCTCAATCACATGAATCCTACAATAAACAGTGATCTCCATTGGTCAGATGAACAGCAAACATTTTTGGTTTGCTGTTCATCTGAGTTTAGAGTTCATAATGGATATTTCAAAATGCCGGGGAGGGGGGGATGGTATGCCACATTTCGCAGCTGTAAATAGCTATTTATTTACTCCATAATGCCTCGTTTGCCTGCTAACAGATTTTTCATTGGATTAGCCAACAAAATGCCCGATTCTGGGCTGATCCTAATTTGATTTTGTTCGTTCAATGGTTAATCACTTTCTGGAATTACCTTTATTGTTTAGATTGATCGATAAACGGCATCCCTATAGTCACAACCTTTTACTTCAGAGATGTATTCCAGGACATGTGTAGATAAATGGGGGTAATAAATAACGGAAATGCGGCAATAACAAACGGAAATCATAGCTACAGTACGTTTATTCTGCGCAATGTTTTAAACGGAACAATACGAAATACATACGACATCGATTAAACGAGACATTGGCGACAAGAGCTCGTGGGTTTCCTATGCATCTTGTCCAAATAAGTACAATTAGACTGGCAGACTGGTTACCTTAGTTGTAGACAGTGTACATGTTGACACTTCGTCCGTTTCCATTGGGGATTTGGGGAGCTTGAAATCTGAAACGTTATATTCTTTGCATCTCTTAAGAAATTCATGAAAGTACTCCCGTGCCATAGTTACGATTTGTAAGCGGCTGTCTCGGTTCGTTAACTTCATGGTTAGACCACCTAGCAGTGCCGGCAACAGGAGATATTTTAGATCTTTCGTCGCCATTTCTTCTAATAGCTCATTTCGACTAAACAGTTGAAGCTGAGCAACCATTCGTGTAACATCTTCCAACGCCGTTATCCCACGTTTAATTTTAACTTGGACGTTGTTTGATCCAATCGGCTCATTTGTGGTGTCTACTTCTTCAAATATTTTCCATCCACAATTTAACAAATCAGACAACTTGTAAGGTTTTGCGTCGTTATCTTCTGTTTGGTGAGTGCTACCCGAGTCAGCCATTTTGCCTTTCATCCAGGTTCAAAGTTAGTTAACGCGATACGTTGAGCAAACGTGACGTCTCTCTTCTTCTTTGTCAAATTTCGCAGTATATAAGACAGAATTCGGCGGACTGCTGCCACCTACTGTCAATCTATATAATACATCAAAAAGGTTGGTTCTACTCTTATGTTTGTCAGTAGATCTACTCAAGAATAACCTAAATGGTGTACATTCATACGTTTTATTCATACAATGATAATGGTAAACAATCAAAGTAAGTTAGTATGGTACATTGTTAATGTAGAGAACCAGAGTGTACCATTGTAATAGGGGGACCAGAAGTTCCGACAATATACACACCTCTCTTTCTCTGTTGATTCGGCTGAAACAACTTGCTAAAGGTTATTTTCTACTGTCAAGTCAACACTTTGAACTGAAATGTGTTTCTGTTACGCCTTCATTCCTCTCGTACCCATTTTATCTAATCTAATATTTATGCTTGGGTAAGTATCGAATTTTGCCAAATGTAATGTCATCCGCAAATTATATTGTCTATATGCAGTAACTCGAAAATTATTTTCTGCTAACCGCTTACGGCTTCCGTCCTTTCCGTTCGATCTAAGTAAACGCTAACTTTAAGGTAACCCACTGACGTTCACTGAAATTCGTGGTAAACCAGAAGGACAACCTCATCACACATTTGTGAGGTACTTTAGTTTAGAACTCGATGTAAATCTCAATATGCCCTAATAGCAACACTTGTATATTGTTATCATGTAACTTTACCGACAAAGTGCTGGCGTCAACATTGTGTGAAGGAACGTGAAATAACTAGTAGCTTAATGGTTAACCATCATTGTGTCATCCTGGCTCGTTTAACTGTTAGGCAAATATATTCGTTTAATTGTCCAGTTAACCAGTTTGAGGATGCAAGGAAGCAAACGTCCAAAGTGGTTTTGCTTGCACCTCTAGGACTACTAACTGTTACTGTACGAGGGTTTTGAGCTCGGAGGCTCCATTCCGTAAGTCCATGGATGAGTTCCGATTATTTTCCTAAGGCTCGAGCTGGGGCTTGATTACTACATCATCGAGCCCTATCGTGTGTGTGTGTGTGTGTGTGTGTGTGTGTGTGTGTGTGTGTGTGTGTGTGTGTGTGTGTGTGTGTGTGTGT
>JAOPJO010000002.1:7669355-7681948 GCA_027123675.1 Molva macrophthalma
TTGGCTGATTAGAAATTTGCGTTAACGAGCAGTTGGACAGGTGTACCTAATAAAGTGGCCGGTGAGTGTATATACAACTAATACCTCATTGACTTTAAGTTAGTGAATTATTCATAGTTCTAACTTGTTTCGTCTTCAAATTTTCGGTCAACTAGGTATAACTATAACCTAACTATAATTCAAACTAAACCATAGTTTTGGTTTATATTGTTTTTTTTCAGAAATTTGTCCATGTTCTTTGTCACTCTTTATACTACATCACCTGACTAACTAAAGCTTTTCTGTCAGAAAGCCCTGAAGGCTGACTCCTCCCGTTTGCTTTCTGACAAAATTGATAGTCAAAAAACTATAGTTTTCTGTCATTCTAAATCGGTCAGCCAGATTCTTTGGTAAAAGCTATTTCAAATTCATCCTCTGTCGGACTGGGGGGATAATAATGCAAGGAACCAAAGAGGCACATTCCACTTATTAGCTCCCGTCACACCTTTCTCCGTTACGTACCGAAACCGGATATATCAATATGACCAACTAGACTCAGCACAATATTCCGTGAGCATGCTAACATGCTAATGCCAGCAAGGCTAATGAGCGAGCACGCCGAGTTTCAGGTTCCTTGGCCGCTTTGAAGCGGAATTGTGATTCAATGAATAATGGGGCTGATCGTTTCTGTTTCATTGCTAGTCCTAGCACCCCCATCGCCAAAGAGGTACTTCACTTTCTGGAGACCTTCTTCCACGCGGTTTCTATACGTTGTAGCAGGCTTCTTGGTGTGGGGTTTCCACGCTACCAGGTCGAACAGTAAACCACAACACAGAACGGTTCAAAGCCAGGGGTGATTTATTCAAGGGGTATTTACGTCCGGGGGGGGAATGGAAACAACCAATGTTAAAGTACAATTCCTCAATCCTCAATCAGTCCGTTTGTCCAGTGTCCAGGGGTCGTCGCCAGAAGGGTTCTCATGCAAAGCAGTCGGGACACGGTGGGGTGAATCAGATGGTCGGCGGTACAGTACTTCCAGAAGATCACGCAGATGCTGTCTGTAGTTTGCTAGCCTCCATGTGGTAGCCTGCTCTCCATTTTAACCCCCAGCGCTCCTGCTTAACGATCCTCAGGCTTGCATCGTTATGGGAGGAAGTCCATGTAAGGCTTGGAGGTGGAGCCAGCGGGCTGCCAGATATCTCCCTTCAATCACTATTCCCCTCACTCCTCCCTGCCGTCTGCCACAACGTGTACCAACTTTGACAACTGTTTTTCCCCATTGACTTAGCTATCATCACACCATTTTCCACATTACCTAAGGGGGGAGTCCTTGATGGGCCACCAAGTTATAGGTCCGTGGGGTACTCTGAAGCAGACATGGGATTGATTGAACAATGGTGGCTAATTTGCATAATCGTATTTATGCATATATTGGCCATAACTGCCATTTTGTACAGGATCTAAATCAAAATAATACCATAAGGTCGGGCATTATTAGGAAGCATGTGGACCAAATTATGGGTCATGTCGGTTTACGGGTCAGGTTAAACATTTTTGTCAAGGTTTTCCAAAACGTTCAATGTACAGCGAACTGTTTCTCGACGGACCTTATGGGTCCTTGAGGCAAAACGATTCAGCATGTCAAATAAGGCCAGTTACCAAGTTTCAGATTTTTTCATAAAACGGGCCGGGGCCATGGCCGTTTAGGTTTGACCACGAGTTATAGCGCCCCCTGTGGTCACAGCGCTACCAAACCTTTTGGAGACCTCCTTACTTCCGGTCTACATATGCCTATTTAATTTGACAACACTCTGGTGTTGCTTGGAGTGGTTGATTTGAGTGTTTTTGACTCATTCACTTTCAATATTAAATAATAATACTATAAAATAAAAATAAAAAAGAAAGTCTGCAATGTCTCTAAAAGTAGACACACAATAGCTCAAAGTGTAGGAGTAGATAATTACCCAAAATTTGGCAGAAGAAAATAAATAAATAATAAGACCCATGTTAACAATAGTGTGGCTTGCTTTGCAACCACACTAATTATAAATCATTGAATGCATAGGTGCTGCTAGAGCTGCTGCCCCCACGACTCGACCCCGGATGATGATGATGATGATGATGATGATGATGAATGCATAGGTGAAGCAGTCGTTAATTGTGAGATGACGACGGTGGCATGGCATACGATGCACCTCTGCTAAATATCGCTTCGCCCCTAATGTCTTCATCACTGCTGACGATAGACGAATAAGGCGTTCATGTGTTCTGACGTCCACATAGTATGTGGAGTGTTGTGTTTCTACTCGACAATAAACCCAATCAAATACTTAAACTTTTTTACGACAGTAATAACATGTCAGGTTGCCTTTCATGAAGCTGAACGTATGCAAATGACATGATACATTAAGGCTGCTTTTCAAGCCGGCATTCTTGACTGGGATATTTTGTTTTATCAGTTTCTGTTGACAAATAATGGCTTAATAATGTACGTTTTTGTCAAATGCCTGCAAAAAACTGTCAAGAGTCGACCACAGACTTGTACCATCACAATGTACCATCTAGTGGCGTATTGATGTCACCTCAACAAAAAACAGTCAAACCGATCAAAATACCGTGCAATCAAAGGTAGTTCAGTGGTGCTGGTGCTTCTAGTGTTAAACTTGATTTGTGTCATTATCCAAAGCTATGGAAACTGGTAGGCCATGGTCTCTATTATTAGACTTATAACGTTAAAAATGTTCATCAAATCATTCACCAATTGTCATATATTAACCATTGATTTACTTTGTTGCTACTCCTCGAAGAAAGAAGACCAATTCGACTGTCATATCCATAATGGGTACTTCATTTCTCCTCTGGAACACTTGGTACCTGGAATACTGCCATCAGAGGCTGTTAAAGCAAGGTAATTCCTATTCTGCCATAGTCTGCTACAGTTACCAATACTTGTATGTTGCTTGCTCTGCTTTCTGTTGCCGTGAATCCATATGATCCTCCTGAGGCTGCAATTTCTATCTGATAGACCAGATGGAACAATATGAAAAAACGATTAGCACTTCAGCAAGTTATATGGTAGGCAAATTATATAATAAATTATATATGGATCAAGATAGTATCTATATATTGGTCTACCCCCTCCTGTTTCTGTGTGTGATCCCTGATGTGCCCGATTTACTCGTAAGTAATGCTGTGTGGTATGGCCCAAAAATGATATAACGGTATCCCAGTGTTACTGCATATAACGGTATGACAGTGGTAGGTGCTAAAACGCAGGAAAACAATACAATACACCATCTTTTGCTCCGTGTAATTTGCTGTGAAGCGCAACCACTTCCAAATGACCTTCAAGGCCCCCTTTTTCGGTATAAATTATTATTTGGTACTACCCCTGTCATTTTCTTGAATCTTTTACTGGCTCCACCCCAGTCGTGTGTAACGTCTCGCTGGACAAAAGACACAAGCGTACAACTGTGTGACTACCGATGTGTCAGTCATGCACCCACGTGAGGGACATGGATACCAAGACAGATAGAAGCGCACAGCGGTGATTTAAGTTTGACTATATTTGCTTACAAAACAAAACAGATGGGTGAAGGACAAATTTATTTTAGATTAGTCTTGTTCTACAGACTTAATATTTGACAGTTAGGAAAAGGATATTGTTTATTGCCCGAGTGAAATGGAGAGGATTTGAGGACATCTATAGGCTGAAGTGCGTGAAGATATTTTTTCCTTTCCAAGTTTCCACAAAGATGTTTGTTTGCGTTCGGCTCGAGCTCAACATGCCCGATTCCACACCTGCGTACCCCGGTGGCTCGTGCGTCAGTGGAAGCCTAAGCCAACATCATCAGTTGACAAGAAGATCGCCATTTCAGATTGGATAATTCAGGTATGTCAAGATTATTCCTTACATAATACATATGTCTAAGATGCAGGTGTCACCGAATTTAATTGGTTAAACTCACTCCGTTGGAATACCATCCACCCACACAATCGAAAAGCTAGCTATTCGGCCCAGGCAAGTGGCCTGAGGTAAGTGAGGGAGGAAGCTATACTGACAAGCGGACACACATTACTGTCAATAACCAGATTTAGGTAATAGCTCGATTAAAGAGTTTACATGGTTTGTAGTAATGCGATTTCCCCAATAAAACCGGTTTACATGGGTCAGGTTAAGCCGTTTTGTAACGTGGCAGAGCGGCCGCGGACAGGAGCTGTCATTCTGCGCTCGCGCTTCCCGCCTCTGCTCTAGTTTTCTGCCTTGTGCAAAGCGGATAGTCACACAAATAGTCAAACAATGTTAACATATTTCGCAAATGGAGTACTTCATTTATGTAATTATTGCACTAGAAACAATTTATCCTGCCTTTCTGTCAGACCATATGAAAGTAATTGACTATTCTTCTCACATTTCCATTATTCTTTATTTCCAGCACACACGGACTCATGGCCAGGCTAGCGAGACGTAAAATCTATTGATGAGGAGGTCAAGAATCGGTTTAAATGCAGCTGGTTGCAGGAGACTGTCCAAGTTGAAGGGAACACCTTTTCACTGAATTGCTTCAGCAAAATTAAGCTGAACAAACGGCCTTATCAAATCCAACGGCCGGCAAGAAAATGGCCAAAGATGCCATTGTGGCAGCAGCTGTGAATGCCAGACGCAAGTTCCAGAGGAGGCGTGTGCAGGCACCTAATGAAGCTCGCTGTGAAGGCTAAAGAGGCGTAAAATATTGAGGACTTCTTTTGGAAAAGAAAAATTGCATGTTCCACATTTAGATCTTGAAGTTCAAGATCATTCAAAGTTGCTTCTGCTGAGTAATTATAAAAATAAATAAACCTTTTTATTTTCAAATAAGTTCTTGTCATGGGTCATACTTTACCATCCATATGCTATAGTAGAGCCACCACCAGTTTGATCCTACCCTTTTTTAGAATGGATTCTGGATCAGCACTATGGAGCAAACTTGTGGCCCTAGTAGATTTCTGGAAAAGGTATGAAATTTCACTGTGTCGTGGGGGGGCTTCACATGCCTGATTGAGAAATAGCAGTGAAATAGCAGTGCTATTTAGTAATTTGGGTAGTATTAAGGCTAGGAATACATAATGTTGAATGAATACGTAACCGGAATACGTAACTGAATTCACATGTATTAAAAACGAGTAACGTTATTACCTTATATAACCATCCACCGCGTCTTAGCGACACACTCGGTGGGAATCGGTGGAACCGGCGTTGATGGAGGAGCGAGCGGTGATTATAGTCGGAATATAATGTACACAGTCTCGTACCTTTGCCTTTTTTCCCTTTTTCCATATTTTTTTTTGCTCCGAATCAAATGTTTTATGGTCACGACTAATTTGCGGGATAATTGGCTTGGTTCCATGCTGAAAACTTTTTATATAACGATTTTCTGAAAAGTCAATGGAGAAAATGAATGGGAAATTTACTTCCGGAAGCAGAGCCGTTCCAAAAGAGGGCGTTCACCGTAAGAAAGATAAACGATTGAACCGAAGGTAGACAGATTCCTACCAATCCTTTCCCTTTATTCCCCTCTTAATTAATGATTTGTTTCTGATGGCGCTTTCGCTGAAAGTGTCTCTAACCCTAAATTATTACAAAGATAAATATACTTTTCTATGGAGGACAAATTGTGCCACGGAAAGAATTAATTTCTTTCTTTACCCATTTAAATGCGTTTTAATAAAGAACGCATTAAACAGTTATCAAAGATGCATTTTCTATGGAGCATTCATTTAAAAGATGAGGGAAAAAAGTATTAAGACAATTACAAGAGCACATTTATAGTTGGATTTACAAAACCATTTCTAAGCTGCTTTTAAGAGTGTCATTTTAAAAACGGTTTATAGAACAGTGCATTTAATGCTGGTTAAATTAGTCAATTAATAATGGCTTTTTCAACACTCTTTTAAAACGACATTTAAATAATCCCTTTCGTTAGTTGTTTTCCGTATTGATTTCCTTATTGCTTTTCCTTTACGCAATACATTTCCAATGCTACTTTAACGAAGACAAGCCTTTTTGTTTTGTTTTTTTTACTCATGCACCAACTGTGCCACTACAGGGGTAGAAGGACAGAAGCTACAGATATGTAACAAGCTCTCATTGGCTGGACGACGACAACATAGTTTTACATTTGGAAGACCTTGTGTTTGGTCTGGTGCGGTGGGAGCGGGCTGGGAGGTGTGACCTATTTCCTTATATATTTCATGGTAAAACGATTTTGAAACATGTTATGAACCAGTTTCGCTTTATTGTCACTATATGACATTTTACCTGTGGACAATTTCTTTTAGTACACATTTAATAAAGCTATAATTTTACAAGAAAGAAATAAAAATATCTACAATGTGAGTTAATTATATATTGGCTTTCAGCCAGCGGATGGCATGACTTAAACCCACCTAGTGGCCATATTTGACCAACATAATATGAAAACCTGATCGAAATGCATTTTAAGGCTACCTGACTGGCAACATGTAATACAACTAAAACTTTTGCATTGAGATGTCATGTTTTCCAAAGATTATAGGTTTCCCCATCCAACCAATATGGGTGCTAGGAGAATAAGTCTATGAAAACATTCATACCCTACATATTTTTCATCTATGTTCAAGCATAGTTGAGTTGATGTTTAAACATCTGAAAATCTGAAGGTCTGGAAAAACATTTCACACATTGTTAAAAGTATTCCAACATAACCCTTTGATGTGATGTGAGACAATATATCCCTAATTCAAATAATATTAACATACTGTGTGTGAAATAACATCTTTATACTAATACGTGAAAATGACACAGAAATGGAGCCTCAGATAGGCCTATAGAAATTCTCAGCTTTGAAGTAAGTGTGTGTGTGTGTGTGTGTGTGTGTGTGTGTGTGTGTGTGTGTGACTGAATGAGTTGAACATTGGGTCAACATCAATGCAACTATCCATGAGCATGGTTGAAAAATATGCAGGACATGGCTTGTATTGGATAGACTTTATTCACTGAGCGGCCATATTGGTTAGGTGGGTTGGAACCCTTCTACAATCTTTGGAAACCATGACAACTCAATGCATTATTTTGAGTTCTTCATTGCATTTTGCCACTCGGGTAGAATTGTTAATGCATTTGGATTGAGATTTCATGTCATGTTGGTTTCCACAAATTCTAGTTTTCCCCATCCAACTAACCAATATGGCCACTAAGTGGCTTTTGGTCACGCCATCCACTGGCTGAAAGATCACAACAAATTAATTCACATTGTACATTCATTCGTATTTCTTTCGTGTAAAATATAGCTTTATTAAATGTGTTCTAAAAGAAAATTGGCGACAAGTGATATTTAATATAGTGACAATGATGAAATGAGATTAATTTATATTATAACAACTTTATTTAACTCTATTGAATTGTAAAAGAAAAATAAATACGAATCTTACTGATCTCCAGTCAGTAACAGTAACAAATCTCACAAACTTTAATGCAGAAATATAAAAAAAGAACAAATATGCGGCTCGACCACTCTAAAATATGTAGATAACTCAAAGTCGTTGTAATGAACATGTAATATGTAAACATGTAAAATGTGCGACTTGACCACATGTCCGTGGTAGTAGCGAAAAACTCTGCTGTTTTTAGCTCCGCTGCAACTCTCTGCCTCATGTTTTAAATAGCTCCGCTGTACCGTTTATCCAGTGTCTTTACCAGAGCTCAGCTCTCTGCCTCATGTTTTAAATAGCTCCGCTGTACCGTTTATCCAGTGTCTTTACCAGAGCCGTAAACCCGGCCTTGGTCACCGTGTTGAGGGGCATCATATATTTCCCTATAAACGCCGCTATCGCCTTAGTAATTTCGCGGTGCCCTTTTGAATCTCGTTCGTATATACTCTGGAACATTTCGGTCAGTGATCCCTGCTCTGTGTTATTTGGCCTACTTGACACCCTGGTGGTCGGGTTTTTGTCAGTTTATTTTTTTTTTTAATGTCAACATCAGCAAATCAAAGCATAGTGTGGCAAGTTGTTTTCTTCATCTACTGCTCTCACTCGCATGTCACGTGAGCGTAGGGTAGCGTCATGTACACGTGAACCCCAGACCCGGTGTTTCCGACCCTCTGATTGGTTAGATTGTGTAACATTTAAACAAACACTTTATTTTATTTAGTCACCGCCTTTGCGAATTGAAAATTGCGTTCTATTACATTGCGATGTCGGTTTGAATTCGATTAATCGTGCAGCCCTAGTGACAATACAGTGAAACTCGTTTATAACATGCTTCAAAATCTATTCACCACAAAAATATCGAAGGAAATAGATTACGCTTCACAGCTGCAACTAGGCCATGCACAAGACCCGACGTAAAACGATGTCATCGCCAAGCCAATGAGAGCTCGTTACACCTTCTGTCCTTTAACATTGCAGTGGCACGGTTAGTGGTGAGCTTTAAATGAAAAGCTTGTCTTGGTTGAAGTAGCGTCAGAAATAAATTGCGTAAAGGAAAAGCAAGAAGGAAATGAATACGGAAAACAATTAACGAAAGGGATTATTAAAACGTGAGTATTCAAAAAGCCATTACTAACTGACTCATTTATCGAGCAATAAATACATGGTTAATAAAAAAAATTAAAATGGTACTTTTAAAAGCAGTTTAATAATGGTTTTTTTTTAAATTAAATTAGAATCAAGTGCACCACATCAGGTGCTAATGAATAGAATATCGTTAGAGAGGATTTTGGAGGAGCCGGTCTTATTTAAACCTCAGACATTTAGTTAGGTTCGCTCTTGATTGTTGAAGTGATTTGTATCACTATGGCGAGATCAAAAGAGCTCTCTGAGGCCTTCAGAAAGAAGGTAGTAGATGCATATGAGTCTGGGAAGGGATTTAAAAAGATATCCAAGCAATTAGAAACCAGCCATTCCACTGTCCGGAAAATAATGGGAGTAAGTGGAAGACATTTAAGACAACTGCCAACATGCCCAGGTCAGGCCGTCTTAGCAAGTTCAGCCCAAGAGCAGACCGCAAGATGCTTAAAGAATGCTCCGAAAATACTAAAATGTCATCACGGGACCTACAGGTAGCTCTTGCCACAGTTGATAGTGAAGTACATGTATCTACTGTTTGAAAGAGACTGCACAAGTTTGATTTGCATGGGAGGTGTGCAGGGAAGAAACCCTTGCTGTCAAAAAAAAACATCAAGGCAAGACTAAAGTTTGCCAGAAAAGACCTAGAGAAAAACCAAGACTTCTGGAACAATGTGCTTTGGACAGATTCATCCAAAATATAATTATTTGGGCACAGTAACAGAAGGCATGTTTGGTGCAAACCAAAGACAGCATTTGAGCACAAGAACCTCATACCAACAGTGGAGCATGGGGGTGGAAATGTCATCGTTTGGGGCTGTTTGGCTGCAGCAGGGCCTGGCCAGCTCACCATCATAGAATCCACCATGAATTCTTTATTGTACCAGAGGGTGCTTGAGGAAAAGCACTTTTTCAATTTTCTGTCAGAAAATTGAAGCTTAAGCGGATGTGGACCATGCAACAGGGCAATGACCCAAAATATTCCAGTAAATCCACCAAGGAATGGCACAAAAGAAAGAAGTTGAGAGTTGTGGAATGGCCCAGTCAAAGCCCGGATCTTAATCCTATGGAGATGCTGTGGGGTGAAACGGGCTGTGCATGCAAGACACCCAAACATCACACAGCTGAGTGGGATAAACTTTCTCCCAACTGATGTCAGATACTGGTAGACAGTTACAGGAAACGTCTAATTGAGGTCATTTTAGCCAAAGGGGGCAATACCAGCTATTAGGGCATAGGGTGTCCTAACTTTTAACATTATCATTGTTTTTTGTTCCATTACATCACCTTTATCTATATATATATATTGTTTGAAAGAAGATCAAATATTGATATGTCTACATATGTCTACAACTACATATTTCATGAGGTGTCCTAACTTTTTCACGACTATCTATCAGGCCCCTACTCTAAAGTCCGGAGAGCCAGATAATATACGAGCAAGTAGATGTGTTGATGAAGTTTCATCATACAACTGCCGCAAAACCGGGAGAATATCCAAAATGCTGTAGCGTGTAGCTGCTTCATACTTTTCTTTTCTTGAGTGTATTTTGCATTCCACTCTTCTGTTGATATTGCGGATACATCTAAATAAATGCAGTATTGATATCACCGAAAAAGGAGTCGGCATTACTGAGTTGGTAGCCTCACCCGCTGTCTTCGATGTGTTGTGAACAAGACACTGCGATTTCAGCGGTGTCACGTCCTGCCTCCTACACGCTGTACCCAGGCACCACCCCTCGCCTAGAGTATACGGAGTGTCTCCAATATGTGTGAACACGTTGTGGTAAACCTGTTTTTCTGGCATACAAATGCTATTTTACCATACCTGCCAAGCTCACCATTTCCTCCACATTTGGAAGACTGCTCCGTCTCAAAATATAGTCTCAGATGCCCTTTGCCAAATATATGTCCATGGATTTCAGTGGTAGAGGGGAAGATGACCATGAAAATGATGACATGATACTTGCATGTGCCTCAGTTGTACAAAAAAAAAAAAATCGAGTCATGTCTACTATGATGTATGCATTAGGCAATGCTCACCATGCTCTTCATACCATGTAAGACCCTGTATATTTGTTTAATGTATTCTTTATTAAATAGGTAAATTATTAAACATTCATTCATTCTTTCCGTGGAACAATTAGTCCTCCATACTTTTAACTTTTAACAAATTATACATTGCAGAAATCATGAATTCATGTGTTAAAGATTGTCTTGGTCTGAACAGCTGACATTTTTAGAAATGTAATTCAATACCATTAATTGAATGGTATTGAATGGTACAACACGTTAATACCATTAACCTTTAGCCACTTGTACTTAACTGAAATTCATTTCTAAGAGTGGAGTTTTATTGGGCCATAGTCATGTGTTTGTAGTAGTTATGTATTGGATGTGTTTTTCTGATTTAGGTTTCAATTCATAGTTCCAAAGAAGTGGCAGAGAAATAAACCAGTATGCATCCACTTGGCTGGGACTGGAGACCATGTAAGTATCTGCTATTTTTACTTAATCCTTGTATTAAAGAAATTATTACTTTAAATGTATGTTTTGTGAAATGTGTTGAGTTTTTTATCTGTCCGAGAGAACGACGCCATCCGCGATCGATAATTTTTCCCACACATTGAAATTCTTTTTAAAATGGGTGTTGCCCTCACACCAGAGCGCCATTGGCCACACAGTTCTTTATGTGCTTATAGCTGTTGTAGAGCTAATGGGATACACTTCTAAACAGCCATTTTAATCCATTGGAAACATTTTGAAATGTGAGACTTCTCCGGTTTAATGGCATTGTTAGGCTGTTGTTTAGGGCAGGGTACTGAGTGCTGCTGCCCATCTCCTGGGTCTCCTGGGTCTCCTGGGCAGGTATACTCCGCTAGACACAGGGGACTCATACCGGTGATCAGGTCTTATGTCCCCCGCGTCACATAGCTGTTATTCACAACGTGAATATCTGTTGAATATCCAGTATCTTTCTAACTTAAATAAACACTTTCGACCGCCCAGTCAGCTACCACCCCAAGTCGAATCTCATTCTGTGAGAAACACTGTAATGTGTACAGTAATGTTATAGGGTTACAACAGCGTTGTACAACATGTTCATAGTTATTTTTAGTATGATTGTTTAGACCACTGATAACCATGCAGGGCTACCCCACATTATCCACAGCTTTAAACTACCCCACAAAACAGTATCTACAGCTGTTTGGGTAGTTGACTCAACTAATGGTAAGTTAGCAAGTTAACGTTATGTTATTTGCGCCAATTTCATTAGAATGAAGGGACAACTCTTCGTGAACATGATTTCTGTCTGAGTCACGCCAGATAGATTTTTACCTGCAATGGTGGTGAAGACAACAACTCCCATGATCCCACGGTATTTCACGGCGTCATGTTATAGTTTTGACTATGTATATTGTTATAGTTTTGATTGAGCAACCCCTAGCAGCAGGAATTACATATTACACCTTTAAACTTCCTTTACCATTTGGTCTTAACGTTTTCTTAAAATCTTTGTGTTCATAGTTTTTCTGGCGTCGACGAACCCTTATGGCCAGACCAATGGTCAGAGAGGCGGGAATGGCATCACTGCTGCTGGAGAATCCTTACTATATCCTTGTATTTGCATTGTATTGCATCACCTATATTTCTTCTTTCCTGCTTTGTTAACTGTTTCTGAAGTATAACTTCCAAACTGCCCGGAAATTTGATGGACAAACTAACGTTTTTAGGCCAAAGCTTTTGCTTCTCAATAATAATGATTTCACATAAAGAAAATATATACATTTAATCGTTATACATTATTATATTATATATTATGCTTGTATAGGACCACACATTATTGCACATTTAGAAAATCGTATCTGATTTGGCTTGTACTGGAATAAGCCTGTTGATAGCAGTATGTTCACATGCATGCTAATAATCCGATCTTCATTGGGTTATTGCAATCATGTGTGTGTGTGTGTGTGTGTGTGTGTGTGTGTGTGTGTGTGTGTGTGTGTGTGTGTGTGTGTGTGTGTGTG
>JAOPJO010000002.1:7727999-7741418 GCA_027123675.1 Molva macrophthalma
GTGTGTGTGTGTGTGTGTGTGTGTGTGTGTGTGTGTGTGTGTGTGTGTGTGTGTGTGTGTGTGTGTGTGTGTGCGCCGTTACCTATTCACTTTGTTTCAAATCTTCATTGCATAAATATACTTTAACATCCCAGGGAAAGGTAGAAACACTTTGATCTGGTCTGAAGACATCACGGTATATCAGAAGACCATCCATATATGGGTTGCAATAAAATTCCATTTAGTAATTTTCATTATTGTTTTTGTAGGCAGAAGCAGAACAGATGATGGATCATGTCATTCACTGGGTCAGAGTGGACCCATCAGAACTTGGCAGGACCAAGCTTCCTGGAGATGAGCCTATTAACAGCATGGCTGTGCCCATGATGCTCCTGTGCCTGGTACAACAGCTGACAGAGGAACGTGACAATGATCAGGTCGAGAAGTATAGAGAGACAGGCCACTGGTGTGTTCAAAACATCCTGCAACACGTTCAGGTAAGACTGCTGGCTTTGCAAAAATCAGCATTACCATATTTTCTCTTCAGTTAGATTGGTTAAACTCTGATTACACGATGTTGAAGAATGATTAATGAAGTGTCCTGACAGCCGTGGTTGGACAGCTTGGTCTAGCTGCTTACATTAATGTAAGTGGCACGCATGGCTGTGTTACTAAACCACTGTGTTCATCACCATGTTCAGCAGTGATGGTGTGATGTCTATAGATTGAAACTCTTCAAAGGATTGTTTCCTGTTGCACGTTCATCTTAATGCCAAGGACATAACTGAGCGCTTTCTTAATCACAGACCCAGAGTTTCTGGGTCTTTGAATCGTACATACGGCAACTTTAACAAGTTCCGGCTAAACAAGGATCACAGACGGACCATTCTTCACCTTGATGATCCTCAAGGCCAAGATCTAAGCTACTGTTCTTTTCTCTCAAAAGCCATTTTGGTTCTCTCTAAGATGGTCAATGGCAAACCGTAGTCGGTTTAGTGTCATGCAGTTGTTCATCCTCTACATCCTCTGCCTTTATGGATGGTCAAAATACGGACAGCAGGACCGTTATTTAGCCAGGTCTCTATTAGAAACATAGTCAAGTTTACATTTGGATTTGGCTATGAGTTCATTACAGTCCTGCTCAGCTTTCCTAATGTCTTTGATTGTGTGTTTGAGTTAGTGTGCCTTAAGTATCACATGTGTACGTTCACAAGGAGGTCATCTCTAACTTCAGGTGTGCAAGTTGTTCCATCCTCCTCCAGTCTTCAGTGGGGGAGAAATTGGCATGCCAGTTAGGACGATCTGCACTCCACCATATAAAAACCTATGAGCAACTAATTGATTGTCCTGGGCTATTACAATGGCGTTCTGGAGGAGATATTCAGGCTACTCTGCCATGGCTTTATCCGATCTCCAATGCTCTGTGTCTTGAAGCAACTCCAACACAGCCTCACGCAAGACATCTGACCTGGGCACAGGGACCACCATGACCATGTAGCAAGGGGTCAGTCAGTTAGCTTCTGGCTTAACAAGACAACTAGTCAACTCAAGTAATGAGTAAACTGGAGAGAAGAGAGGATGATTCTGATGTAATGGAGGGTACTTTTAATTGAGCAATTTAGAGCCACTTTCAAAGAAGAAAATATTCAACCTTGATGAAGACTGAACATTTGCACTAATTTTGAAATTCTTAATGTTTATCTAGTTTCTTAGAGTTCAATTAGTAGTAATTTGTAGTAATTTGTAATTGATACACAAAACAAGTGTGAGTATAAACTTCACTTTCTTCTTGTACAGAGAGGTGGCATGGCTGTTTTGGAGAATGTTTCTTTGGAGGGAGCTGAACTGAATGGTTGCCAGGGGCGACTGCAGAACCCAGGTAACTTGGAGCATAAAATAGCATAAAGACTTCTAAACTTCTATGCCAAGATCTATGAATATGCTAATATGACATGCCCCTAGAGCAGGGGTCTCCAACACGTCGCTCGTGAGCTACTGGTAGCTCGCTACCCGTTTCTGAGTGGCTAAAGGTTCAAAGAATATGTACCGGTACATACATTTGGTAACAGTCACTTGGTAAACCTGTTTAAATTTCCATCCAATCAAATTCACGGACATCCCGCCCCCCTTTGAGACTAATGATTATTTGCCAAACAGCTGTTAAACGCGTTACGCTGCTAACAGTCTAATGAGGCGATGTTCGCAAACTAGCAAGCAAGCACACACCAGCTTTGAAAATGACCGTGGAAAAAATAGCCAGGTCAATAAAAGGAGTTTTCTTTCACAAACGTGAATAACAAGTCTGTGTGTCTGATTTGCGTTACGTCAGTCAGTAAACGATCGAGCGCCACTTCACAACAGCCCAATTCATCAGAGTGGAGACGCTTAAGTCCTGTCCTAAGTCCTGTCCTGTCTTCGCTCCACTATCATTGTCCGCAACAAGGAAGCGTTGTGAGTTTCCTTCGGATTGTCTGTGCGATAGACGAGCACATGCCGACCATGAGGCGTTAGTTTACATTGTTTGGTATGCCTAACGAACTCCAGTGCTAACGCTAACCAAATACAATTAAAATGCAAAGGAGAATGGGTGTACATTTATAGGCTTGTTTTCACAGTATGCTACGCTATGAAAAGACCAAAGAGTCAAAACAATGGTGATGGCAACAGGCTGGATCTTTCTTTTACATGTAAGTTAATAATATACTGTTGTAAAGCAATTTAATTAATCAACAGGTAGTTGATTGATCATTTGATAGTCAAACGTATGTCCTACGAAAATCTTTCTACAATGGATGATTTCAAACCATAAAAGAAGCAACTATTAATAAAACGAAGCACATTTGTGTGGAATATCTAGTATGTCACTGAACAATTGGAATGGTTTGACATATCTACCCCATTTTTGTCTGAGGTAGCTATCACGTAGGGGAATAATACATAAGGAGTCTTCTTCTCCATAGCTTTTAGCTTATTTTTTACAAAAAACAATGTTATGAGTAAAATAATCTCTTGAACCTATTGTTTTGTAGTAAATCATGTACGAGTGATACATTCATTAGCAAAACTTTACATAGCATCCAAACATGGTAGCAGGGTAACTTAGAAAAGCTCTGCAGCGTGACTATCGATCCCAGCGCAGGTCCTGGTAAGACCCATCCGTGCTGCAAAGATTGGAGCTTTGATTGGCAGGTGAAATGCGGCTTACTAAACATAACCATCTGTTACCTAACCCTATCCCTAAAGTTAACCATCTGTTACCTAACCCTATCCCTAAAGTTAACCATCTGTATACCAATACCTAAACTTAACAATATCTAACCTAATTGTAACACATGATTACTAGAACCTTAATTGACAAAAAGAATGAAATCTGCATTTCCTAACAAATACATCCTAGTAGGTTTTTCTAACCATTTTCTATGAAAAGATTGACTTGGCCTCAAGCAACAACACCTTTCCCCAGCACCTCCCAATACTGTTTGTATAGTCATTTTCAAGTATATTTTCCTTTGTTGATGTTTGGGTTGCCTGCCCTTTTTTTGATAGACAGTGCTCAGAGCTCATTTACAGCATATAAGTAGATACAGGTCTCGTTCACAATACATATTTTCAGAAAGCAATGGTGGACTCCGGCTTAAAGTGAATTCTTTGTCTGGGATACAACGTGACAAGTGTCAATATTGGATTTAGTTTCTTAATGATGAGCACTGAAATCCGCAATGGGACTGGCATTGGATAGCGACATTTCCTTTGTGATGAGCAAAGTAGTATTTTCTCATCGTCTTTGTAGCCAGAAGTAATGATTAAACATGATTATATGCATACACATAGTGCACAATCTGTCTTTCATTGTGAACCGTTCAAATGTTTAGGATGTGTGGTGTATATAGCCATGAATCGTGGCACATGACCACAGCCGTTGAGTGGAGTTGCAGAGACAATGAAATGTTTTTTGGTAGGGGAGTTCATTGGTGTTTTGAACAAAGTTTGTATCAAAAGTTTTTATTGATGAACGATGATTATCTTACCATGCAAACATACAAGGTAAGGGGTCCCCCGCAGTAGCTCTCCGTATGAACCATGTAGCCCATCGTCTCAGTAAGGAGGCTGCCATAGTTGATTTCTGGGGAAAAAACAACATTAGTCTTTTGAACTAGTTTCCAAGGTCGTATCCGACGTGTGAAGTTAATTTTGTCGGCGAGCGCACTTTAACCACACTGCACGCCCACGGACACAAAGATAAAACCTGATGATGCCAGACAAGAAGTGGATGTAAGTTTGTTGCGCAGTAACACGTCATGATTACCTTGAGGACACCTGCCTGAGTACTGAGTTGGTTCATTTCAAACATCCGATACGCCATTGGAAACACGGGATGAAAGTGAGTAGTGCCACATGTGCATATAGGATAGTTCATCCACAGGGGATGGGATGGGCACTGTTGTACTACCACTTAAATCTACCTCCTGCACAAATTATGTTCATTCTGTACATTTTTATATTCATATTCATATTCTGTACATATTCTGTCCAAGGGTATATATATGTATATTGTATATAAGACCCTATTGCATATACGTATATTGTATATAAGACCCTAACTTATGTGCCTGTCTGTATCGGCTACTTGTACTGTCTATTTGTCCCATTTTATAGTATTCAGCCTTATGTCTGTATGTTTATTTGTTTGCATAGTGTCTATATTGTGTATGTCTACCTGTTAAAGAGAGTCAACACCTGCCCGAGTCAAACTCCTTGTATGTGAAAGCAGACTTGGCCAATAAAGCTCGTTCTGATTCTGATACTCCTCTCCCTTCTAGTAGCATTGCACATACAATTATGTAATTTTATACTTTAGGGTAGGGAATTGTATAACATGTTTTTAGTGGTGTTTTGATCGAATAAAGTATTCAAAAGTAATTTTACATGAGACATGGTTATTACGCATATTTAAACAAATAATTTTGTTTAAACGCCACTCTTCCCATTTCTGAATGTATAATGTAATGTATAATGTAATGTGTAATGTAATGTATAATGTAATGTATAATGTGTAATGTAATGTGTAATGTAATGTGTAATGTATAATGTAATGTGTAATGTAATGTATAATGTAATGTGTAATGTATAATGTAATGTGTAATGTAATGTATAATGTATAATGTAATGTATAATGTAATGTGTAATGTAATGTGTAATGTGTAATGTAATGTAATGTATAATGTATAATAAGAACGATACATTTAATTCAGGAGCACAGTGTGCTGTCATCAGTGTGCCGAGATCGAGATGATCTCACAAGGCTACAAGCTTGAAGCATTATGTGATGAATTAGAGACATTTAACAGTTGTAGACGCTAACAATGTGTCCTTCATGTGCATCTACCTGGCACCCAGGACATGCCTTAGAAGCTGGATGGTTCCTGCTGCAGTACTTTGGAAGAAATGGTGATGAATCACTTCAGTTGACAGCTATCAACAAATTCATTGAACTCCAGTTTGAAAGAGGCTGGGATAAAGAGCACGGTGGACTTTTCTACTTCTTGGATGTGGATGGTCATTGTCCTACACAGGTACTTTTCAGTTTCTTCAGCTCATGTTGCTAATGAACAAGTAGAACTAGAATATCATTTTTTAACTTTTTTTTAACTTTTTTTTTTTTTAATGTCAATCATTAACAAATAAGGCTTAAATACGTTATAAAATGGTAACTGGTAAACAGACTATTTATGTAGCGCTTTTCTAGCCAGTGGCCACTCAAAGCGCTTTACAATTATTGCCTCACATTCACCCATTCACACACACCTTCACACACTGACGGTGGTGTCCTAACATTCACCCATTCATACACACCTTCACACACTGACGGTGGCGTCCTAACATTCACCCATTCACACACACCTTCACACACTGACGGTGGCGTCTGCCATGCAAGGCAGTCAGCTCGTCAGGAGCAATAAGGGACGCTCAGTTAGGAGGAGCCGGGTTATTGAACTAGCAACCTTCCGCCTTCCTTAGGTCTCATACTAACATGACCTTATGTGCACTTTCTAGCAATTGGTTTCCTTGTTTTTTAATCAAGACAAATAATGTCCTAAAATTCAAATTGAACCCAATGAGTAACTTATTTGTCAGTGATTTTGACTTAAAAAATTGTAAATGGCCTACTAATCAGTTACTGTGAAAGTGGAACTAAATAATGAAATATTAGCAATACTAAAATGGTATACAAGCGGTATAGTTGATATACAATGTTATTTAATGAAACGTATATATCACTTGGCAAACATTCTTCTACTTGATTTAATTATTTCCAAATGTCCATCCTCTTTTTTTCCTGAAAGTTATCCATAAAGCGACAGCGAGGCAGAGAAAAAACGGATAACCCCCATGTCAGACACTAAGGAAAACATTTGTATTGTTTCTTTAATATTGACACAAGTATTGATCTTTTTTTAACGTAATCAGTTGGAATGGAGTATGAAGCTGTGGTGGCCTCACTGTGAGGCTCTCATTGCCTTGTTGATGGCTTACAACAATACCAAGAAACCAACTCTCCTGGATAGATTCTCTGAAGTTTACGAGTACACCTTCAGCCATGTGAGTACATTTCTGTCCCGCAATATTTCAGGAATTGCAGGTTGATTCTAATACACAAGGCAGTGACTTTCTTTCTATACATGATATTCTATCATTGTGTTCAGTAATAATTTGTCTAATTATTTTCAGTTCTCTGATCCTGAAAATGGTGAATGGTTTGGCTATTTAACACAAGAAGGGAAGGTGGCCTTGGATTTCAAAGGAGGTCCATTTAAAGGTAATAGCATATGAGATACTCAATCAGGAATGGGCTACTATTAAAATCCAGATGCGGCAGAGGGTGGAACTAAATCTGTAATGTCTTAACGTCTATTTCCATTAAGTAAAGATTATATAAAAAAAACTCACAAGTCAGATTCAAAGTCTCAAGTGTAAACAAAAATGAAAAGAATTAAGGCTAAATGTCAAAAAACTGCTTTTTCTATAGAAATGTAATAGCCTTATTACAAGTGGAACTGCAGCCAAAGTAATACTAATAATACCTAGACATGTCGCCGCATGTGCATTTTCTAAAGAAAATGCGTGTGGATGCGCCAACTCGTCGTGTGCGCAATGTTCCGTGAGCATGCTGACGGGCTAATGCCAGCGAGGCTGATGAGCGAGCACGCCGAGTTTCAGGTCCCTGGGCCGCTTTGAAGCGGACTTGCGATTGATCGCAGAATGGGGCTGATCGTTTTTGTTTGATCGCGAGTTATGGCGCCCCCTGTCGCCGGAGCGGTCCTTTGCTTTTTGGAGGCCTGCTTAAGCCCGGTTTCTATACGTGTACAAACTTTGACAACCCTGAGTTGTTCGCCTTTGGAATGGTTGGAGTCAGCGTTTTTTCCCCATTGACTTCCATTGTAGACAATAGTTGCACACTGTTGCACCTGCAACAGTGGTAATTTGAAATTGATCCTGTGACGCCATTTTGTTAGCTATCAAAACGAAACAAATTACATAAGAGGGTGGTCCTTGATGGGCACACCAAATTTTAGGCCTCTTGGGTTCTCTGAAGCGGACTTAAGATTGATTGAATAATGGCGGCTCATTTGCATAATCATATTTTCGCATAAATTGGTCATAACTCGGCCATTCTTTATTTAATCAAAACCAAAATATTACCATAAGGTCGGGTAGTAGTAAGGAGTATCGCAAAATCTATCCCGACGGACCTTATGGGTCCCGATGGCAGAAAGATTCAGCGTGTCCTATAAGGCCCAGATACCAAGATTCAGATTTTTTTTATAAAACGGGGTGCGGCTCACACCCGTATAGGTTTGACCACTAGTTATAGCGCCCCCTGTGGTCATAGCAAGACAATACTTTTTGGAGACCTCCGTACTTCCGGTCTAGATATACTTATTTAATTTGACGACTCTCAGGTGTTCAGGTTTGGAGTGGTTGATTTTAACGTTTTTGCCCCATTCATTTTCCATATAAAATATTATTATTTTAAATATTAATATTAAAAAAAGTATGCAATGTTTGGTCTCTAAAAGTAGACGCGCACTGCATTAATATATATCCGACTGTTTGGTAGGGGTTTGGTGTAAATACCTCCAAAACTGGAGGAAATTTGTAGGCAATTTTACCAATGGCAATAAGAACTCTTATTGTTTGCGAGGCGTTATTGGCGAGTTCAAGTTTACTGTATTCAATAGTTCAACTCGAGTCCCAGTCACAGGCTCGAGTCCCCATCTCTGATTCATGCACCATGGAACAGAGGAAAACACATCTAAAGATGCTGTAGATAAGATTTAAGAGCTAGAGCATTTATTAGAAAAGTAAATGTATATAAACTGCTCATTGAAAATACGTTTTGAGTTGATTCCTGCCTTTGTATCAGCCAAATTAGATGTATGGCCGCTCCGGGCTAATTTCTGACTAATCAGGGCATCTCTTACCTGATGGTATGGGAATCCATCTTGCCTGTCAATCACAGGTTTGTGAATGCAGCAGTTCTCAATTACAGAGAAACATAGGAACGAAGGTGACTTTTTTTGGGTTGTTTATTTTCCTGCCTGCTCTTACATCTCTCAGCTTTTTAACAATAAGAGGAGCAGCAGAATCAATGGCAGGATAGGGCAGTGTTGAAGTCATCGCTGAGACCATCAACGGAGCCCCTATAGTCAAAAAGAGGATCAAGTTAGAGGGGTAACTTATTTGCCAGGGCTTCAATAGTCGCAAGGTTGATACGATTGCAGCTATAAGTAGCCTGCCGGTCATCGCAGGGGCAAGATACAACAGCCTGGAAAGTATAGGTATAAGGTGAAATAACTAGGTCTAAAATTTCATCACTGCTGGTTGAGAAAAGATCCAGCATATTCCAACCATTGTGGATAGGATGCTTGACAAGCTGTTTGAAGCCAAATGTATCTGTGATAGACAGTAGACATGTCTATCACGTCACGCTTTGTCCCCGACGGGGCCGATATGTAGATAGACACAAAGGGTTCCAACACCACAATAATCAAACGTATAATCAAACTTATATATGTGTAACAATGAACACAAAAAGAATAACTAAGTGGCAATACAATAATACAATGCATCTGGTGAAAGCAGACTAAATCACAAAATCAACTAGTCCACATGGGTTCCACTAGCTGTCATATTATAGTGACGCAACACCATGTTGCCAGTTTTTTATACATTCATGGTTTGTGCACACTGCTGTTCCAATCATAGATCAAACTATGGTCCCTTACACCGTAATACTGTCAATAACCAATATACTCTCTTCTTTAGGCTTCTTCCATGTCCCACGGTGCCTGTACATGTGTGAGCGTATCCTCGATGGGCTTCTGGGTTAGAGTTAGTGTAGAACTGATGCACTGAATCAGTTCTAAATCCGTCACAACATCAATCAGTTTGTTGCAGTTTAATTGGGCTGCATTGGTTGATATGTAAAGCCATTTTGAACAGCACAGTGTGAACACCACAGTGCTATGTCGTCAAAAGAAAATATTGTGATTTCCACTCCACATTATGCTATTTGTGTATGATTTAACTTTAATTAACTTGTTTTATATTCATACAACCTATTTTATAAATGTCAATGTATCTGTTCACAAAAATATGTGTATGCATGTTGTATGTATGTAACATGTTCATTGTGAAGCTTAATTGTGAAATTAACTACATTTTTCACTGCACTACACTTTTGTTCTAAGTTCAATCTTTTTTAATCTGTGTACCTTCGTTGCAATCCTTTTTCTTTTTAAAACCAGATAAACAAAGGCAACCTGATAATTTTTTTTTAATTTAAACTCGTGAACAGAAAAGCTGATTCATTAGGCTACATCATTTTCTAGATATAATTTGGAATTTAGATATATAACATGGACGTTTAATCCAATTGGATTTCTTTGGGGGGAACACTCCGCTTTACTCTTCCCATGCTGTACCACGAAGGCCAAGGGTCTATTTAACAGACTGGAAGGTCATGTGTAGGCCTGGACACAATGAGTAGGGCATAGGTCCATGAATGCTAAACCTGGAGTAACTTGCTCTTTATTGATCCCCAATAGTTATGCAAGTGTTTTGGAAGCTGAGACACAGGGTATTGGTTCTCAATGTGTGGCAGAAAAAGATGATTTACTTATGATTGCCTAATAATAGAAGAATGAATGAGCCTCCACTCTGATGGGCACTACTTTCTCCAACAAAGAGAAAGATAATGATTCAAACTAATGTTAATTCATCCAAAATGTTGGCTGAGGGGATAGCAAATAAGACATGCTGCCCAGTGAGTCAAATGGGCGAAAGCAGACCGTATATTAAGTCTCTAATGTATAGAAACTGATGAACGGCTCACTGGAGACCGGAAGTGTGTCACACTTGTTTACGGAGCCCTATTGCTAAAAACGATTAGGATCCTATAGCATCCTATAGGATACTATAGGATCCTATAGGATACTATAGGATCCTATAGGATACTATAGGATACAGTCTGTATTTACTTGTACCTGAATAACTTCTTTATTGAGCATACATCTCTAATAAAAAACATATTTGTTCAATAAAAAAAAAGCAAGGCCTCCTTTTCTGTATTGGTCCACATGATGGATTACATGTTCAGCAAACATTTCCCAGTTCACTCCCACTTGTGATGTCACAAATGTCTTGTAATGGTAAATCACACTGGTGGTAAAATAGGGGATTTTTAAAGGCTCAATACATAAATTGATCGTGTGGATAGCGTTTTTGTTTTCAAATTTATAGCATCTGTGTTTTGGTACATAGGTCGTAAACGTAGATGCTGTAATGGAAAATCCATATGTTGAATTTGATGTTACTTGAATTTGATGTTACATATGTTACATTTGATGTTTAAGCTTTACTTCCTCATGTTTTATATAGGTGATCCATTAACCCTGACTTGAAATTAAAAAATGGGAGAAGGCTCAGTCGGTCATAGAGAAGCAGAGACCACTTGGCAGGGCCCTTTGTTCTTTAGTCTGCTGACTAGTGGGCGGACATGGAGAACCACTGCTCTTTAGTCTTCTGACCAGTTGGAGCATGTGGCGGTGAAACTATTACTTCCCTCCTTTAATGTAAGTACATTATGGGAAGGGGTGAAACTGTTCCTCAACACAAGCTGTTATTGGCTACTACACAGTCTTTGACATGCCCTTGAAGACTGGCAGTTTTCAAGTGCTCCTCAAACGCCTCGTCTAGCGACGGCTACAAAGTTTACCAGTCCACGAAAAATCCCAGGGTTGCTGGAGTCAAGCCCTCACTGTCATCTTTCCCGCGCAAGGCTAACTCCAACACTCCACAAAACTTCACACCGTCGATGAGACGGCCTGGAATGTGGCGCACCCATCCTGTAGCTCTCGCCCCACTGTGTGGCAATGTTGACCCTCCCGAAAGCTGAACGTTTCAGGCAATATGCATCTTCGATATTTCATGCTTTTTCGCCTTCTCTGAGAGATGATGCAGGTCGTTGACAACCGTAGTTGTCCATGCAGTGTCCGTGCCTCCTTTGGGATGAAACCGCATGCAGGGGTAGCAAAACATAGTTAGCTTCTTCGCATCCTGCTAGCCATGTTTTCCACTCATACCAGCTCGTCCAAAATGTCCGGTTGTACGATTTCCCCCCCTTTGTAGATACTGGTTTGATGGTTAAATTTTGCACGAAATCAATGCACCAATCAACGTGGGCCCCGCCCACATTCCCCACGGCCCCGTGTATATAACACGGGGCACAGCAGCGTTCGTCCTACTCGTTATACTACCCAAATTACTATATAGCACTGCTATATCATATATTTCTATTTTCATCATATATCATCATATCATTCTATATCAACATGTACAGCTCATTTCATCTACAGCTCTAACAACAACTCTAACTTTCCAGTTAGACTAGATGTATGTATAAGGTTACAGGCTGTATTGTATATACAGTTAGACTAGATGTATGTATAAGGTTATAGGCTGTATTGGATCAAATAAGTGGAAGTGGGCGTGGTTTAAGGCCTGGACGCGGCGATTTCGCACGGTGCTTTTTCCGGAGATCGTCGGCCGTTGACGTCTTTGTTGCTGGGCCACAACTATAGATCGTCTCGTTGACTCACTACACGCTATATAATATCATTCTAATTATAGAAGTATATAATCATTTAGAAACAATTAGTAACAATTAACAGTCAAATAAGTAGCCTATGGGGGGCAAGGCCAGACTGTTTTCTTTTAAAATCTGAATCTTCCAATAATTTTGAACAACAACGGCCGGGGGAGGATTATCGTTACGTAGCTTTTGACTTTAGTACAGAGGAGCCAGTGTGGAATTTTCAACATTTGGAGAGAACGTGGGGACTTCTATTAAATTAAAAAAATTGGGCGACATAAAAAAATCCAACTTATAACAGCACCCTTCTGCAATTTAAGCCTGAGTATTTGTATTAAATTGAATTGTTTATATAGGTGTAAATATCCTTCATTAAACATAAAAAGCCAAAACAATACACAAAATCTCATGTAAAATGAAAGCTACAAACTATATTTTTACGACAGTTATTTACTGTTATTTAACGGTATTATTCTGCCGCCCAAGCTGCCAGAATATTACCGTTTTTTTACGTTGTTTTTTTTACAGTGCACAATTATCAATTTGGGGGCTCCAGCCCTGCAGGAAGTGATCTTCCCGTGGCGCCTCACCCAGCGGCTCGCTTGCAAGATTGTGAGCTGAAGTTGTTCCCATAACAAAAAAAAGTTCTGAGCATAACGGGGAGCCTGGCTGTCACCCGTGGGCGTGGTAATTTGGCCTTGGACATACACACACACACACTAGGAGAACTTAAACACGCACACACACAAACACACAAAAAGACACACGAGGGGGTCATTGCCATGGCGGCACTCGGGGAGGTGCTGTTCTGTCTGGCGCACCTCAGAATATCTGTTTCCTAGCCACCGGAACCTAGTTTACGTGGGCGAAACGGGGCCACTATCAGGCAGAGACTCCATCATGTTTATCACATTCAGAGGGGGACCAGCAGGAGGCTGCTTTATACCCAACACCAGATCTCTAGCCTGTCTCTCTTTGGCCTTGAGACCAATGTAAACTGGTCTCTTGGTCAGAGAAGAGCGGCAGAGAGGAGATGGATATCCAAGCTCTCCTCTGTGGCCCCTTTAGGCCTGAACGGTGACGCACCTCGCCCCTCTATACTAACTCTCCCCCATCCCATAGGTCCAGCTAGCCTCCTGCCCTACACTCATCCCAACCATAACCATTAACCCTCCCCCTCCCCTAACCATAACCTTTCCCTCCCCCTCCCCTAACCATAACCTCTCCCTCCCCCTCTCCTAACCCTAACCTCTCCCTCCCCCTCTCCTAACCCTAACCTCTCCCTC
>JAOPJO010000002.1:7741518-7754926 GCA_027123675.1 Molva macrophthalma
GTGTGTGTGTGTGTGTGTGTGTGTGTGTGTGTGTGTGTGTGTGTGTGTGTGTGTGTGTGTGTGGTTGTGTGTGTGTTTGGGCCATACTGTAAACACCGCACCAATCGCTCTCCAGGTAGTGTCTGCTGATCACACAGATGGTCTTCCTACTGCCATAGATGGCCTCCATAATGTTCTCCATGATGGACCTACCTATAGGAACGGCCCAGACAGGAAGTGTGTGTTGTCATCGTGGCTGTCTCCGCTCTCCAGAGCTCTGTGGACGTTCTGCCAGAAGAGTCCAGGGTGGCGGCCGGCCTGGGGCCAGCTCAGGTAGGTGCTCCTCCTCACCAGCTTCCTCATGCGGTAGTAAGGAGACAGCTGCTTCTCTGGCAGCTCTTCCAGGAAGAGCAGGATCAACACATCTTTCTTCTCATCCAGCAGACGGTAGCTGGAGACAGGACACATCAGCACATGGTCGTTAAACAGCATCCAAGCGGCCACTTAGACAGGAACGAGAGTCATCATGTGAAGAGAAAGCTATAGCTGGGATTAGATAGGTAAGTGATAAAGCTCTCATAAATGCTGGGCCCAGCTTGGCAGCAGCATGGAGCTGAGGCTGCCGCTATGCATGAGGACCGTGGAAGAGAGTGAGAACATCTGAACTAAACCAAAGTAAGACGGTACAATTTTGGGTCTCACCTGGCCATCTGGATCTCCCTGGAGCACCACTCGCTCTCCAGGTAGTGTCTGCTGACCACACAGATGGTCTTCCTACTGCCATAGATGGCCTCCGTAATGTTCTCTATGATGGACCTACCTGTTGGCCCACATGCAGAGATGGACATTATTAAAATTACATGTATTTGAATTAAGTGTTTTAATTACTTTTGGATATTTCGCCATTTTTATTTGATCTGAGAGAAAAAGAATTGTTGTAATTTGTATCCAGATGCATTTGGCCATAGTACTTTAGTATTTTAAATACTTAAAATACTGTATAAGTGTCTGACAATTAAAGGAGGAGATTATATATTTATATCATGCTTATATTTCTTGACTCAATTTTGTAGTTTTAAATGTTCAAATTGGTATTTGTCACATGACCTGATGCATGTCATGACTTGCATGTGCCTGGCAAATAACAGAAGGCAGACAGTACATGTAAAGATCTGGTGCAATCAGGCAGCCAGCCAGCCCTACCTGGCTGGAAGTCTCGGTGGTGCAGGCAGAGTCTCCAGCCTCGCTCGTCCTCCAGCGCAGGAAGCATCTCCCTGTGGACCCAGGCTTCATCCTGGACGTTGTAGGAGATGAAAGCGTCGTAGCGGTACGGCTTGTTTCTCTTCCTCTCTCTCATGTCATAAAGCAAGGCCATAAGGCGGTAGTAGGCATAGACCAGACGCCAGTGCAGGAAGTGGTAGCCGAAGGCAGTGAGCAGAGTGAGCAGAACAAGGCTGGTGGTGGAAATGTAGCAGAGGAAGCTGGCGTCCATCCAGCAGGAGTGCATGTCAATGTCCAGGAACATAGTTCCCCTTTCGCTAAGGGGGTACATGCACACGTACTGGTCGACTTTAACGATCTGTGTTTGATCGCTGCTCAGCGCCCACAGCAGGAAGCCAGAGTTAGAGCAGTCACAGGTAAGAGGGTTAACAGAAAGATCTAGATACGTTAGGGCCGGGAGGAAATGGAATATATTGTCATTGATAACAGTTAACTTGTTCTCACAGAGTTTCAAACATCTGAGGCTAGTCAGGTTCGCTTGGGTCAGGAAATCCAAATACTTGAGGTTATTCATGGAAAGATCCAGAACCTCTAGCTTTGAGATTGGCTGAAATAGCTCAGGATTTAGGTCTGAAAGGCCACTTTCTCTTATGGCGAGACTCTTAAGGTGAGGTGTGGATATAAACGTGTCTATATCTACCTCAACAAGGTGGAAATTCTCAGCTGTAAGGTGCTCTAGATTCTTCATTATTTTAAGAAAATGTATCGGAACATGAAAAAGCTTTGAACAATGAATACCTCTACATATTATGTCCAGATTCCTCAAAGAAGGTAAATTCATCAAGTTTTGGTAATAGTTTGGATCAACCCCTTTGTAGCCTTCTGGGATATTCAGATATACAGTGAGATTTCTTAACAACTGCAGTCCGCTTAAAATATTGTCCATCTGCAGTGGCAAAGACAAACTTTTATAAAATCCTTTAAAAACCCTACTGTGTACATCTTCAATTATATTTAAATTTAAACAACTAAGCGATTCCAAACTTTTAAAATCTCCTGTTCCAAAATGCTTAATTCGGTTATCACTCAAATCCAAGAACTCTAGTTTCTTAAGACCGATCTTAAAAGTATCGTCCAATTCTAACAACAAGTTACCGCTTAAATGCAAAAGCTTTAGATCCTTTTGATTTTGAAAAACACACCCATGTAGTTTATCAATGTGGTTGTTTATGAGATATAGTTCTTTAAGTCTTGTTAAATTGAAAAAATCTAAGCAGCCTACCTCAGCAATGTTGTTGGCTGACAGATATAGGATTTCAAGAGACGAGAGACTGCTAAGGACATGAGGCACGCTGGAGAGATAGTTGTCTGCCAAATCCAAGTATCTCAATCGCTTCATTGATTGCATTGGATGACTGGAGAGATTGGAGATGTGATTGGAGAATAGGTCCAACTCGGTTATCTGTGAACAGTAGGCCAGCTTCTGGTCAATGTGGACAACAGAGTTATAATGGAGGTCCAGTGACCTCAGCGAGGGGATGCTGCAGGCTGTCTTTAAGAGACCTCTGTTAATCCATTTCTCTGTGTTGGACAGCTCAAGATGCACCAGTGAGACCAGACTCTCTAGGAGCTTACTCATGCCTTTGAAAGAGATGCAATGAAATGAAGATTGAAGATGAGTTATATTCCTGAAGAAACGAGGCTCGGGTATGTCCACCTCCATGACAGGATTTGTGCAAGTTCCATCAAAGCTTATCTTCTCAAGATGGGGAAAGACAGGTGTTGTGATGCTGAAGATTGTTAAACCTTTAGATGACAATTTTAAACCCCTGAGACTAGAGGACATGTTCAGGGGCAGATGTTTAGTCTCAAAAGAGCTGAAGGGGTTCCAACCAATGTTGATATAATCAATGTGTGGTAGTTGTAATATGTACTGAATGTCAGTAATTTCTGTTAGCAGGTTGCCATCTAACTGCACAGTTTGTAAGCTGGGCATTGACCGAAAAGCGGAGGGGGAGATAAATCTGATTCTGTTGTCACTGAGGATCAGCACTGTGAGCTTCCACAGCCCTTCAAAGAGGTCATTTGAGAGTTTGGTCAGTTGGTTATGTTCCATGTAAAGTTCTCTTAGCTCTAGCAAATCAATAAAAGATCCATCTTCAATATGAGCAATGTCATTCCAAGCTAGGGTTAACACTGTAAGGTTTGATAAATACCTGAAGTCATTCTTGTGAATTGCTTGGATTTGATTTGTATAAATGGATAACCATGTCACACCTCTGGGAATGCCATCTGGTACAACTGAGAGTTTTCTTTGAGAACAGTCAACCTTAATACCAGCCATGGTAGACCTATTCTCAGAGAAAGGTATGGTGCAGTTTTCTAGCAAGTAAGAAAGTGAAGGATTAAGATGAAGCATAGAAGAAAGAAGCAAGACAGCGATATTTTGTAGAACCCATGGACCCCAACATCCCACTCGGGACATGGTCTTCTTTGAAGTGATTACTGTCAGGTCCATTTGGTAGTTATTATGTGGTGGAGTGGAATGGTGACAAGTCCAATACAAACTACAAACAGAGAAATTATTAATAAATCAATAGCTTAATTATTATTATTATTAGTATTTAGTAACTATTTATTCATTGAGCTTCAACTGAAGGTAAATTACAGTGAATTCAGATACTATATTCAGGTATCTGCCTTTGCCTTAAGATATGCTGTGGACCTTGGGGATTGAACCCAGTACATTTCGCTTGGAAGTTGAACCTATATTCACTACACTCTTCATCTGGTAAATGATCACTTGAACGAACACTTTTCAATTTAATAAAGTCATGTCAAGTAATGTATATTTTTATTTTAATACTCACAGTTTGCCCACAGTATTTCCTCTTCTGCTAACACTGATAAACTCAACAGGATCTGACAAGTGGTGACTCATGCATGAGGTTTCAGAGGTGTGGTTTAAGTTCCCTGGGGAAGCACTGTATGCTACTGATAAATGCTATTATTTCTCTATTGTTTATCCATGGGAGGTGAGCACAGGTGCACTTTTGCATCAATGCCCTGCAGCACAACAATTACTATATGATCTTCATAAACACACAATAAAAAGAACTAAGCACATATGTAAGCAACAATTCTAATTAAAAACAAATTAAAATATTACAAATAAAAAAAACTGGTAAATAATAAAAAATAAACTACAAAATATCGAAGAAATAATCAGGGTCTTTTCATCATGTGAAGCCCATGGTAAATAATGCCTCCTACATAGCAACAGATCCCCGCCGTTTCTTAAGAGGGCGCTGTAGACAATATCTGTACCGCGTCTGGCGACATTTACTTCATCCATGCTTCAAACTTTACCGGGAAAAACCCAAGATCACTCTCTAAGCTCTCTATGTTAATATAACAATGGCCCAAGAATGTCTTGTCTTGAGATGCTATTCATGCCAAACCTTCCAAGTACAGCAGGTAACTAGACAGCAGTCGTTTAAAGCATCTACTGCATTATTACCATTATCATTATTGCTTGTTGGATAGCGATTGCCGAGCCGCAAGCTATAGGACGTTGTGACCTCTTCGCAATTTCCTCCATGGAGTGCCCTCATGAAAATATAAGCATTTTCTGATTGTATTTAGTGGCGATAAACTCATCAATATTTCACACCTAGGGTCAGCTTGGGTCACCCTCTTTGTATCGGCTTGCCTTTAGTTTCACAAAAATCCACGTTTGTCATGTATGAGCAACTTTATGTCAATACGTCTGAAGCGTTCAATCATTAACGTTAACGTTACAGAGCACTGGACAATTGAACTAGGTCGCTTGCGGCTAGCGAGCTTTTGGAAAAACTCGTTAATCTGAGGCTCACTTGTCACAGGTGAAAAAGGCGAAGAAATGGAGCTGTAAGATGTGCGGAGAGAAGCAGTCCGTTTTTAAGGTAGGCTATTTATGTATCTGGCATGTTTGGGCCGTTTTATGATCAGCTGTAAATACTAAACTGTCTGTATAGGGGCAGCCACTTTAAATAATATACTTGGCAGGTGATTGCATTGGATGAACCATTTGTCTATCACGTTGTTACTCATAGGACGCTGGTTGATCGGACACAAACGCATAACTTGGCCTGGCAAGATGGATAGTATTCTCGCGCATCCAGCTGCCTCTCAATGTTAACTTAAAGGTGCTGTAGGTAAGATTTCAAAGTTGTAAAGAGAGAGAGCGAAAGAGAGCAATATTTCTAAAATAATCATCATTATTACGCCACTGAGAAGATGACCATTCAGGGAAAAGATGCCCTAATTGGTCACAAATGACCCAGAGCAGTCTAACATCTAAATTGGCTCGTAAGCGGCAGGCACAATCAACTGGACACAGATATTCTCACACAGGATTTCACTCACTTAAACAGTGGTTCCCACCTGATATGCATATTGGGTCCGAGGAGATTTGTGACATAAGCTATAGATATTTATGATCCATTTCAGCATTTTACGTCTTATAGACGTCCTGTATATACGAACTGACTAATCGAATGATTCACAGCAATGGAAGCCGTGGAAGCAAATGCACGAAAGTTATTTGGGTCGCAAATATTTTCAGAGCTAGAAATGGGGTGACGTGGTGAAAAAAGTTGGGTACCTCTACACTAATAACTGATGGATGACTATGCCATTTCTAACAATTATAGCTCATCAAGCTTTCCTACAGCACCTTTAAGTATAGAGTAGCAGGACTACTTTTCCTATTCTTCCGTTCTTGTCATTCCTAAACTTTAGGGATAAATATGTAGAATCTGTGACCCTCATGTGGGTTCTCTCTCCAAGGACTTTGGCCGTGGCACCGGGGCTGACTGCAGACGCCACGTTCAGAAGCTGAACGCCAAGCGAGGAGAGCTGGAGCAAGAGCATGTGACCTGGTCGCTAAGGTAACCACAACTTCACCTCGCACTTAACAGGAAAACTCAAACTTAGACTCATTAGCTCAAACAATCAGTTTTACTTGACACACTTTTGAGTGGTTGTCATGGTGACGTGTTCCTGGTGGTAAACTGAGACTGTTGACCTGGTCTGACGGGTCGTTATGACAGGGAAAAGGACGAGGAGGTGGGACAATCGTTTGGAGATGGAGCTCGGAAGGTCGGCGGCCATGATGTGAGTATCACAGAGCTACGTCAGTTTAACGGGTAGGGGGTCTTGATGTCACTACGTCAGTTTAACAGGGAGGGAGGGAAGGGTGGGGGTCTTGGATCTGTCAGTACGTCAGTTACAAAAGGAGGGAGGGGTGGGGGTTGTGTTAGATTGTTGATGTTCACAGATTGATTATTGTGTATTCTAGGCAGAGGAGAGCCGTTGGGACAAATACCTGCTGAACATGCCACAGGAATGGGAGGAGCCTGAGGACACCGTTTACCTGAGCACAAACCCTCTCCATGACAACGGGAATGCCAGGTCTGTTTTAGCCTCATTCCACCAAAGAGAAACAAGCTCTGCCTGAAACAAGTTCAAAAGCACTTGAACATTAACGTTCAACGTTTACTAATCCTTACCATTGCATTTAACAGATTAGTATATCTACAGAAAATGTGAGTTTGAGTGAATGTTCAGCTGTGGTACTTATCTGACCCCCCCTTCATTGCATGTGCAAATGTTCAGGCCAACAGTTAAGATGGTCTTGTGTTTGGATGAAGCATTGGCTAATGTTGGATTATGTGTTAACACTAACGTGTTGCTAGCAGTGGTCCATGAAGCATGTATCACGTGTTGTGGATAAACACAACACAGGTCGAAAAAGCAGAAGTTTGAAAGATAAAGCCTTTATTATCCCTCGTAAACAAGTAACAACAAAACCTGAGTGGGTTTGCAAAGAACTCCAATTTTGGATCAGGCTTCAGGTTATATTGCCAAAATGTTTGGATTCCTCAAACATGCAATGACCAATCACAACACCCTATCCATTGGGCCTAGAAATTCGATGGACATGGATGGACTCAATGGACATGTGCCCTTCCATGTCATGGAAGGGCACAATGAAACTCCCTTCTACTCAGACAGTAAAGCATACCGTCAACCCATTGACAACAATACCACTATATGTGATTGTGGAATACATTCATAAAGCAGACAATGTTTAAGTTTGACTGTAACATAAACCAGTTAACCTTAACATATAAGTCGGTATAAGTAAAGTGAGAGAAAGAGTGCAGGGGGCTCCCTTCTTCTTTGTGGCTGTCATAAAGCCCTCCCTGTCTCTTCCTGTCAGGATGAGGTGAGCCAGATACAGAGAGGTTTACAGTTTTAGGGATCCCCTTGAAGTCAGCTAAGTGAACAAGGTTCATCTCAGTGGCATCAGAAGGTGTAAATAAGTACCACATGTGGATGTCACTGAGAATGCAGTCCTTCGTTGACATTGTGCTTTTTCGACCCTTGTTTTATTCGTATTGGCAAGATAATGATTATTCTTCCTTTTAAACCTATGGTCAATTTCTCCCATATGGGTAGCTTTGTTTTGGAGCAACGTTTCTGTTTTGTACCGACAGGAAGAGGAAAAGAGCTGTATGCAGAGCGGATGAAGGCTCCTTAAACGAAGAGATACACCACCACCGCAGAGAGGGAAAGGTACAAGTGCTGTCCTTACGATAAAGGCAGATCTTCAAACGGCTTGTAATGGCTAATCAAACTCACACCTGGTGGCATAATATCACCCCTTTAAGAGATGGTTTGGTCTTTAGGCCAACATCTTACTATCTTCAATCTTTGATCTGTCATGTAGATTAGTTCTATCATAAGTGCTGTCGTTTAGAGATGGTTGTCGTTAAGATGGTAACTTTTGTCATTAAGGGATCGTTCTATTGTTAAGATGGTTCTGTCGGTAAGATGGTAACTTCTGTCATTAAGAGATGGGTCTGTCATTAGGCCAACATATTGTTATCTACAATCTTTCACAAAATATTATTTTTCTCGGCTCCATCAGCTACCAGCATTGCCCATCAGCAAGTCCTCCACCGTACAGCATACACACATCTCCATCAGTTCAAGCTCCAACCAAACCAGGCATGGTTTTACCAGAGGAACCATCAACACAGACAATAACCAGGCTAATCCAGGTTTTACCAGAGGAACGGTCAACACAAAATTGAACCAAACCATGCCTGATATCAGCAACTCTGGCTCTGACAGAGTTCATCTGAACAACACACCATGTTCATTCGGCTGTTCTGCAGCTGCACCTATCTCTAAATGGACCCAGTTTCTCCCAGTTCCTCATCAGCAGGAGAAAGAGGAGCAGGAAGATGATGATTATGGAGAAGAGAGCCATCTGGCCAACAACATGGAGACAAAGCCTGTTGATATGCTGGAATCCTCAGCCACTCCCTGTAGTGTTGGTAACATCAGAGAATTGGGCCACCCATCAGAGCTCCCCAAGGCAGTATCGTCACAGACTCTGCCCCCTCATCATCAGCCATGCCCCTCCCTCCACTTCAACTCCCTGTTCAATACCTGCGACGACTTTGATGACATGTTTTAAAAAGAAAAGCAATCAATTCATTGTTTCAGACGTGAAGAAATTAACCACGTCGAGCAATGAAAATGAAAGAAAATATATATTTTTTGTATTCATTTGCAAGAGTTTTATTGTTTATATACTGGTTAACAAAGTATTAGCCATAAAGTGGAGCATGAGAAAAGATATCTTGCAAACAGAAGTGCACTTACTTAAGACTTCCAATAATGCATGTAGTGAATGTCTGTATTCAACTTTTAATTCACACGTGAATATTAGTCAGTGAGGCCTTATCCTAGTCCTAATTAAAAGAATGTATGGCTTTATTTGTAACAACAAAGTGTCTTGTTCATTTTATCAATCCTGCATTCATTTTGAATTAATCAACACCAAATATTTGCAAACCATAATAGACCACCACATTTTGATGAACAACAGTGTTTGAATGAGGTCATTTTATAAACATGTCCAATTAGAAAATCATTTTTTTCAGGTCAAAGATCGCTACACAGTCAAATGGACATCAGCCTGGAGTAGTGTACACCGAGAGAAAAGAAACAGTTGAAGGGATGCTCTTGCTAAATTCTGGAAGGGACGTGGTGGTTTCCACAGCTACTTCCTGGGGGGCTTGGAGTAGTGGATGGTGTCCAGCGCGGCTCCGATGTCATAGGCCTTGGTCTGCAGGAGGCGGGTCAGCCAACCTCCCTCGTCGCTGAAGCCCATGGATAGCATCTGGGACAGGGACTCCACCAGTCTGGGGTCGGCCTCTGCAAGACATTAGTGATTCACTTCCTATAGCCCATGTATCCAATACTGTGAATCAAGGAAGCAAACTGAAACAGAATGTGGATAGGACGTACATGTTTAGCTTTGATTGAGTTTAGCTTTAGCCGTATTTTTTACCATAAAACATTACTGCTTAACCAGGCTGTGGAGTATAAACCAGGCTTCAAGGTACAATATGTAACATTGACACAGCGTTTAATACTGCTACTGCAGTCCAAATTCACAATATTGAAGTCGTCTCATCCCCAGACTCGGCTTATGCAGGTTGCCAAGTTGACACTAAATGAAGATGAAAGCATGACGAGCTGAGCGCAACATATTGAGACCAGCGCAATTCTATTTTGACTGACAAGCAACGATGAGTCTTACACAGTACGTTTATCAGCTTATGTATACTTTTTGCAATGTATTGTTTGCAAATTATAAAACGGCTCATGTGGCCTCCATCTTGAAATCCTTCTGGGCTCTAACCTGTCACCATCTTTCAAAAGCAACTCCCAAGATTTACCTATATTATAGCAGGGCTCTGGTCATGGAGGTTTTTTGAAAGAAGGCTTTTTAGGTCAGGTAGAATCTAGGACAACCTCAATGAATCCAGTTTGTATGCTTCCATGGATGCAGCACGCTGTGTTTGTGTGCCAATTTGTTTATACCTGGCAACCCGGGATCCTCAGAATAGTAAATCATAGCACATATTGCCACGTATTGCCAAAACAATAACAAATCTTCCGACCAGGAAAGGAAATATACATGGATAACACTGACTGTGGCATTGTTGTCAAAAAAGCCTGTATTTTGATTTAGCATGTTTCCTAAATCTCTGATGACATACCGTGGTCATTTTGTGATGTAGTACAGGTCATTTGTCCATTAAAGCACCAGGAAGCTGGGGTGTTTAACAAGGTTCAAGTGTCGGCAAGGCCTAACAAACTATGGTTGTCACTATGAACCAGTGTTGACAAGAGTAGCGTCGCAACTTCAAACCATGATTGACACAGCTGGATGTGCAGGAGACTAAGGGCTCATTCGCAACAAATCAGGCGTTGCGGTGCCACATTGCCACGCAAACTGCCGTGGCAATGTGGGAGTCACTTCATGGCCCAATTGTGAGACGTCATGTTGTGGACTTAAACCACTCCTTAATGGCAGGGCTGTACAGCTCTGGAAAGGACAACACAGCAGCGACCAGTCTCTCTTCCATCTTAAAAGTTGCTTGGTAAACAGCGGAATGCTACAATGCTAATGTTACATGGTAAACAAGGTTCTTCTTCTCATGGGCGTCCACCGCTACATCTTAAACGCACTAACCCCATTCAAATCAATGGTTAAACCGCCTGATTCAGTGTGAATCGGCCCTAAGCCAGGCTCAACCAGGCTGGATGTGTAAAAGTTGCAGGTACCTTGTGGAAGGTGTGGGTAGAGGGCAGCCTCACGCAGCCCTGTTGGGCCCTCCTGGCCCTCAGAGGGGGTGCCTATCAGGGACTGCAGCTCTCCGGTGGATGGATCTACTTCCTTTGGAGTCAAGTGGGTCCACTCTTCCTCTTCTGTGTCCTTGGTGCCCTGAGAAAAAGCATCAAGCCATCAATCAACCATAAAGCTTTACAAATCGCAAGTCAAAAACATTTTAACCAATGACATGAAGCACACATTTCTGTTAAAAGGAAAGTACTTTGTCACAGTGAATGCTTCCGAGACTGTTTGGCTCGTCGACATCCATCTCACCACTCCTGGACCCTGCTCCCTCTGGGCCCATGGTGGCTCCGTCAGCCTCGGCCATGGCAGGGGCCCCCGACTGGGCTGTGGTTGCTGGGGGGGTCACCTTGGTCCTGAGGCCGTCGTGCTCCACGTCGATGTCCACGTCGATGCCTGGACCAGAGAACAAGATGCTAATGTTGAAGCGTCTAGTGGAGATGCTCATTCTTAGCGTCTTCACTAGTGCCACCTTTAATGTCTTAATTAGAATGACGGAACTATAGTAATGACGCTAGTAAAAATGGTAATTTTGACGCTAGTGAGGTTGCCAAGAATTTTCACTAGTATTTTTGCATTAGCAGCTAATGGGAGTGAAGATGCTAGTAAAGACACTCGGGGAGCCTGAACTGGCAGAAAGGTTATTGCTTTGTTTCTACATGTGTTTATCTAGAAATTCCTGACATAGGCAATAGCGAGAAAGCACTGCAGGTTTGAATAGCAGGTATGTTTTAAATTCTATTGACAAGGTCAGGTTTACTAGATAGAGGTGTGTGTGTGTGTGTGTACAGCTGTACATATTTGTACTGTAAGAATTGTGAGAAGGTGTTTTAAAATAAAGAGCCGGAGGGCCTGTGTGTTTACCTAGTGGGCTCAACATGGCCGCCACTTCCTCGCCAATGTTTTTCAGGAATTCAGCGTTGGCCTGAGAAGATCCTTCAGGGGGCGACAAAAATGACAAAAATCATACATCAGGTTAACAGTAACTCTCTTAGTGTACTCCACAATCATTCTGTTCTTATTGTTTTGCCATTTGATAATCATATAATAATGCATGTTATGTTGCATAATAATGCACACAGTGCTTAATCAAAGAGGAACCTTTGCATATTTTCTATTGTATGGAAAGCAGACAGGGTGTTTTGTAGTGTTCCTGTGGGAGTACCTTCTAGATGTTATGAATGCTGTATATCTAAGTGGTGACCTAATCTGAGTGCGTCACGCTCTGTGTTACACAATGTATTGTTGATCAAAGGTTTTTTTCAAGGGCTGCACTAAATGCCTGAGTTATCTTATCCAAGGAGTCAACTAAGGCTGAGGTTGTGTGGTTTTTGGGGCTTCTGGGGGCTGGAACTTAACTAATGACACCCAAGACTCACCAGAGGAGCTGGAGGTGTCGGAGGATGGCGGGCTGGTCGAAGTACCAGGGGCGGAGGTGGACTGGGTCCCACAGGTGAACTGGCCCCCAGTGGCCCCTGGCTTGGTCGGGGGCTGAGCTCCGTTCCACATGCAATGTCTCATCTTCCTCATCCACTTGCCCCTAGGAAACCACTGGAGCCATGACGGAAATACATCCCAATGACATTGTTATTTTCACAGAGTACTTGGAAACAAAATAAGCTAGCTAAACAGACTAGCTAAACATATGATTTAGTTATTTATCATTAATGGCAGCAGGCAGGGGTTAGGGCATATTGTGCTAGGATGCCTAATGGGAGACTGGAGACTGGGATTGAACCCAGAACACTTTGGCTGGGAGTTGAATACCAAAGTCACTGCACTATCAGCTCAATATACTAGCTAAATAAGCTAGTTAAACTTACTAGCTAAATAGATCACCTAAGAAGCTCTAAACAGCTTAATTAACTAGCAAAAAAGGTATCAAAGAAGCAAACTCGCCAAATGGATTATGTAAAGAAACTAACCAGCCAAACGGTATCTAAAGAAGCTAGCTGAACATAAGCGGTGCTGACCTCCATCAAGTTGGCCAGGGGGTGCCAGATGGGCAGGAGGACGTGTTCGCGGTGCAGACCCTTTGCCTGGCAAGTGGAGCACAGGTCGTAGTCAGGACACACCGTGCACTTGAAGCGTGTGCCGGCCACAGGGCCCTCGCAGCCGTCGCAAGTGACATTGGGATGCACGGGGGACGGGACATGGTGAGGAGGGGGCGGGGCATGAGGCATGCCTGGGACGGGAGGAGGGGGAAAGGTGAAGGGTGGGATTCCGCCGGGGAAGGCGTGGAGCGGGAACTCACGCCTGTGCTCCTTCTTCTCTGGAATACGAATCAAAGAAAACTTTATGAGTAGACTGCTGCAGTGTGCTTAAAAAAACGAATATATAATTTAACCAATTAAAATAGCAAGTAGCAGTGTTTAATGTGTGTGTGTGTGTGTGTGTGTGTGTGTGTGTGTGTGTGTGTGTGTGTGTGTGTGTGTGTGTGTGTGT
>JAOPJO010000002.1:7756921-7768591 GCA_027123675.1 Molva macrophthalma
GGGGGGTTCAATACGCTATTTTACATCTACGGAAGTATTGTATCCATTCGCGTCTTTTTCGGAAACAAAACTGGACTGGACTGACAATGCCGTTTTTTTAAGTAGACGAACTGCTGATTCAGTTGGAATACTGAGATTTAAAAAAAAAAAGTTATGGTTTTAGAGTCCTAGTTGGGAGGGGGGCGTGCTATCCCCATGGTTACGACCCACGGCAATTTTGTGATAACTCTTTTTAGTACCGTCGTTGTATAATGAGCGATGTTGTATATGTAATGCTTCATACACTGTGGCACTATAAGTGTCCGGGGAGCCTAACCCTCTCTGACGTGAACAGAAAAAATCAACCGCTGCACAGACGGAGCTTCACACATCCGCACACACCATGGCTTTATAATACAAGTGTCCAGGAAGCCTGGTGAAAGGCTCATTCACACCAAATCAGGCGATACTTTTCCACGTCACGACCAGGGGAAGCGTGATGTGCGTGATGTGGATAAGTGGTAATGAGCTCTCTTGGCGTTGGTTGATGTTAATTGCGGCGTCCAAGAGGGGCACTTCAACGTCAAGGAAAGAACGGTACCTGCGTTCAAGGCAGAGTTCACAAACTGGTTGGCGGAGACTGGCAACAACATATGAATGTACTCCTTTTTCTCTTAATGACTATTTCAGTGATAACATTGCATATATTACTAGGTTAACGATCATACAAGATATATTACCAAGTTTAAACAAAACAAAAACGTTTTTGGGTTCACTGGCTCCTTAAGCAGTAATTTCATACAATGTATTTAATTTAAACATATTTTGAAAAAGTTTGTTGTTGTCAAAGACAAAACTTTATTTTACAATCATTGGAACATGGGATTTCTAGGCTTGTGTGAATTAAGTTTGTATATACAATATTTATACGTTACTCAAAAATGAGATCAAATGTAAGCAGCAAGTTTTACGTCCAATACAATAATCGATCTCCTTGTGTAAGCTGTTTTTGAAAGTTACACACCGGACATCAATCAAAATGTGGCGGCAGATCAGAATGAAAATGGGTTTAGCCTACATTCAGCTATTACCTTCACCATCATCTTAAACAAAGTATCTCAGCAGATATCCGCTGCAATCAGCAATGATAAGTATGACTAATGAAAAACAATGTAACATTTGGTGTGAGATGGAAACTGGTAGCCATATTTGTCAGCTTTTGCACAGCAATAGAGATCTAAAGGTGAAACGTCGTTGTACATTTCATGAGCGAATCAGAATGGGTGGTGTCACTTTCTAAGCAGAAAAATACATGGGCATGGCAACTAGCATCTGGCTGCATATTTTTTCTGCAGAACACAGCCCAAAGGGCCAATCACATGCCAGCCTGCATCAGAAGATGCATCCAAGTATGGGAATCACTTTGGCATGCGAGACGTTTCACTACTTCCCCCAACAACAGAACACATTTGGAAGGTTTCAGTGAGCAAAAGGCTAAACATGATTCCAACTGAAACCACTTGAGTCAAGAAGTCATAGATCAGGTGGAAATTAAAGGGAAGGTTAAAGATGAGGGCATTGGTAAACATTTGCCAAAACACAAGACACTGCTGACCAGATGCAACAAAACCAATCATCTTGACTTTAATATAACACCATTACAAAAAAAATGACAGAGGAAAATTAAAAGTCAAAAGGGCTTGAGCACAACAAACCTACTGAGGCATTGGAAAACATGGATTTTCCGTCTTTAAACGTGTAGCATATGCGGGAATTTCCAAGACCAATAAATAAGAGAAAAAAATGAAAATCAACTGAAAATAGATTTCAATCCTCTCGCCCTCTCAACCTCGGTTTAAATCTCAAACGCTCAGAAGCTGCCTCCTCCGACTCGTCAGCCAATCAGATGTTTTATTGAATCAAAAGCAGAACAAAACAGTGAAAGAGAGCACTGCATCACTAGAGGAGTAGGGAGCAGGGGTTTTGGCAATATGGCAGCCAAGTGACGAGCAGCGCTGAATGGCCTTGGAGCCAGAGGTCCGTTCAGATGTAGATGGGGTGGTACTGTTGGGGTGTCAGTTTTTTCCTGCAGGTGGGGCAAGTGTGCGAGCGGGCCAGCGAGTCCCGGATGCACTGGCTGCAGAAGACATGGCCGCACTTGGTAGAGACCACCAGTCTGCCGGTGTCTACTATCTGTGAGTGAGTAAGAAACCGAGCACAAGCGAGTTATAGAGACAGAGAAAAAGACATGGAGGGAGAGAAGAAAACAGGTGATCAATGCTGAGTTTCTATGCAAATGAAGTGGAGCTTGAAAGAGGTGCAACACTTTCCATACTGAATTGTTACACATGTGTATATACCAATGTGGAAAATGTATGATTTTATTTTATAATAATTTCAACTTTCAAATATAATACCTTACATTCATCTGTGGGTCTAATTGGTCTGGCTTAAAAGGTATAGTTCTTTATCATTACAAGTAAGGGTTAGTAAAAGCAAGAAAAGTACTTTATTGATCCAAGACGGGAAAGATGGGATAGTCGGACCTATCCCATTTACCCATTCAAGTATTCAGAACATATTTTCTGAATGCACTGCAAGTCAAAAAGGTGAACACGTGTTACCTCTCCTCATACAGAGCCCTACCTCTGCGTATGAGTCCATACACACAGGGCAGCTGATGGTCCCTGGAGTCGCCCTGGACACCAAACGGAGACAGCAGTTAAAGATGACATCACCATACCTTATTTCTTCTCAATCAGTCATGTTTTTTTCTGATCATTTTTTAAGAGAGCAGCCCTGACCTCTGACCTTGGCAAAAGACAAGACCAGCAATATCATCTCACGATCACCTATAAACTCGAAAATGCTCCATACACCTTACTCAACTGGTAGCCATACTGGTTAGTTAGGTTGGGAAACGTAGAATCTTTGGTAAACCATGACAACTCAATGCATTCTTTTTTTGTTCTGCATTCAAATTCCCAACCAGGGTAACATTTGGAATACATTTCGATTTATTTGTCATCTTTCACCAAAGATTTAACTAACCCGTCCCACTAACCAATATGGTTGCTAGGTAATTGAGGTCCATTGCCATTCCATCTGGGGATTAAGCTGTGCCCTGACACAGGAGCTGGGGCCCTTGCTACCTGGCTTGACTGCTGGCCTGCAGTGAGGACAGCAGAGCCGCGTTGAGCAGGGTCCGCACATCCTCTTCCTCGTCACTGCTGACCACGTAACTCTCCCCAGTCACCTCCCTGCCCTCAGGCCCTTGGAGGGAGAGAGACAGAGGGATGTGTTAGGGAAGGAAGAGGAGGGTTGGATGAATGCGTGTAGTCATTTGAGGGAGAGCAGAGACCGACATAGAGAGAGACAAAGTGAGACTGAAAGAGAGAAACAGATACACAGAGGGAGAGATATAAAATGGACAGAGAGAGGTAGTGAGTGACTTAAGAGTGAGAGAGAGAGGGGGAGACAGACAGAAAGAGACATCAGGAGACACAAAGGGGCAGACCAAGATAGAGTCATCGAGAGGGGGAGGAAAAGTGAGGGATAAATGCAAATTGTCCAAAAATTGTTATTCAAATAATTTTGAATAACAATAAAATAATAAAGTCATAGCCATACGACTTTGTAATTGGCAGTACATTTTCCCATTTGCAGTTGCCCTTTCATAAATAAATGTCTCACCTTCATCCAACAGCTGGTCTCCGTTTGGGCAACAGGAAGACATGGAAAAACAAAAACATTTAGTCACAAACAGAATAACAATGCTGCTATGCATCTCCCCATGTATGTAGCGTATTGAGATGGCAGACTAGTCTAGTGCACATAGATAAGTAGTCATTTCTTTTTTTTGGCTTCCACAAGCTGTTCCCTTGATCTCATCCCCCACCATGACTTGAGTTTCTACAGTGGTCCAAAGACATTTTACTAACCACAACCGAGTCGTTGTTGGTGAGATCTACAACGGCAGCCGGCTCGGTTCCTTCACACGTAAGATCTACTACGTCCTCTTCCCCTGGGGGGGGGGGCAACACACACACATGTTCCCATTGGCCATTTTATGCAATAAAAAAAAAAAAAAAGTGTATGCAATAGTGACCAGGTGTTCAGTCACACAAATGTACCCACCGGCTAACATGTTGTCCAATACGTTGATGGTTTGTGTGAGTGTGGCAGGTAGAGCAGGCTGGCTTGCAGCGCTAGCACTGGAATCGCTGCTGATGGTATCTCCGCTGGAGTTGGCGTCTCCACTGGAGTTGGCGTCTCCACTGGTGTTAGGGTCACTGCTGCTAGCAGACCTGGTGTTGGCGGTTCTGCTGTTCTTAGCGCTGCATCCAGAGCACTGTGGGCATGTTGCCTTTCTTCTCTTTGGAATCTGACAGCAAAACAGTACTGTTAGCTTGTTGTTGTTTTTTTACTTCTGCATGTCCCGTGATATACCACTGCATACTCTGTGGCGAGTTTAAAATAGCATAAAACTGTTGGCTGCTGGTATTAGTCTGCTCCCCATAGCAGATCTACTAATATGGATGCCGTTGATACAGCTTACTGGTTATACAAAGTCTGAACATTTAAATAATGATAAGGAAATGTATATAATGTACTGCTATGCAAACATAACAGTTCATAGACCAAATACCAGAACAAAAAGGAGATGAGAGAAGCATGACACAACCCAAAAATATGTATGATAATATGATAATTTTGTGACATTTAGTACTAGTTGTCATTGGTCTAGGCTACCTCATTTTAATTAATTTGCCGACACGATCAGGATAGTTATCTATGGATCCTACATCTGTGCTTACGCATCTCTTCTCACATGGCGTCATTGTGATGATGAATGTGACCCGCGAGCATGGCTGCCTTTAACTGAACCATTCATTAAAGCTTCTTTATAAATCAGAAATTGGAGGTACTTTATATTGCATGCAGTTACTTACAGGCCAGTACTATTACCCAGTGCAATGTAAAAATAAATGTTAAATGTTAAAAAATGAGCTTGTCGGTTATTTGAAGAACGTTTGCACGAGACAAAGACTAATGCTTAGGGTGAAGAGGAGGGCAGATTCATTGTTGGAACAGACAAAAAGTAAGCTTCACCAGTAAACATACAGAAATGAGTGGGAAAGTGACCCCAATTTTACTGGATGGCTGAAAACCTGTTGCAGGCTGTGAAAGTAAAGCCTCCTGTCTCCTACATACAGATGGTGGCTGAGATCCCCGTTTTAAAATAATCCTGCCATGTCTAACAAACACCAGGAGAAAAAGAAAGGTCTGGCCCCAATGCAAAGGTCAACAGAAACCCTGACCATCTGGTGGATGATATAAAGGACATCATTTAAATTCCAAAACGGCACAGAACACCAGTCTCGGTCGCAAAAAGGCAACTGCCATCGACAAGCATGTTATTGGGGGTTACTTTGAGTCTCTCCGAAATCCTGAAATGGAACAAATTCAGCTTTTAATTCACTAGTCAACAGACCTTGGGAACGTAAATACCCTCTGTATCGTTCGTTTTTTTTGAAGAGGGCACAAACAAGGTTCAGATCTGTTTTTGGAAACTGGTGCAGATCTTTTCAGATCAAGAGGCCTTTGGTCAGAGAGGGAGCGACCACATAAAAGGCTGTAAGACTTCCCAGGGACTACTACGCCTGTGTGCTAGTGAGGTGTGCAAACAGCTTTCTTGCCATTGCGAGGATTTAGCCAGACATTTTTGGATATTTTAAAAACCTTGCTAAATGTGTCGCACAGTGGGATGCCCTTCGGCATTTTCTTCACTGACCAGTGGCTTGAGGCCAGATAGAACACTGTGTCACTATTGTTTGCACACTTAACAAGTCTCTCTGGATATACACCCACTTTTTAGAGTGGGCTCTGCCAAAGTTTACAGGCCATCATCAATATCTTAAGAGCAAAAAGGTGGCGATTGCTTCACTAAAGAGTAATATGTGCGAGACCTACAAAGATCTCCTGCTGACCTTGACAAACAGGGACTGTTCTCCACAATGCAATTTATCAGATCGATATCAAAGAAACTCAAAGCTTACACCACGCAACCCGATGCACCTGGGTATTAAAGGTGATGCAGCAGGTCCAGCAGGCAAAAATCACACCAGCCACCCTGAAACCTTTTCATGTGAGCCAAGGATTGGTATATTGAACTGGAAACATTTAGCCTCAATGTAGGCTAGGCCAAGGCTCTACTCCTTTTTAGACATTCAAATGTGCAACGTGAAGGGTTATCAAAGTCTGTTCATCAGACCGAATGAGTGAGGGACACAGAGTGGCCTATTTGCGGATTGAACGGGCTATGTGAAACTTGAGATAAGGTAAACTGATTTCCATGTAGATTCTGAACATTAGATTATGTTCTTATAGTTCACTATTAAAGCCTTTAGTTTACTGAAAAGCTATGCTTTTTTTCATGTTAGGCATTTTTTATTTAAGTCAGTCCCGATAGACTTCCCCTTCAACGCGTCATACAACTACATCAGCAAGTCTTGTTTTTAAACAATGTGCTAAATCTGTAAAAAGTGGCTAGTGCTGTCAAAGAGTCGTTTGTCCCAATAAATAGGTGTTTTCTGAAAATAAACACATTTATGCCTATTACTTCTCTTGGTTATGACTCATGCGATAATTTCTCAAAATACGCTAATTGTAAGCCTCTGGTACAAGCTTTAGCATTTCCCAGAAGCTCTGCTATTAGTCTGATGTCGCCAGACCAATTCGCAAATGCATATATTAGTTTGGATTGGAACATTGAGATCATTTTTGATTTCCAAGGGGTGTTATCAACAAGCCTGGGAAGCAGACGAATCTCGCAAGCTCATGTTTAATTTGTCTGGCTCCCCTCCCATACAAAAAGATTTCTGCCCGATACGAAATAGACCGGCCAATCACAACCACTTATCTAATATGAGGCGGGATACATACGATGAAAGTGCAGAGGAGCGCTGTAGACTAGGCATTTCCAACAACAACATCGATGGCTGCTGCTGATGCAGAGCGGTCGGTTGATTCTGCTATCGAAATAGTATTAAACAAACTGGACGGAATATTTTCACTAAAAGAACAAACAACCTTGCTTAAAGCTTTTTGTTGAGAAGAAAGATGTATTTTAGTCGCTCAGTGCTGCTATGATTGGTTGTAGGCCTATCCAATTGCCAGAGGCATTTTGGTCTGCGCCCGTTGGTGACGCTCCTTGGAAGACTAATTGCAGTAGTTTGCAATTTGTCTAACGATGCCAGGCTACTGTTCTGTTGGTCATCGTATCAAACCCGCCCCATATTAGGTAAACGGTTGTGATTGGCCCGACTCGTGCCAGGTCTGCTGGAAATCTGTCTCAACGGGAGGGATGCTAGTGTCATATGCCAGAGTACATAAAACATGATCTCGTAGATTCTTATAACAATATAACACGACTACAACAATGGAATGATGGATCCGGGATCTAAAGTGCCTAAACTAGTAGAAGTAGCCTTGACAAGTTAACATCGAAATCCCTTAAACCAGTTTACACCCAATAAGGCGTAAACTGATGCAGTTTACACAAAATGCAGTTTACACTTAAAGCGCTTTAACCAATTTAACGTTAAACCAAAAGAGCTTAAACCAGTGTACACCTACAGTGCTGCTCATGATGCCCGAAGGGTCCACATCCATTCCTGGTTGAATGCCGCCAGATTCACTCTGGTTTGCGGAAGGGTGACTGGGGACCGATTAAGAACATGGAAGGAAAGTAAAACAGTAACAATCACCAGTGCATTCACTTTTAAGTTGCTCCTCTTCGTCATTGGTTCTTTGTTATCCTTAGATTTGGCAAGTGTAGCGTTAGCTGGCTAATGATACTAGCCACACATCAGAAACGCCACATTACACTATCAGGCGATACATGACTAAACGTTACAGGTTCAAGTATTGTTGTGGGCTCCATATGCATGACATAGACCATAACAGCGTGTGCAAAATACATGTATTAGATGTTTTACCTGCTGGTAGAGTCAGTCTGTTGTTAGCCCACTGCTAGCTGTAGTCTCTTAGTTTTCCTTTCTCTTTGTCTTCAGTAAGAATTCACCATACATATTACTTATTTACACTAGGTATATGACGCACATTTTTTTATGTGGCAAACTGCTCTCAGGTAACAACGAAAATGTTCTATAAAAACCTTCAAAAGCAGCTCATTCTTACAAACCTCAACCAGTTACATGGGAGTTCTGCGCACGGATTCTGCGCATGGTTTGCGCCAGTCGAAATGGTTTCTTCTGCTATATATGCCATCTAGTGGGCGTAAATAGAAAAAGCCCTCGAATCTCTCCCCTCCTAATTCTGTGCTCTGATAGGTCTTGTCTCAGTGTGGTTATTCATAATATGTAGGTGGAAAATGTTTAATTGCGCCATCTATTGGACAAAACGATCGGGTGTTGCAAAAAGTATTTTCAGAAAGGTGGCATAGCAAAAATCAGCTATAAAGTTAAATCTAAATTTATTTATAAAGCTGATATTCACATTTCTAGACGTTGATAAGAAAAGCAACAATTATTTTTTAAATTAATAATGCATAGTAATTTCAGTTCAATACTGTAACACTTGGCCTATCCTTTATATCTTTGGTTCTAACTATTTGTACTAATGTACCCCCTATAAGATTGAGGGCCTGCTCCATCTGTAAAACTTGAGAACATCAAGGAAGAGGATTCTTAAGGATGGCTACAGAGCTCCACAGTGCCTCCAGGTCCAAGCTGAACCTGCAGATGGCCGTGAAGCAGAGTCAAGGTGCTGACCTGATCCATGTGCTACAGAGTGGTGGAGATGATCCGAATACTGAAATACACTCTTTCATGTGGATGGAGAAGAAAAAACCCTGGATGAGAGCACAGAGGAGAACAGTGTGCATACTTTAACCTCTCGATAGGACTGTGTGGGGTCTATTATAATAAGGAGTCTTCAGTAAAAAAATATATATATTTCTTATCTATGTGCAGTTTGCCATCCACACACCTGTCATGCTGGAAACCATAAAGAAGAGAGGGCAAAAGCAAGAAGAGCAGAATTGACCATTTCTTCCTAAGATGCTGCTGCATTTGGAGAGAAAAATCCAGCACCTCCGTTGCTCTCTATTTGTCGCTGCAGTGACCACCATGCTTCTCTGGTTGATACCTGGCTGTTTCTCCGGCCTTTGGAAGCCTCCGAGATCCTGCTTCACCAAGAAGCTGTGCTGATACTTTGTTTGAGGCGATGACAAGCTAATGGCACTTTGGGGTTTAATTTGAAGTTTAAGTTCAAACCAAATCAAGAAGTGTATTTAAATATTAAATACAAATATTTTGGTTTGTTTGACGTCAGAGTCAAAATAAAGATAAAAAATATATCTCAACCTCATTAATCTATCTATCTATACCTAAATATCTTTATATCTATATAGATATATGGATATAGATATGACTCTATATATACAGCTATCTATCTCACCCCACAGATGGACCTGAACATCAGCACTGAGTCTGTGTGTTCAATGCCCGGCTCCACCAAGAGGCTAGGCTACTGTACATAGTCGTGTTTAATATTCATTAAACACAACAACGATAGCCTTAGAAATAGTTTTAAGAATTGAGGTATATCAAAAAGTTAAGTGTATCATATGTTAAGTGAGTATGTTTTATTCAGTTATGTATCAATATAGAATGTGTAATGATTTTTCATGTTAGAAAAAAGCAAAAGTAATTTTCATTATATATATATATAAACTAACAGGACAAGCCAGGTTGTGTTGTGTTTGTTTTTCAGGTTGGCTGATCCTTATTTTGCCCAAAAGAAGTAGAATTTTCATAAACTGAAAACACATATCTTAAGGATGACTTTTACAAAGAACAAAACACCTAACTGCACACTTGAGAGACATGTCAAATTATTTTTTCCAAGTTAACATTGAACGTCTTTTGGTTGTTTATATCGGTCTTTGCCAGCAGATATGCACCCAAATGTTCCTTTGGTTGGAAGTCAAACACCATCGCCGCAAAACGACCTATCTCTAATATAGTTTATAAATGGGTTATCAGACAGAGAAAATGGTAAGTGTCTTATTTACTGTTGTGGGATAACATGTGAACCTCATGGTCCAAAAGGAGCTATACCTGAAGATAGAGATAGATAGATATCTCTGTTAGACCAAACCAATCTGGTGTATGATGACATGACATTTAAGAAACCGGAAGCATTGATTTTAAAGTTCCTTCTTTATTTCTGATGAACAAACAATGACCAAAATGCCAAACACTATAGATAAATGTACAATATTTCATTAGGGATAATGTGATCGGGTAAGGCTCTTGTCATCCATCACACTCATTACAGAGTAACCAAATAAAATCTCAGAAACAGCACCTCCTCCGGCTTGACCAAGATACTGCTACTCCACAAAATGATTAGCTCAAACTTGCTCAGCTCAATCAATCAGAAACCATAATTGCATAGCCCATTTCCGGTGCTGTCACTGGTCTGCTTACTCTCATCCATCTCTTAGAGCAGACATTAAGACTTATGATGGAATACAGATAAAGGAATAGGATTGCGAGAACAGAGCACAGTAAAGATCCCTGATAGCGTGTGTGAAGAATTTGAACACAAGGGCCTGTTAAACATACCAGCAAGGAGAGTGTTGAGCTATAGTATTATTAAAAAGTAATTTTATGTCCTAAACTAACCCTGTTACCAGAAGAGACGAAACGCCATTGCAGAGCCAAAGAACCAATTAAGTGTTTTATTACTTAGTCCATGACCAAATAATTATTTAGTCTTAATAGGAAACACCCATTGTCATATGTCTACACTGTTAAAAAAAAAAAAAAGCATTTCTGTGCAAATCCAGTGCAATTAAACCCCATTTATACACAGACTAAAAATCACCCATCTATACAATGCAGCAGTGGAACAAAAATGGCTCAATAACAGAACAGTCCAAGAAAGAAAAAAACATTGGTTGTTGTAAACAAACATGTAAATGACAATCACTGTCCAGAACTTGGAAGAAGTACACTCGGGTGTGATCCACATTATACATGGTCTCAGAATCTCGCCAAACCTGAAATATTGAACTGCATACCGAGGCGAGGTTTGGATGACTCACATGGGATGAATATGCGTACTGTAATTGTAATTTTCCACAACAGCAGCGTTGCCATGGAGAGGTTACCTGGAACAGATGGAGCGCTGGTTTAATGGCAGGGGACATCCAGCCAGGCCACACAGAGGACTGCTTTAAGGCCCGGCCTTCATTAATGCCAGTAGACAGACGATCCGCCGGAACCAGGAACCGACTGCACAGCAGAGCTAGAGACAGAGAGAGAACATTGTACATTTTAAATGAAGTGTTTTTGTAGAAGACTTGTGACTTAAACAACACTCCCTGCAGAACTGTTGTTTGTTTAAACGCTTGCTGCTCCTAATTCCAAAGCAAGGGCATAACAGAGAATAATGGCCATTGATTTCTATATGAAGCAGGAAGATAGAGAAAGGTACAAATTGTATAATGACTTCGCAGTCTGCCATCTTAGTTAGGATCAGTGTTATTATCCCACAAGCAGTTATGAACCAGATTATCAACACATATACACTCACCAGCCACTTTATTAGGTACACCTTGCTAGTACCGGGTTGGACCCCCTTTTGCCTTCAGAACTG
>JAOPJO010000002.1:7807330-7820862 GCA_027123675.1 Molva macrophthalma
CTGAGCTTCTCACCCTATCTCTAAGGGAGACGCCTGCCACCCTCCTGAGAAAACCCATTTCAGCCGCTTGTATACGCGATCTCATTCTTTCGGTCATTGCCCATCCTTCATGACCATAGGGGGGGGTAGGAACGAAGATTGTAATTACATACTCTGTAAAACTGAAATGTTTCAATGTACAGACAAGGGCATGGAGAACATTTATTCTATATTGAAATGTTTAGTTTGACCCCTAGTCTGTGGTTCAACCTAAACTAACATTGTGTGCTCCATTAACCATTACTAACCCTGACAATATTGCTAACACTAACCAGATTACTAACCTTAAACCTGAGATTATTTTACTCACCCCAGCCCACCCATTTCCTCTCCATTGAAACACTGTTTTCTGTTAAATCTTTGTTTGCTTAAACTCAAACGTATGACTGGCCACCTGATATGAAGTGATTTGAAGTCTAAATGCCATTTGTCAAGTCACAGACGGTAGTTGGTTTGGCACCCCCTAGCTGGCAGGAAAGGAACTGTTCCAGACCAGGAATGGAACATCCCTGTAGGAGTGGCATTGACCCTGGTTTCCACCCCCAGTTTAGGGTCAGCTGAGAAACTCCTGCAGGGAACGGACTGGTAGGTTCTTGTCGGCACACGCTGACACAAGCTGCTCTGTTTGGCTGTCTTTTCATTAGAAAATAATTAGTTAAAGATATGAAATAAAAGATATGATAGGGTGATAGAGCACATAGACATTGTGTAATATTCCACAGTATACATTATTTTATTTGTCTATTTCGAAGTTGCATGACCAGTACAATAACATCATTCCCTGATTTTTACCACAGATTATCTCACAATAGGACCCATCAGTCATTCGTTCATTTTTCCTGCTTGCCTCAACTCATCCTTTGCCCCTGTCGCTTGATCTAACCTATCTGGAGTTCATCCATGGGAGGGTAAGGCTTTCTGCAGAGACATCCCCTTTGTGTCCATGCATACAAAGCGTGACTAAAGGTCCATTAGCACCCGAGGTATTTAAACACCGATAAAGCTGCTACGGAGTCATTTTATGATCTTCCCCCAGGGCGTAGATCTGGAAGGTTCCATCACCCTCCGCTCACCTGCTAGATCCAACACGTCTGGCTACCTCCAACAGGTAAGTGCACATCAGCTCACATGGAAGAAAGACATCATTAGTTATACTGCATAACATCAAATTAAAAAAACTTTTTCTATTAACGGAGTCATGTTTATGTTCAGTCAGGCTATCCAGGTTAGATCTCTCCCACGCACACGGACACAGGCACCCCTTGCCTCGGAGTTATGAAAACAGACGCTCGGATTGATGCTCAAACTTGCCTTGGGTAGGAGTGCGCCACGTGCACGCCTCTGCATGCACAGCCCCACCAGCACCGCTGCACCAACTCAACGCTGCTGTCCTCCACACTGTTAGACTCCTGCAGAAGACGAAACACTTGCCTGACCCACCTGGAGAGCATGCAAAACACATGCTGCCTTAACCTTTAACCTTTTAAAGTTTAGCTTAGGATTTGGGGCCAAACCTAACACTCTGGTCAAGGCCCCAGGTAGACTGGAACGAGCCGAGTGAGGATGAGGAGGTTTTTCCGAGCGCGAGACGAAGACTCCAGTCAGATCCAGTACCTTACGGCCAAGTGTCACCGGCTGACGCACGAGAGAGGTGAGCGCTTGAGACGAGGACCTCACTCCTTCTCTGAACTGCTAGGTTTGTGTTAGGGGCATACATTTCATGTTTACTTCCCCCTTGTGTTGCATTTACAGATGGACAGAGTTAGAGAATCCTCCAGATAACCTTTGCCTTGCAGAGTATATAGTTATTCATTTTAAATGAGTCACGTATATTCATTGTCACATCAGTAACTATTCATTAAGTTAATGACTGAATGAATGTCAGCTTGTATCTTCTGCCGCAGCCCATGTGCTTAACAAGGTTGTTGGTCCTATAGCCCAGCTGGAGAGAGAGACCTTGGTGTCAAGGGAGAGACAGCGGAGGCTACAGAATGATTTGGAGGCCATGGCTGCTCACCTCCTGCAGAAGGAGCAGATGATCGTGGAGCTGAGGAGAAAACAGGACCACCTAGTGGACCACCTCAACCGGCAGCAGGTACCGCCGCTAACGCAATAAAGGGATCTTTTATCTTAAAGTGGCAATCTCTAAAGTTGTCACATAAATAAATGTGTAAGGAGGTGACACGATGGTGACTGAGCCTTTGGCCCACTGATGAAAGCCCTTGCTTTGCAGTATTATGAACGTTACAAACTAGGTGTTGGTGCTGTTTGTATCTCTGGGAAGAGATTACCCCATATAGGCAAAGGTGTCCCCAGAGAGAACCAAATGGAAATCTTCAAGATTTCCACTTTAATGTGTTCAACCCGGATGAATAAAGGATAATATTAAATTACAAATCTACCCTCAGGGGTAGCCCCCTCCCAACAGAGGAGCAGTGTTCAGAAACCTCTGCTCCATGTGGTTAAACCACATGGAGCAGACTACAGCTGTAGGCTTCTACAGCTTCATTGGTGTGCTTTTGTCCAGAACGATTTGCAAGCAAGGCTGAGTATATAATCAAAGCATCCAACAAATATTGGAAATGTAATCGGACTCGCACAGCGCAAACATACGCACAAAACGCGTGTACTTAAAGCTAATTATCATTACTTTAAATTATACAGTACATATTTTTCTTTAATGTATTTGTTTCAATGTTATGAAATGTTTTTTTCAAATAACAGGAATTGTAACCATAATAGCAGTTTCTCGAGCATAATTCATACGATGAACATCACATGAATTTAAAGTACCAAGTCTGACTGATTTAGGTTGAGGCCTCGCGGAGCGCTGTGCGGTACATTTCCACTCCGCTCAAGTAGGACTTGTCAACTTAGCCTGCGGTTCTTTTTTGCTCTTCAGTACTCTGACTATTTACTCTACTTTAATATTCACCTTCTACTGTTCTGTACATATTCTGCTACTAGGTGGCACTAGAGCCTATTCTACTTTACTTTACTCTACTTTTACTGGACTCTAGTAGGCGCTAGAGTCCACCTGGTCCGTTCTCAGCCTTCTCAGCCCGGTCCTGATGTACTCGGTGTGGTGATCAAAGGGTTGCCTAGCAACGTCATCCTTCCCCCGACCAACTCTCTTTTGAAGTCCTGGAACGTGTTCGGCATTTAATGTCACCAGAGTTTAACTTCAAACCCTCCTCACCTTCTCAAACCACTACACCAAGCCCTGGTTCTGCCAGCTGGCAGTAATTACAGTAATTACACACCAATTATGTGCCCATGTTGACATCCACACATTTTATTACCATTGCATTTGGGATTATGATCTTTTGGTCATATTTAAAACATTTATTTCTGAAGACATGTGGCGAAAAGATTTTCTTAAATTTCCTCCAAGTTTCCCTTTGTTTCCCTTTTTCCAAACTTTCCAGCGGGTGTTTCGCTGAGCAAGCAGGGCTTTATTGCCAGCGTTTGGCGCTCTTGGTTGACGGAGGTAGACTAAGTCTAACCTGGGACGTGCCAAGCCCAGTCAGGTGCCTCTCTGGCCTCCCCTGTAGACAGGGCAGTAAGTAGGGGGTCAGGGCTTGATAAGGAGCGCTCTGATGGTTAATGAACTCATGGCCTGAGAGTGGGGTCCTCTGTCCACTCCCTCATGGGATTGGACAGTCCACTCATGGCCAGAGACTCATGGCCTGACAGTGGGGTCCTCTGTCCACTCCCTCATGGGATTGGACAGTCCACTCATGGCCAGAGACTCATGGCCTGACAGTGGGGTCCTCTGTCCACTTCCTCCTGGCTGGAGGCCAGTGCCTCCTTTAGGGATGTGATTTTGTGTCTCCTCAATAAATGACAATGTGACGACGTGGTCCTTCAACCTGCGAATGCGCTGACCACGTATGGAAAACGCCCTTGTAGCAACCCGGGTTCGATTCCCACCTGTTGCCCAAAGGCTACGTGTCGTTCTCTCTCTTCAGCCTACTGACCTGTTTTTCTTCACTCTCCTATCCATAAAGGCTCTGAACAGCAATTATTTATTGCAGAACCTAATGCCATGCAGCGGTCGAGGACATGCTGGGCTTGAGACACAGGGATGTAGGGAATCTTGGAAGAACAGCTCAGCTTCCATCTCAACACCGCCCAGCTGGAGAGAGCGAAGCATGAATCCCTCAATGCTGGGAACGGTCCTAATATTTGTAGCGTTCTTCCTAAATGTGATCCAAACAAACCGACTGACCTTCAGATTGAAGTGTGTATTTTGAATTAGTTCACTTGCACGGTTAGTCTTCAGTTGCTATGGTTATGCTTTTAGCTACTAAGGTTACTTATTATGGTCTGGCCTCTGTGTTCATTGTCTCCATAGGGCTTGGTGGAATTCCTGAAGCATCATGTGGGCCTGAGGGCGGAGGTGGGCCCTACGGCGGAGGAGAACTTGAGAGACACTGAGCTGTTGGCTATGGAGTTGGACCAGCTCCGCTCTGAGCTACTGGCCCTGCAGAGCTCAGACGGGCAGCTGGTGGGCCTGGTGGAGGAGCTCTACGCTGAGGCCCAGCACAGAGCAGCACTGGTAGAGAGCCTCCAGGAGGAGCTGCATAGGTAGGCCCAATAAAGTCTCGGCAGAATAAGTAATGGAAGAAGGGCAGTGTGCCTTTTTGGTATTTTCAAAATAAAAGACCACTTTATTTAAAGTTAAAAGTGTGACTAGGACTGCTAGATTGTTTACTGTCTAGCACACCAGACGATGATAGCAGCCAACAGTAGCATAGGCTACAGCCCTCAGCTGTGGGGGGTGGGTGGGTGTGTGTGTGTGCTCTCCTGTCACCCCATACTGTTGTCTTAAAACGTATTAAATCAGCCGCGGTTTGATTTAAACATTTTTGTTCCTACAGTCCGCTTAGCATGCCAGACCAAACATAAATGTGAAATACATTTCATTTTCCTTAGCCTTTTAGATAAGGACACGCGATACCATGCAGACAAACATAAAAACAAACGAAGCGCTGTCACAGTTTGATTAACGTCTCCGCAGAGCGCTCGCCGCCAAGCAAAGCCCGGCCAGCGGATCGCCACACGACCGTGCGTCGCATCGAGACGCAAGGAAAACATCTCGGGTCGAAGTTATACCGCGAGTCAGCAGAAAGTACCTCCCCCCCAACCCCTCATTTTAGAGTATCCCCCACTTCTTCAAAGCCCGGTGTAACATGCTATTTAAAGGGATACGCCGGGGTGTCTGCACATCTGCGTTTTCCTGTCTTACCCAGATTGAGTTGTTTGACTCTGAATTGTGCATCCAGAAGGGGATTTCGCTCGGTTAGCGTTTGCTTTTTCCGTTAGCTGCTTCCATTGACTTGCTGAGCTACAGTAGCCTAGCTCCTGTTCATGTGAGGGGAATACACTGTTAATAACGTTCAAAGGGTTTCCATTGTGTTTGTGCTGTGCTTCTGGTCGTTGTTGTTGTTGCTGTTGAGTGTATCTGGATTAAACTGTGCCCCACAGTAAATCAATGGAGGTCGAGGACCTGTGGAGAGACCAGCAGAAACAGAGAGAGGAGCTGGAGCAGCGCCACAGCGCCCACCAGAGGAGGGTGAGGGAACTGCAACTAACTGAAATAGCACCCAAGACACAGGAAGTAATGTCACTACTGCCAGTTACCTGTACATTTACATTTAGGGCATTTAGTAGATGCTTTTATCCAAAGCGATTTTTATACACACAGCGACAGCGGTGCCAACCATGCAAGGCGACAGCCAGCTCATCAGGAGCCGTTAGGATTAGGTGTCCTGCTCAGGGACACCTCAACACTCAGCCAGGAGGAGCGAATCCGCTCTACCTCCTGAGCTACTGCCGTACCATCAAAACACCCATTGCATTAATATAGAGCTTCTCAAGGCACTCAAGCGCTTTCCATGAGTGTGAATGGGTACTACCAGTGTGTAGCACTCACCTGGGTGGTGTAGTTCACCCACTCTGGGTGGTGTAGCTACACCACACACTGTATAACACAGTGGAGAGGTGAGGAATGAAACTATCCAATGAGAAACCAGTGGATGATGTGGTGGCCATGTTGGTAAAAGAGCCACGTTGGGAATTTGATGCTCAGATTAGTAGTTACTAGTAGTAGTTATTAGTAGTTATATTTTCAAAACTTATATATAACCTTATTTATTATAGAAGTTATGTTTTTAAACCTTTTCAATCACCAGTTCCAAACTTCCACTTCATCTGTCCATACTTTATGTATAGAATGTTTTCAAAAGGCTCAAACATCACTCGAGGACTTTGAGTGGCAGTTGGCCATGCTGGACGACATAAATTACAGTTGGCTGATCCAAAATGGCTTCCTGCCGGCTCAGAGCATTGCATTATGGTCCACTGTTTCGCTTGGAGTAGTTCAAATTACTTGATTAGTCAATGAAACATTAAATCCCCTGCAAAACAAAAGCTCTGTATGCGATCCATACGCTGTCGCCAACAACAGAGGCCTGACGTGCCAGGCTGTAGTTTGGTAGCACTAGATTATTCTGAGCGGTGGTCTGGAAAGAAGCAACCACCATTTCCTCCTCTCCGAGAGGAACATGGCCTCTTGGATTCAGAAAGACTCTCTTCCCAGCCTATCACAGAAACACCTGGCCATGTCCACAGTAATCTTTCTTACAAGATGTCTCCATTAGACCCACGAAACAAATGAGGGAGAGCTGGAAGTCTCTCATTCCACAATCTTTATTCTAAGATTTGGAAGGAACTGATGCATACACATAGTTACAGTTAGAAACATGCATACAAATGTACACATAATGGTATCGTTTGTCTGGGTGTGTGTGTGCGTGTGCGTACTAGGTGTGTGAGCTGCAGCAGGAGAACAGCAGCAGTGTAAAGAAGCTGCAGCAGACAGCTGATCAGTTTGAGAGGCTCTGCAAGCAGCAGCGCTACTGGATGCTCTGCGTCAAGAGGTTAGCTAGCAGCTAGCTCATCTTGCACTGACTTAACCTGATTCACTTGGCACAACTAGCCTTAACTTAACCTTGTTCAGCTAGCATACCTAGCCTTATTCCGCTAGCATATCTAGCCTTGACTTCACCGTATTTTCTATGTTTGCGCTCAGCTTAGCCCATAACAAATAAGATAAGGTAATGCATCAAGGTAAAGAAGTTGCCTATGTTGCTCTCAATAGACTCAATAGAATGCTTAAAGGTGTGTTAAAGAGCAAATCAATTACTTATTTATTTATGATTGCGAGGTGAACACTGAAATTGCCATGGTCCTACTGCTACCAGCCACACCTTATTCACATAATGCCAGCTTCTTTAAGACACCTGAAATAAAAGCAATGTTGTATCACAATAGTGGGCGTGGTCACGTCTCTCTCTTGGTCTCTTCTCATTGGTTGCCCTGTGGCTGCAGGTTCAAAGACTGTTTGACGGAGGAGAGGGAGGCCGTGGTGCAGCAGGTCAGTGACCTGGAGCAGACCGTCCTGAAACCCAGGGGATGTTCCCATTGCAGCCGACAGAACCGCTGCCCCCTGCAGGACAGGGGCAGCAACTGCAGGCATCGGTAAATCAATCACTTTTAAGTGCTGTTTTGCACAAAATGCGCTACATGAATGTTTGATTCACTTTCGTAATACATAGACACACTATACTTTCGTATAGTGTGTCTATGTAGTCTTAACTGTGTGTGTGTGTGTGTGTGTGTGTGTGTGTGTGTACAGGCTCCAGTCTGTGTGTGGTGCAGAGGTCAGGGCTGACCAGCAGGGGGAGCCGTGGTCAGTCCTGTGTGAGGACACAGTCGTCACTCAGGTAGGCAGAGCTTTCATACCATACTAGTGAATACGTCCGTCAAACCAGCTGTCTCTCCAGGCAGCGTCCTGTACGTCTGGACACGGAGCAGTCTGTCTGTATGTCTATCCGTGCTGCAGCTTGTCTGTCTGTCCATGATGCCTCTGTTATTCTGGGCCGTCTGTATTTCTGTCCATGCAGCAATTTGTCTGTCTGTAAAATCAAATACAAAAACAACATGCCAAACTGTCAGTGTGTGACTCGATCATATATTGTTTCTAGAAATATAATGCATATAATCTTCATGAGAAGGCTCCGTACAACTCCTAAAAAACTCTTTGTTTTTGAACAATTTTCGACCGTAAGCCCGGGGATTCGATACCGCTGGACTGTGGACGAGTGCAACAGGCGTGACATGGGAAAGATTAATTTGCACGGATAATATTTATTCGAGGACAGCTGCAGTAAACCAAACAGCCCGCCTCCAGATTTCAGAGCACTGATACATCTTGGGTACTGGCATCGCCTCAGAGGCCCGCGTGGGTCTCGTCTCCGAGCGAAGGAGATGTTTAGGACGGGCGGGAGGAAACCACACGGTGTCTTCAAGGGGTTACCCTCCCACCTCTCCAGGGGCCAAGTGGCTGCTACTGCACTCTTTTAAGGAAAAGGTTACGTTTGGTAGATGGACTTTTTTTTGTGAACCCCGTTCACGTTTTGGCTGGAATGAGATTGTTTTTTTGGGAGATGTCCGCAATGAATCTGTGTGTTGCGCTCTGCCAGGCCCCTTTCAGTGCCTTACAATTCAGAATACAAATTAGAATACAAAAACAAGGGCCCGAGGGGTGTAACGGGAGACATTCATAACACAGGGCTCGGTGCCAGAAGAGCATGCCAGGGCCCCGAGAAGCTGTCCCACTTCCAGAAAGTTCTGAGAAAGCAGAATGGATGCAGCCCGTTCATGATTCTGTATTTCTGTCGTTTGTACTTCATAAACATGGCATTATAAACTTAGTGTGAGTTACCCAAAGCTCTTCAGAAATGTAAAAGCATGTGCTGGGGTTGATTGCATGAACGACGTTGATGATTTCAACGAATATCTTCAAACCGGGAGTTCTGTAAGCGATGATGTGTATGTGCATATAAACATCCCATAATTTAACCCTTCAGAGAATTGGAAGTCTCCCGGTTTCCATGAGAGGGGGAATGCATTATCTTGGCTATGTTGATTATATGAGTAGCCTGAGTCTCATGCAAAGGGCTGATGTGGTGAAGGCAGCAGCTGCATGTATATAGATTAACGCAGAGCTGTTGTTGAGGTGCTGAGCACTGTGTTCTCACTGTGAACAAGCTCCTCACCCCCTGTGGTGCCATTTTAGTGTTTGGTTTAGGGGTAGGATTGTTGGCCATTTGGGATTCATTTAAAAAAAAGTAAGTGATTTAACCCTTGAAGAATGTTTACAAATCTTAAAGGTTCATTACGTTCTCATCATGAACAACCTCATGTTTTTATTTGTTTCTTTGCATGCTATGAACCTCTTGGAACACCCCCCCCCCCCCCCCCCCAGACACCTTGGTATGTTCTGCTGTGGTTGTAGAACCTTGGGATATGTTCTGGAACCTTTACAGTATAGTCGCATCAGGCTCTTCTCTCTGTCTCTCTGTTTGTCTCTCGGTCTCTGTCTCTCTTCCCCCCCCCCCCCCCATCTCTGTATGTCTGCATATGGCGCCCCACCAACACCCCCACTCAGCTTCCAAGAGCAGCCCAGAGATGACTAATAATGTCTGGATGGAGGCGGCTGCCAGGAGCCCCGGTCCCTCCACCTCTCCGTCTCTGCAGTGCATTTCTTCACATAATTATTCTGATTGAGTACAGATGATGCAGCCTTTTCCCCCTGCAAATCTGAGAGGGAGTCTCACAGAGCAGGAGGGGAGGGAGGAGCAGGGGGGGGGAAAGGAGGTGCAAGGGGGGAAGGAGGTGCAGGGGGGAAAGGAGGTGCAGGGGGGGAAGGAGGAGCAGGGGGAAAGGAGGTGCAGAAGGAGGAGCAGGGACTGCCGGAGAGGAAGCAGAAAGGATGGTTTTTGTGTGATTTTATAAGAACGTCGATCTCGCAGGCTGGAGACGATGTGATTTGAAACGGAAAAAGCGTGATACACCCGTCCATCTTCTGCACCACAAATCTTGCACCGAAACAAGGCCTTCCTGATTCAAGTGTTCCTGTGTGTCTGGCCAAACACAGACGCTGGCGGAGAGCTCTGGTGGCTTTAGGAAACGTGTCAGTGTTATTAGTTATTCTCTGGGTCGAGGGGCTGGGACCTTTTAAAATGTTTGTGTTTGTGTCCTCAGGTGGGAGGTGCGGTCGACACAGAGCAGAAACCTCCTTGAGTTTCTTCCTCCAACCAGAAAATTGTGGCTCACCTCCCAGCCATCTTTAGAAGACCAAATAGCGTAGAACATACAGAAACATACGATGGAGCTCAGAAACATACGTTGGAACTCAAGGCCGTCTGCTCTCTCGTTTCACTGTTGTTATTGTGGGTTGAGCAGTAAAATAATAAAGAGACAACGAAGACATGCTGTGTTGAGGTTCCTTTCTGTCGACACATGCACCAAACATGCTGTCTGTTTCCGTTTAGCGATAATAGCCCAGTAATCACCACCTGCAGACCAGCGAATGCACCTGAGAGTTTGGGTTTGTTGTGTTCCTCTGCCAGACACTGGGGGGAACACAACAGCTGGTGTCAACAGGAAACAAGGCTAGAATGGAGCTCCGCCAAGATGAGTCTTCTCATCTTCTCCCTCGTTCGGAACGTTCCCACTAATGACTTGTATCCCAGCGTAAGTGCAGTACATATCCAAGAGGAGTTGGTCTGGTAAATAACAGGACTAAAGCTTCCTAAATCATCTGTGGTATGAAGAGAAATGAGAGTGAGTCTCTTGCCATGGACCAGTGCTCTGATGTACATCCACTGCTTGGAATGAAGTCCGTGAATTAAATGAGAAGACAAATTACATTTGTGAAGATGGAAAATATTGTCTCCGTTACCCTGCACCAAAGAAAAAATGTTGAATTTGCAATTTCTTCTGCACTGATTGTGCCCTAAAATTACTTGTTAGTATGTTTCAGCAACTCAACTGGTATTCTAAATACAGACATCTACAAAAACAGTGACTGGCTGTCGTCTGCGTTGTACTATTTTGGGTTAAGCGCTATATTTTATTTTTATGGAGTGCCGTGTTGATTATTGGAAAAGGTTTATCATTAAGTGTGTTCTCTTGGGACCTTTCATTTTGACTTTAAGTCAATGTTTTAATGCGTTCACACGGTCATTCAATGTGACCGTAGAAGTACGGTTTTATGTTAATGACCCATTTAGTCATTCATCCGACTTTGATTCAAAGCGACCGTGAAAATTCAGCTTTTTTTGTAGATGTGTTTTAGGAAAACCCAATTGGGTTTGAACCCTAACCACTGGACTATCCAACCCAGGGAGTGTTTGACGACAGCTAATACAACTGTACGGTATTTAGCTGTGATGACGGGGTTACTGGGCCTTTGGTAACCATGAAGACGGCTGTGGTTACACTGTGTTAATGTCTAAGTTAGTCACTCTACAAGACTTCTGTTAAACATATAGGTAGATGCAGAGGGAGGTACGATAAGATTATTATTATTTAGATTATTTTAAAATGTAAGTAACAGATTACCGATGCAATTTGACACCCTAGCCACATTGCTCCTATCATATATTGAGTGGCCGTGCATTCATTATGATCATTGCAAGCCAGGCTTACAATACCCCAGAGTGGTTAAGCGCTAACAGGGGCTAGCCTATATCCTCATACGAGTTGTGCCCTTCATTGATAATGCTACGCGGGGCTAACACCAGATACATACTTTTTTCCCACAAAGTTGCATTGCTTTTTACGCAACCCAGTACTGAATTGTACAGCAAAGCTACTCCGAGGTCAAGTTTACTGCATATACGTTTTGTTGCGGGGGTCGCAACGCAAAGCCATCGGCACGGCTTGGACGCCTGCGCTGTGCGGCGTCGCGTTGGAAACGAATGGACTTCATGTGAACTGCTACCAAACTGCGCGGCCATTATGTACGAGTCGTAACAGAAGGCCTAGCCGTGCACTTATCATGTCATGAATGAGGCGGGGCGGAGCTAGCAATTAGCCGAGGGCGGCGCCTGGAAACAGACCTGGTTCGCACACAATAAATATTCAGACACAGGGACGCGGACGCTAGCCTCTGACCGTAGCGGGGTTATTAATAGAACAATTATAGGCAGAGCAAGAATAGCATGTTTATGTCTGACAGTCAACACCGCCAGGGAAAACACTTTGCACACACACATAACACCAGGGCACGTCTATTAAAACGGTGGGACTTGTTAAAATGGAACCCAGACTCGTATTGCCATGTGTGACTTTTACATTTGTCTGCACGCTCTGGAATAAATGTATTATGTGGTAGTAGGAGACAGGCCCTTTGTGCTCAGCTCATGCGGCTTCGGAAAGGCACATATTTTGCACAAAACGCAAGAAACCAGGGGGCTTGTCCTGATTAATTCCTGCCTCTCCCCGAAAGACAACAATTTGGTTCCGAGCTTCCAATCGCAAACAAATGCTGAGCGGAAGAATATGTCTTCTCCGCGGAAGGTGGAGCCGCTGCGGTGGGCTCCCTCGCGGAGGCAGACGACCAGCTGACGTGAAAGTTGTTTATCCCGGCAAGGTTCTTTGTATATGGCTGTTTTGGTTTCCCCGTGATTGATCGTTATGGATGTTTGGGGACGGCTCTCCCCGTGGGAGCGCAGAGGCAAACCGCGTGCTAGCGGGAAGTAGAGACGGCGGCGGGGGTCCGTAGCTGGAGCTCTGGCGGCGATGTTTAACTGCCCTGTGAGTAAACTGACCAGGGTTAGGTGTCGGGATCGGATGGAGCGTTGTTTGAGATTTGACGCCGACGCACGTCGCTCTTCTCCTCCGCGGCACGCAGCCGAATGTCGACTCCACGCTCATCCCGGCCCGAAGAAACAATGACGACACGGGCGAAGGGGACGTCCCCACAAACCAAAATAAGATGCATGAGGTCGCTTTTTATACTCTCACACTGAACTCAGAGTTTAGTTCTGAACATGAATCACCAAATATACGCTGGGAAGCTTTCATGCAGGACTTCTAATGCCCAAAACACAAATCTAGGATCAGTACAATTGATGATCAGTAGAGAGCAGGACTAATAGTGCTATGGTTGAGTAAACTAACTAAACTAACTACGAAGACTAAGCCATTGCTTAGCCTCAGTGGAATAAGCTTAAGCTACTAAGTACTACTGCCCTGCTGTAGTGCCCATGAGCAAGGTGAAGTCCTACTACCTCATCACAGCTGAACCTTTGAGTGGTAGGGTGACGAAGCAGATGGCCCAGGTTTGTGCTCTGAGCTACTCTAGCGAAAGGAACTATGCTAAAAATTGCATCAACTTGAACCGGCTTGAACTCTGTTACACTGTGGAGGTGAATGGAAAGAAAGAAGAGTATTTTCTGTTCCTTTGAGGTCGTTGAATTGAGTGAAGCTTCCTTGGCTGGCAGTTCTCCTTTTGTACGCGTTGGAGTTCACGATCCTTACACACAAGGACTTTTCCAAATGTGTACACACACACACACACACACACACACACACACACACACACACACACACACACACACACACACACACACACA
>JAOPJO010000002.1:7828718-7839979 GCA_027123675.1 Molva macrophthalma
ACCCCTACCTGCTCCTTAATGACCTGTCTCTGTATTCACTGTCCAACCCCTACCTGCTCCTTAATGACCGGTCTCTGTATTCACTGTCTAACCCCTACCTGCTCCTTAATGACCGGTCTCTGTATTCACTGTCTAACCCCTACCGGCTCCTTAATGACCGGTCTCTGTATTCACTGTCTAACCCCTACCTGCTCCTTAATGACCGGTCTCTGTATTCACTGTCTAACCCCTACCGGCTCCTTAATGACCTGTCTCTAAGTGTGCGTCTCCTCTCCGTGTGTGTTGGGTGTAAATCACAGTCTGTGGTCTGTCCTCTCAATGGAGTAGACATAAATAAAATATTTATATTAGCCCCTGGCCTTGTCTCTATGTTCATGCCTCTGACACACACACACGCCAACGCACACACACACGTCCAGTCCAAACACATCCTGATGTATGGGAAGCTAGGAGCATGATTAGAGGAATCCTCCGCAGCTGACTCCACCATGGTAACAGCAAGCAGTGTGTCAAGAAGGGTCCGTCTCCGCGATCACCCAAACTCATCCCCCTCTCCCTCTGTCTGAGGGTGGGGTATTTAGGTGTAGCTGTGGATGTGTGTGTATTGGAATGGATGTTGGTGGATTGGTGTTTATAGGGTGGGTCTGTGTATTTTTTATTCTGTATGTATGCTTGAGTGTGTGTGTATGTATGTTTAAACTTTAAATATGTGCATGAATGTGTATGAATATTTGAGTGTGTTTATGTGTATATTGGTATGTGTGTATATTTCATTGTGTTTGTGTATGTATGAGTGTGTATATGTTTTAATGTGTGTGTGAACGTATCAGTATGTGTATAATTCTGGGTGTATGTATGTTTCAACGTTACATCGATTTGAGTGTATATTTGAGGCGGTTTGTGTATGTTAAAAGGGTGCTTGTGTTCAGGTTTGTTCACGTTTGTCAATCTGAGAGAAAACATCAGAGACGGTGACAGAAATACTAAAATGGAGAAGTCTGTTTGTGAGACGGAAAGTTAATCATCAATCATTCATTTGGGCCTCTTGCATTCCCAGTGTCTCTCTGGGCCTCTGGAACGGCTCTAGAGAGGAGATGAATTATAGAGTTATTATTTAATAACAGGGAGTGCGGAGAGAACGTCCAATTTCCTCCATAGCTCCTCAACAATAGAGTCCAACAAACCTCTGCGTTCATCTGGTCTCAGGGTGTGGACGAGAAGATTTAACTACCAGGGCTCAGAGTATGCTGTTCACCTCCAACATTACAACAACGCTGCTCTATGTCTGCTTTATGGCTGCATCTGATGAACGGCTCGAATGAAGTCTCTTGTTTTCTGGTTCCTCAAATTAAATCCAAGTCAGACCACCCGTGGAGAACTCCTTAAAGTATTACAGTTGGATGTGACTCTCAAAGCTCTATGTTTAATGCAAAGCGCTAGCATGAATACATACCAAGCTCCTACACATGGACATTGCAGGTGGAAAGAATGGGTTTATGAAGGATTTTGCTGTCTCCTCAGCTGTAATTTCCTACTTTATTGCACTGTTAAAATAATTGTCCACAGCGTGAATGTGGTCAGAAGGAAAGCGAATGGGTTTGTGCAGAGTTCACCGCCGTGTGTGTAAACATAATGAGGGAAACTGTACGCTGAAAGAATTAAGATTGAGACTACTTCATTAATCCCAGGGGGAAATTGTTACAATTGCTTGGTTGAAGTTGGAAAATAAATATAGAATAGAAAATAAAATCTAAGTGAAAAAGTTGGGGTTAAAAGCTTGGGTTAAAAATATAAAAATTGGCAGATTATACAATTGGCTGGGCTTGATGGCGCCTTAATGAGAGGACCAACCTGATTCGCTGTTATGGACACAGCCCTAATGGGGAGCAAAGCTCATTGGCAGGTTGAACACAGCATTAACAAGAGAGCCAAGCGGATTGGCTGGGGTTTCAACAGCCTTAACAAGAGAATAAGCCTGATTGGCTAGGGTTTAAGCCACCCTTAACAGGAGAGCAAACTTGATTGGCTGGGGTAAATGCAGCCTTAACGTGAGAGCCAAATGGATTGGCTGGGGTTACCACAGCCTTACACCCTGATTGGCTGGGGTTAACGGGGTGCTAATGTGAGCAGAAACAGTCAGGGCTTCTTGTCTGGCGGCTGACAGGACCAGAACAACAAGGGCCTTATACTGAGCTCCGTGTCCCTGCACAACCCGGGCTTCCCCACAGTAAAAAGCCCCGCAGCCAGTTAGCTGCAAACTACCTGTGGCAACGAACAACAGCTGCTGTTCCCCTGCCCTCCACTGCCCATAACCTATAAACACAACAAGTCGTTATAAGGAAGGAAAAGCCAAGAGTATGGAAATAATTACCTCAAAAAAAGGAGCAAATGCACTATAAAGATACAGGCTGTGTAGTGTATGGGTTGGTCTGTAACCCGTGTTTGTAATTAATATTTTTACTAGAAATGGGTTGGATTTGATAGCAGGGGCTTCACGTCGATTTGGTTTGGCGGATCATGGAATCAGAATGAGGTCATTGTCGGGAATCGTTAGTTAGGATGGATTAGGATTTGGGTAAGGCTCATTAGTTACACATACACATCTTTAGAGTAAAATTAGAATCTATATTCTTTCCTCTTGATACCATTTACACATGTACATTAAATTCCCACAGAAAACTTGGGAAACGTTCCTTTATCCAGACGATCGCCATTCATCTTGAGGCCATAACTGTGGAAGAAGAAGAAAAAGCGAGTCATATCGAGTCGCCGGGCATCGTAATGTGTCATGGAAGATGGTAATGAAGGGAAAACTGAACTGCTCTCTGCTTTCATACACTGGGGCTTTGGAAGACCAAAATATCAACTCCACTGTCCAACCTAGTCACCTCTAATGAGGCAGAACATTCATAAAAAGCTAATACGTCCATTAGTCTAAAAACATTCTGCTGCTCTGGTGTTTTGGGATTGTATTAATGAGAGTCCATTTATCCCAAAATATCTGAAACCGACTGGACTGCTGCAACCCTGGGGAGGCTGAAGCCCCGGTCGCACTTCGGTCTCGGTCTTATTCTACTTCTCTTCTACTTTGCTAATAATGCCCCAGCCATGCTTTACGTTTCCCCTCACAATTGTTTTTATTTTGCATTTATTTAGTCAGACTGACCCCTGTGGTTGTGCATCAGGGTTGTGTGATCGCTATACTGCTGGCAGGGCTCCCTGTGAAAATACACAGCGCAGGACCTTTTCCTGTGCTTCCCCTGCTCTCTGCTCGGGGGGGGAGAAGCCAAACAGAACCGGACCCCTCTCCCCGCTGACCTGAGTCCGCATGCCGGACCCGCTCCTATTCCACCCTCGGCCCGGCGTCTGCGGGTGTGTGGTCCTGTAGCGTAACTCACGCCTGCCGCTCCATGACCCGCCGGCCAATGGCGTTGGAGTATTTTGGGTCACGTGATGCGATCTCGGAGACCCCGGTGAGGAGAAGTAAAACCAAGGTCAACAAACAGTGATGGTCGGGCCGGAGGAAGGCATAATAATCACTACTAGGCCCACATGCCGGTCGCTTAGTCAGCCTATCAGATAATCCCCAGCAGCCACGGAGGAAATTGATTGGCTAAGAAAAGCAGGTCGTCGGTTGGTAAAGTATTTTGGCGGAGGTTTATCTGGGAGCTCTCTGTCTATAATCAGACATTATGATAATTTGATCAATATGTTCAGTCATCACTGGGAAACTGGACACGATCGTCTTGGCGCGAGCGAGACAACAAAGAGCGATCCTTGTCTTCTACAAACAGGAGAAGCACCAACCGGCCAATCACACAAGCCCGTCGCCCCTCGAATCTTTCTTAGACACACTTATCAGCACCTTGAAACAGCAAGAAGAAATCTCTTATATAAGTTAGGCTTCTAATTCTGAGGACACGCGTAAGTCTCTGGTATGAACTCATGTCTGTTCAAAAAACGCAGCACGTTTTTATTTTTTGGAGGTTTTTCGGATTGACACAGGATTAGGACTCAGAAAACCTTTACGGTTAAGTGTCTCATTTCTGTAAATAGTTGACAGTGTGTGTGGTTGGGAGCCACCTAGTTTCCCCTCGGAGGAACCATCATGCACTACTATCCGACATCTCCGTGATTCACGGCAATCCGATGCTCTGTGGTTTTTACGAAGACGCAGCTCGGAGACAATAGGTCGTTAAATTAAAGGCGAGCGTGGCGGTCAGCAGATCTGTCCAAAAGCTGAAGTCATGATTGCGTTCGTGGCCTCATGCCGAGTGACCTGACAGAATTTCTCTCGCTGAGTTTGGCTCTGCTGGTAAACTCTGGGAGAACGCCAACTGGACTCAACCCCCTTTCACCACCTTTTTACTGTTGCACCGTCTCCAAGGCAACGGCAACCTCTGACCCCTGCAGGAAGCGGGCTTAGGATGAGCTATGGCTGCAGTCACCGCGTGGGTCCGCGGTGGTGCGGCTCAGCCCTGAACAAACACCTCGGGGTCCGTGTTCTCTGAACCAAGATGCTGGCAAGGTTAACGGCGCTCCAAACCCTCGTCTCAGGTTCTGTTGGGTTTATCGACCCCCCCCCCCCCCCCCTCCCTCGCTCTGCTGGGGTCATCCGGGGTCACTCCTCTGGGGTCACCCGAGGTCAAGTCCACACGGATCCTTCACGGGGGAAGTTGGTGTAACGTGCTGCTGCGCTGAGCACATAATCATCCGCCTCTCCTCTCTAGGAAATACTTAATGTTCCCAAGAGGGCGTTTAGCTGAGGAGTATATCCTGTGGTGTGTGCATTTCACTTTTTGCTATATTGTCATTTAGGAGACGATTTTTGCCCAATCAACTTGGAGTGAATTAAGATACATGTCACTAAGGTAGGTAGGTGTTAAGGCATCTTGCTCAGGGATGTTTATACAAGAACCCAGGACTTCTTGGCTTGGGAAACAGATACCACTTGACTATCCCCTACTACTTTTACTACTTACTTTACTGCTTAGTTTGTTTTTAGATGATCGCTACTCATTCTTCCATGTGTTCCTGTCTACTCCCCACTGTTGGTGTGTTATCGCCACACCGTGTGTGACTCATTCACTTGTAATAATCATTACCGTTAAGCCTGTCTGGATGCTGTACATGCAGCTCATAATATCTGGTCCCAGGAGGCTAGTATTAGCGAATAGCGGAATCATATACCATTCTGCTATCAGTGTTAGCCTAGCGACGATAACGGAGCTATCTGGATGGGCTAGCTCTCTGCGCGATGTGTTGTGTCTTTTCTCACACAATGAGACGCAGGAGTCGGGAGGATTCGGTGGGAAACGAACGATAGCACAATAAATGTTCTGGCGCTTTCACAGCTTATCGGGAGCCGGAGACAGGAGAGTCCAGCTGCTGCCTTGCTCATGGCACTTCTGTGAGGATGTGAGGATGAACCCCAGCTGCTCCAATACAGGAGAACAGAGGCTAGTGCTAATCGAGCTAACATCATGGGGATATGCCACCACCCTGTCTGTATTGTAATAGTGAAAACTACTGATATACTGGCTGGAAAAAAAACCTTCCTTGTCTTTTCCTTTTCACGGTCAATGTTGACAATGTCATGTTTGTGTTTACATTGAATATTTACGAGAGAAACAAAAAGTCATAATGAGAGAAGGATATGGCATATATAGAGAGTAACGAGGAGGCAATAAGAGAGGGAGGATAAAAGACAGACCTAGAGAGAGATGAACTTTGAGGGAGTTGGAGTGTATAGTGTGTATTCCACCAGCTAGAAGCGGAGCAGAGACATCAGAGAATGATACGGTTAATTATCTCATTCACACATGGACCCCATCACTATCCAGCTCACCAGTAGAGTGTGTGTGTCTCCATGTGCACATTCATCTCACTTTGAGCCCTAAGCACTACTTAATGAAAAGCCTGCTCACAGAGGCTGTGTTTGTGTGAGTGTACATGTGTTAATGTGTGCACTAATGTAAATAAGTGTGTGTGCGTTTTGTGTGTTTGCGTGCACGTGTGTGTTAAAGATTGTATGTGTGTGTGTGTGTGTGCATGGATGTATAAATGTGTGTGTGTGTATAAATGTTTTTGCGTCTCTGTGTGTGCGGCTCTCTGCGAGGTCTGTGTGTGCAGATGTTTCATGGTCTCTCCTCTTAGGAGATATCTGGAGAAGATCTGGAGCTCCACCACATTTGGGACGCTGCCAAACGTGAGGAAAAGAGGAAATCACTCAAAATTTACAAATACCGTCATCCAGCGGGTCAAAGGTCACCCCTAAGGGCACAGATCGCTGCACCCTAACACAACATTCAGTTCATCAAGAGGGTGAAGTCAGTTTGTCTAGTAAACCAATACCGTTAGAAAGAAATGAGATGATGAATTCTGAAGGTCCTCGAATAGATGTTCAAGGTAGTTATAATTCGTTTTTTTTTTTATTCCTGAAATCACTGTTGTTTCACTGAAAAACATCTGCCAAAAATTAGCCTTATTTGTTTTGAAGAGTTGGCCATGGTAAAAAAAAATAACAACAGACGTCAGGAAATATTCAATTTTTTTGTTATAGGAATAACGGCACGCTCAGAAATCTCGCCTTCCAGAATCACATGGCAGCGCAGTACTGTTAGCATTAGCGCTAATAGCTTGATAAAGACAAATATCTGCCCACACAGAAATCGCCAGCAACCACCAGGATTAAGAGCGTCGGCCGCCAGTCGCGTGAAGCTCAGAAATGTCTAGTTTCCACTCGTCTACTGTAATAATATTTAAAACCAGCAGACTGCCAATCCACCGCCCCAAACTCTGACTTACACCTCCGTAAGCAACCTTTAAAGTACATTTTAAAATAAAGAATCGTTGTTTGGAAAAACCACTGTCTGATGGCAGATGGCTCGCAGAGGTCAGAACTTTGGCAAGAGATTTATTTGGATTGGATGGATTCCATTCTTATCTTCCGATCGCTCACTTCTTGCTCAGTGCTGCCTAGAAAGTCAGCCCCCCTCCTCTCTCTCTCTCTTTCTATTTTTTACAGAAGATAAAGCAACAACCTCACCTTTTCAGCTGAATATAAATGTCAACATCTATGGGAAAAACAATGAAATATGTCCTTTCTAGTGGTTGAAAATACTGTGCTGGATTGATGAGGTTTGATTCATGGGCTTCAAAATGCTTCCAGAAACCATCAAGCAGGCTGGAAAGTACTTAAATACAATAACAAGTAATACTCTCTGAAGTTGTTCTACTTTACTAGAGTGTAGGATATCAGTACTTTCTCCACTGCAGCCATCATGTGAGATCTAGGATTCAATAGATGCAGAATATGATTAAATAGTTAGCGTCTGTTGTGTTGTCTGCTGATCTAGAGCCAGATTTAGGCTGACATCGTATTGATTGTGGAGCAGACACTGGACAGGATGGGAAGTTTTCCGAAAGAAAACAAAACCCAAAGGGAACATCTCTGCTTCCACGTATGAAAACATAAGCAAAGTATCCCAGTAATCTCCTTCCTGCCCACAGGTGAACCCTGGGGGGCTTCCAACAGGAACAAGGATGTTCCATGGTATCAACATTTAGAGAAGATCTTCCGTTTACATAAATACAAACCGTCAGGAGCGGGGGAACTCTGGAGAAGACCCAGGCAGGCTCAATGCGTGGACTGATTGTTGAAAGCCCCCTGCGACCGCAATCACATGGAAAGGCTAATGCTGGAGCTCAAACTAGCAAATGGACCTCTTCTGGACGTCTTTCATCAAAGCTGTTGGTGTTCTCACACGGTCCCCTGTTAATAAACATAACCAAGCAGCTGGGTCAGCAGTCGCGTTAGCTCCAGAACCGACCCGGTGTGACCCATCAGAGTGCAAGCATGGTAAACACAGGTGTTAGCCTGTAGCGTGGATGATGATTCAGTTCCAGTCAGGTGTGCCAGAACCACAGTACGAACAAGTTGACGTTATTCATCTGAGTCCACCACTTTAATACCCTTACCGTGCAACCTAAGATCAAAAGAATGATCAGATGCGGCGCTGAAACGGCCCATTCGTCAGCCTTTTCAGACCGCTACAGTTGATGTGAAGATGTACTCTTCCCCATCTAATGCCTCCCACAGATCAGAGGTTCCACCACACAGTGCGTTCCGACGGACGCCAAAAATCCGCCGCCAAGCGATGGATCATCACTCCGGCGGCGAGCGATGCGCCGTGTGCTGGAGACACAGGAGGAGACACAGGAGGAGACACAGGAGGAGACACAGGAGGAGAAAGCAGCGTGCGATCGCCACAAGGCTCAGATCCACTTGTGGGGGAGTCAGGAGAGATACTGTCCTTGGGAAAACTAAAACGAAAAACACTTTCCCTTTCCCCCCGCTTGGCCGGTGCCAACGATGGCCTTTACTCGACCGCCAGCGCTAATCCCGGATCCTTCTAGATCCACCGGGGTGTGATCTGGCGACCGTTCACTGTTGGATCCACGGCCAGCACGTATCAACGACGAATCAGAGCTACTCGGAGGGAGCAATCCCTCAACTGCCACATCCATCGCTACGATTAAACAGTTTCTGGAGGCAGACCAGGAGCTGACGTCACACGACCCACGCAGCCTGTGTGTGTGTGGGGCCGGCTCCGAGCAGAGATGTGAAACTACCTTATAAATGTCACAAGCACCGTTCACACTAATGGGATTGAAGCAGCGTTGCCTCGCCTGACGTGCTGCTTAGTTTTATTAACCAGAAACGTTGGTCAACAAAGCCAAACTGGCTGCATGCAGATGGTCACCTAGAAGGTTAACTTGTGAGAGATTTAAAATATGCCAGGTTTGGAAATGGTATACATATAAATAATAACGATACATAATATTCCCATGTGACGGCAGCTAGATGTTCCAGGTAAAGAACCTCACGGAGGTCTTGGAGAACATAAACACCAGGTGCTGGACCCCGACCAACCCCCGACCTCTCGGGCCTCAGCACCTCGTCCTACGCCTTTGGCCGGTTCTGCTTCCATAAGGGAAACCGGCCGTTGCGAAGCAAGTGGGCAATGAAAACTCAATTAGGACCTCACACCTCTGCCTGCTCTAACGTGAAGCGATCCAGGTCTTCGCTTTCCCGTTTTTTTCCATCGCCTCTACTCAACGTTAAGCGTCTGGATGGAGCTGCAGTATTCCATGTCTAATTATCTCAATCACGCTGGCGTTCCGTGTTCTTGCTGGTCTGTTGCGGCTGTGGTTCTTTCTGGGGTTTTCGTTTGGGCTCATTTTTAAATTGTGGGGTGTCATTGATGGCTTTTGAAACGGAGAAATATCTGCGCATGTAATAAATCTCCCGGTGGCTACGGACAGAGGTAGTGCAGTTGGTGTTAAGACAGTTATAACTGCTTTACCCGAAAGAAAATACAAAAGTTGGCAAAGCTGTGTTTTGGTTGAACTAAGTCTTGTTTTAGAATGCTGCACTGCCTTTTGTTAAAGCGCTGCGCCTTTTTACTGTTGCAAAGCAACCATGGAGCTTCTACAACTCCACCTACAACAATGACGTTAGGCGATTTTTCTAGACTTTACATTTTTTATGTAAAGTCTAGATGTTAGGCATCTTTTGTTAGGCATCTTTTAGCCAGACCCCTAATCTTCATCTCATTAATAACCTGCATCTACAAATTAAATCCAAAGTCGCCTTGGATAAAAGTGTCTGCTTAATGGCCTCATGATTATTATTATAAAGGTTTTTTTCTTAAAGTAGTGTTTTTAGCAAAAGTATGAATAAATAAAAGTTATTTACCCAGAAAGTGCTGTGTTGTAGCCCTTGTAAATAGTGTACAGCTGGGTCTCATGCACTGTGTGACCCACACTGCTGCGGTCTGTCATCTGTTTAGAAGGCCCAGCTGAGCGCCTCGCTATCAGCCTACCTCCCAAGTGTTGCTGCGTTCTGCAAGCAATTAACAACAATTCTCTCCCCCATCTGATGATGGAAGCCATATTTGTTTCATATTTTTCTTCTCCTCCTCCTCATCTTCCTGCTATTATTTACTATTTTGTAATTTAGCTGAGGCTTTCATCCAAAGGACTTACAGTAAATTCAGAAACATAGAACAAGGTAGGGGTCAGGGGTTATCTTGCTCAAGGATACCTACAGGTAAATTGCGGGAATTGGGGATTGAACCGTTTGACTGGGAGTCAAACACCCCTGACGACTAGACCACTCTTCCTCTGGAGGAGAAGCGCGATGAGGAGGAAGCAGATGAGAGGAACTACGGTCAGTGCAACATGGAGATGATTTGGTTATGGAGATGCAGCCATGACTCACTCCTCATGAAGAATGTGATGGTATTCCATGAATCTGGCTAAAGAATGATATTGCAGAACGTTTCCCAATCATAAAAAAACACGGACCATAATTAACCACACCCGGTGAAGATACGAAGATGTTCGGTCAGCAGTGAAGAGGAACCAGCAGGCTGGATGCTGCTGACATCAGCATCTCATCATCACACTGTTTGAAACAACAGAGCAGTCCAGGCTCAACAGGCCAAACGTTAGACTCAACCCTTTCTTTTTCTGTTAATGGTAACCAGAATCCCATCACAATCCACTGAGGAGAATCCATTTCTGATCATAATATGATAACAAAAACAGTATTATAATAAGATTTAATGACTTGATGTCACCTAGAAAATATCATATTTTTAGCAGAACAGGAAATCCACAATCCTTCATAAGTGTGGATAGCTGGATATCATACAATGATAATGAGGGACAATTTAAGAGGAAAACGCATGAAATTGAGCATACTTTGCTTTCCAACAGTGTCTTCAGTTGGTCACCAAACTGGAAGCCAAACATTACCTCCAACTTTATTTTTAACGATTGCCTTGCTTCCTGGATCTAAAACCTGTCACATGACTTTCTCCCCCAACCAATCACAGGCTCCAGCTTCCAGCTAGCCCCGCCCGCCTCCTGCCAAGGTCTCGTTGGAGGCCTGCTAATACGATCAGCGACTGAGGCAGCCTGGACATAAAACATAACGGGAGGAAAGAAGCGGGAAGAGTTATAGAGCCGGGATGAATAGTTTCCCTTTGAGTTCTGTTCCGTTCTGTCCAATTTATGGCCTTCAGCTTACTCATGGGCTGAGCTCTCTCCCTGTGTCTCTGGGCTTGGCGCTGCTCCGGGTAGAGATGGTTTGCAGAAGCCTGGATGCTCCTGAGCCAAACACATGTTGGGTTTGCCAGCGGGCGGGGGGGGGGGGGGGGGGGGGGGGGGGGGGGGGGGGGGGGGGGGGGGGG
>JAOPJO010000002.1:7853679-7864877 GCA_027123675.1 Molva macrophthalma
CCTCGCCCCCCCAAGGTTATTCCAGAATAAAACAATTATGGACGCAGCACACTCCGATGCGGCTCCCCGCTCTGACCTCCCAGGATACGCCGATGGCTTCCAGCTGTCTCCTGGCGTTCCAGGGTGGAAGGTGTTGTTTTTAGACCCCCCTAGTCACTTTAAGTAATGGCCCCACAGCTGATTAGCGGGGCCTCGATCCTCGGGCCCTGGGTGATGCGTGAATATGCTTTATCCTCTCTGTCTCATTTTGTATTTTATTTTTAGTACAGAGTGTTTGCTTTCGTTCCGGTGTTTCACACACTTAACGCGTGGAGGATGATTTGCTAAATCGTTGGGGAGTATCGGTAAGACGAGGCTTGACCCGGGGTGATAGGAACTGAAATGTTTTGTCAATGTCACAAATCCAACCACGGCACCTTTAGTTTCATGTTATAGAGGAGAAACGCCTAACTTAGCGCAGGGCCCGTCGAACTGTTAGCATGCATGTTCCTAGCTGTTCGCATGCTAGCGTAATTCAAGCCTGTCAGCGGATGATTTGTGAGACAGAAGGCAGAAGAAAGGTAGAAGGAAGAAGAAGGCAGAAAGACAGAAGACAAACAGTTCTGGATAAACAGAAATAAATAGTAGCCGAGCCAGATTCTAGGCTCAAGGACTCGATATGTACTTATGTGGATGTTAGGATTAGCTGGCGGGGGGGGGTAGTGTCAGGTGTGTGTGTGTAGGGGGGGAGAATACAACATGGTGTTTTTCTAAAGAGAAGGGTTAGGGTTAGAGGAAACCATTTTCACGTCACATGGTCACGTCCAGGAAGAAGGCAGGCCATCTCAATAAAACCAACGCGCCTCTCACTTCCTGTTCACCCTCTTCAATTACCAGTGCGTCCAGAGCTCAGGAAGCGGACCAGCAACGATCACGGGCCTCATCGGCCGACAGGAAGGAAGATAATTTCACTTGCTGTTTAGAAAACGTATTTTCTGCATTTCCTCGGTTCTGCACACTGCGCAGCATGTTATGTTGGATCCAAAGGTCAACATCTGGGGACGATCAGCAGCATCACTCCAGACAACGTAGCTGTCAGCACTTATCATCTGACCCAACCTGCTCCTCCACTAGTCTCCCCCTGACCTGCTGCTCTCTTCTCCTCCTGTTCCTGACTCTCCAATCTGCTCCTCCTCTCTCTTCTCCTCCTGAACTCTCCTGTTCCCCCTCCTATCTGCTCCTCCTCGCTCTTCTCCTCCTCTTCCTCTCTCTTCTATCTGCTCCTCCTCTCTCTTCTCCTCCTGAACTCTCCTGTTCCCCCTCCTAGCTGCTCCTTCTCGCTCTTCTCCTCCTCTTCCTCTCTCTTCTATCTGCTCCTATCTTCTTTGCTCCTAATGTTCCTCTCTCTCCTATCTGCTCCTACTCTCTTCTCCTCTTCCTCTCTCTCCTCTCTGCACCTTCTCTCTCTTCTCCTCCTCTTCATCTCTATCCCATCTGCTCCTCCTCTCTCTTCCCCTCCTGAACTATCCTGTTCCTCTTTCTCCTATTTCATCCTCCTCTTCATCTCTCTTCTATCTTCTCCTTCTCTTCATCTCTCTTCTATCTTCTCCTCCTCTTGTTCCCCTCTCCTATCTGCACCTCCTCTCTTCTCCTTCTCTTCCTCTCCTATCTGCTCCTCCTCTGTTCTGCTCCCCTTCCTCTCTCCTGCCCTGACCTGCTCCTCTCACTCCTCCTCTCCCACCCGCGCTCCTCTCCCCCCTCTTGAGCTCTAACCTAATTCTCTCCCCCCCTCTCCCTATCTCTCCTCCTAAGCTGTGTGTGAGTAGTAGTGAGTAGAGTAGTGTGTTTTTACAGATGACTCTTAAGATCTCATGACCCACTTATGGGATCAGACGGTCTCTCTCTCTCTATCCTTCTGTATCTGTGTGTGTGTGTGTGAGTATCTGTGTTTGATCTCCACTATATGAGTTTTTCCATGGGCGTCCCTGCCTATTAAAATTAGAGATAATATTTGTAGAGCTTTGGTTCGTCTGTTAATGTGAAAACAGAAGGATGCTCAGGTCACATATGAGTGTATCAGCGTCTGATTGGTCGGTTTATGTCTTGGGGAAGAGATGGAGAGTGGTAGAGAGAGAGGCTGTGTGTTGGAGGGCTGTTCCCTGGTGCACACAGACTTGTTGGTCATCACTATTGGAAAAAAGTTGGTTAAATATAAGCTATTTACACCATTAAGCATAATAAATAACAATACATCACATATCCACTTGTATATCTTGGGACGCTTACCGAGTGTGCAGATTCTTTATGAACACATACATTTTACCCTTTGTTCTTTAACATATGGAAATAAATATATATTATTTTGTTTATTATATTACATAAATTGCTGCTTATTCCACGCACTTTCACTTCTATTTTTTGTCTTCTTTTAGAAAACAGTTGAACCAGTTAGAAACAGTTGAACCAGTTAGAAACAGTTGAACCAGTTAGACAACAGTTGTACCAGTTAGACAACAGTTGAACCAGTTAGACAACAGTTGTACCAGTTAGAAACAGCAAACAGGATGCTTCGGAGGTCAACCTTCAAATACTGCTTCATATCACGCAGAAAAGTCTTAAGTCTGCATTTCTGTATTTTTCACGATGTCTGTGGGCACAGCAAGCCTTTCCCTTCCCTTTCCGAACTCGGGACCAATGCAGTATTAAGCAAACATTTTTTACACTTTAACAAAAATTAGAAATATTGCCTACGTCCCGTACTTTTTTTTGTAGTTATTTTTCTTGGCCACTTTGGAACTTAACCAAATACCACAGAAGCTTTTTAACTGAAAATTACATATGCACAGGAAATATAGAATGGCCGCTCACGGTATTCCTGAGTGCAAAGGCAGAGGCTGGCCGTTTTAATTGGCGGTTAAAGGTGTGCGAGAGGCAAGAACGATACCTTCACTCCCTGCGAAAACAATGAAACAAACTGCAGCGGGTTTTACAGTAGGTTAAAAATCCAAAACGCTAGAACATAAACACAGGGCTGGAGTATTTTAAGCAAGGTGCCAGGCTAAATAGAGTTGGACAATTTGAAAGTTACAGGTGTGAATTCCCGTCGCCCTTTGGAAAACAACTGAATAAGGGTCTTCAGTCCCGTAATAACGGCAGGCTGGGGTGCCTCAGAGAACGGTACTTTAGCTCCACGTTATGACAGGACCCTCTGGAAATAGACGACCTGGAAGACTCCCAGTTAAAACACAAACTGCTGGGAGTAGAAACGACCATGAACACAGGTCTCCATAGAAAAGCCTTCATTGCATGGTCTTGTAATCTTTCATTATGTGTTTTAATGGACTTGCTGTGCCTTTTATGGCCAGGACGGTGTAGAAAGACAGGGAAGTGGGTTGAAGGAGTGATGGCGTCTCATGTAGCATCAAACCGCAGGTCGGAATCTAACCTGGGTTGCTAAAGGGCGTATTGCCTGCGTACTGTTGATTTCCTTTCATGCTTTTGTGGTTCATGATTGTGGTAATTTTCTTCTTTATTTCTGTTGTTATAGTGATTTCTATAGTCAATAACTGCAGGTTTGTAGTTAGGATGAATATGGTTTAAGGTATATTCACCTGAGCCGTTTTCAGCACCGTGAGTCTTCCTGAACCTCTGTTAGAACCTCTGAGGTCCCCGGGTCAATGCGTCCAAGCGTGGAGGACCCACGATCCTCCGCTGCCCCTAACCGATCTCTCTTCAGAGGTGGGTTCGAGCTCCGAGCGGCCCACACAGAGCAGAACATCCACGTTCGGAGCATCACACTCCTTCCTCTCCACTTGCCAATCAAGAGGGGCGTTAAATGTGTTTTCTCTGGCCGCGGTGTACATGTGTTTCTACTCAGGAAAGACAAAACCACAGCCTTTCACTCCCTCCAATTTGAGGCACCGAGACCTGACTTTCTTAATTCTCTCATATGTGCGCTGCAAATGGGTTTAAGCGCCAATGTAATTTTAATGTGATGACAGAGGAGAAGAGTTGATTTTAATGGCGTCCCGCCCACTAACCTGAACCCCAGCCCGGTGTGGGGGACATTGTGGGATACATATGGACTCCATCGCATCCTTGTTGTTTAGACGCAACGTGCCAAAAGGTCATTATGAAGCGCACGTTATCTACGGTTGATATCATGTACAGATCTATCCCTGAAAAACGTGTTTGGCAAACATGAAAGTCATCGGTGAGGAGATTGAACGTATAATTTGGTTTCCCAGCGACGGGGCGTCTGAACCCTGCTCCGTCTCCTCGTGTTCTTCCTGACACCGTGGGCTCGGTCGCAAGTTCTGAACCGAAGGAGCGGAGACGTGAATATCCATGTCACCACGGAGATCTGCTCCAGGAAGCGGCGGCGTAGGAATGCACATCTTCCTCACGCTCCTGGCCAACAGCTCTGTCCCTTCGGGACGAAGCTGCGTGAGCTCCTCCGATAAACATCCAATGGTGATCATTATGACCGTTGGTCCCGTGACAGCAAAACAAAAATATTGGTGCCGTGACCCAGCCGGGCCTGTGGACGCGGTCTTCCCCGGGACTGGAATGCACGGGGCCTCCCTTCTCACCCCAGACTGTGAGCCCTGGTCTCTCACCACGTCTGTGGAGGATAATGTATTTGTTTTTCCACATTCAAGGCGTCCGATGAATTCCATCTTCAAGACCGTGAAGTAAAAGACGCACTGTGAGTGATTTTAAGGAGTGATAAGAAACAGTTTATATAAACTTTATATAAACAGGACTATCTGTTGTACTGGGCAGGATTTTTCTAAATTTCTATATTCTATACATTTCTACATTTGTTCAAATATTTTCAGTTGGAATTATCTGACCATTACCGTCACCTGCTTAAAACCCTGCAGGTTTATTATGAAGAAGCAACATCATTATGGTGATCAGATTTGGTCAATTGTACCAAATTTTGTCATGATTGAAACTGGATTAAAACGTTTTTCCAGATTGTATTATATAAGTATGATTTAATAAAACAGCGCCTCTCTGTACCACACACACACACACACACACACAGCCTGTGAGCTCCAGTGTGGCCCGTGGGGAATATGGTCTGAATGAGAGTCATCACATTACATTGTATGTACAACATCAAATTACCCCAATCAAACCATCACCGGAAGCTCTTCCATCAATGGGATCCCGCTGAACCGGCTCACAAAAAGCTCAAACAGCCGGCGTACTGGGGCTGGAAGGAGGCCAGTGTGTTTGAAAGAGTAATTGCGGCGCTGGTATTCCACACATAATAAGCCGATCCCGACCGCAGCAGGGGCCATGTTTAGCGTGTCCCCCCCCGGGGGGCTAATCGCTAGCAGCTAATCGCTAGCATCACGTAGCGCTCACGACACCGCGGCACAGTGGTCCCATTCAGTGTGAAACCCAATATATCCCGGGACGTACCGAATGCTAACCCAAGTCATTTCCTCCCGCTATTAGTGTCCATGAAAATCAAACCAATGTCCCGTCGCTAACACGGCTAGCCTAGCCTCCGGCAGCGCGCGGCGGTGAAGTATCACAGGGGGATGGTCGGCTGTAGGGCTCCACATGGAGGACCAATAGGAAGAGCCGATGGAGTTCCTCTCACCGCGAGCTCATTTGATACACACATACTATCCTCATAGAAATACAATTTTGTAATGGTTTTGCTTTTGCCTTCGTTTCACAAAACTAACATTAAAGTGGGATCAGTGTGTCGACATCAAGGTTTTTTAGTCTATAGGCGCCGATATCAAATATCCCTCTATATGTTAATGAGTACGAAACTGTGGACATTGAATTAAGCCAACATTGAAGACTATAATTTTACAGTGGCTAATATTATTGGGATTATTACGATTAATTCATCTTCAGGCCTTTCTGAATGAGAAAATGCTTAAAGAATACAGAGAGGCGAACACAAAGAGATGCATAGTTTTCTTTTGCGTGTGTAGTGAGATAACTTTCCTGGAAATTAGAACATGGTCTGATTTTCGACACAGTACTTGGTAGTAATCTTCCACTGAGAGCGGTGAAAGACATTCAAAATGTGTGATGTATGTGAGAAATACTTATTTCCACTCAAATCGGTAGATGGCGTTCAGACTGGTGAATGACCTTCTGAATGTCGATATGCTATGGCAATATAAGCCAAACCCTTAATGGTTTCCCTGACTAATCGCTCTCATTACTCTGCATCATTGTGACATCGAGAGCATGGCACTCAAACTCGCCGTCGGTCCGCATCTCGGAGTCCTGATCGTCCGAACAAACACTTAACGCCCTACTGTGGCCAGATGGTGTTTTTCAACTAAAATAGGATTCTCTCGGCCAGCGGTAAACCAAAACCATTCCTCTCGCCCTCATCTGTCAGGCGTCTGGTGGGGAACCGGACACCCAATCCCCTCGCCAAGGGGACGTGAGATAGGGTTCACCGCTAAGGGAGAACGCTTCACGGGGGGTAAGCTAGCTTGGAGCGCGGCGAGGCTACAACGACTTTCACGGTTAGCGCGTAGCCGCCTGCCCCGCGCCGATGGGGATGAATCGCTGTGGAAACGCTGCGGGTTAATGATGATGTGAACTGTGAGGGCAGAGAGGAGGCATTTATCACCTCGCCCTTGGCGCCTGTGTTGTGAACTTTATTGATCACCTTCCGTGGCGGTAATCCCTCCCACATGTTGGCGCTCGGCGGCGGCTAGGCTAACGGCGGCTAGGCTAGGTCAGGCGACGGTAGCCGCTACCATGACCCGTGAACTTCTGAAGGGGCCTCTTGGTTTTCTTCTCTGGCCTAGATCATTAATCACCATCCCGAGGAGGGCTGGAGGACCTGCGTCTGAGAGCCCGGGAGAGAGGAGACGTGGAAAGTTCAGCGGCTGTCTTGCGCTTCATTCAGTCACTATAAGTTCTGCCAGAGTTTCCAAAGCTCAACCCGATAGTGTGGAGTGTGGGATTGGCAGTATCTAGAATGGCCCTTCCTTTAATTCCTCCAGCAGCACACATTCAGAGCACACCACCAACACTGGAGCAACTATGGCTGTAGGTGCCACAGGCACCTACAGTTAGCAGAATAGCTGGAAGAGTCAAACTCAACCAGAAACAAGAGATACCTGTAGCAGTCTACCAGGTACTGGTGATTCTGCAACTCCATGGAGACCTTAATGCGGTAAAACCAGGATTCCAACAGAATAGGCAGCACTCTTCTCTTATTATACAGTGCAGATGCGGCGGAGATGAACTGAACTATATATATTATAAAGAGAAACCAAACACTTAAATCCAACCACTGAGACCGTACCAAACACAGTTATTGTGATCACTGCATGGGAATGTCACGGGTTGTGTTTGTTATGCAAAGTGACATCACTTGGAAGGAAAAGCCGCATGCAGTGAGTTGACCAGAGATGGGGCTCTCCCTGCAGTTTGGCTCGCCTGGTTAGTTTCTCTCCCTGTGTATTTTATCCAAGTGGTCTTGCCTTATACCCCGGTAGAAAAACAAATTATTTCTCTGCTTTGTATCAGATTTGCAGTCATGCACGGATAAAGCACCTTCATTCGTGTTGCTCGCTGATTAATCACTGAAAGTACATGTAATGTATAATGTAAGGTCAGAGGTTAGACGGATAAATGTGTAATCATCGGCAAAATGTAGCCGTGGCCGGGGAACCCCCCTGATACGACTCATACTCGTTCCGTGGCCTCAGAGTTGGACGGAACGACTGCAGAACATTAAAGAGTGAAACGGCGCCCTGGAGTGTTCTGATTGGCCGGTGACGTCACGCTTCACGGCGGTTTGCCGTCGTTGAGATCAAAACGCCTCCACCCACCATCCCGGCCCGGAAAGAGGAATAATATCATTTTAATGCCGTGCCATAAATGTGGAGACCACATCGGAACACCATCTCGCCGTTCCTGTTCCGCTCCCGAGGTCGGCCATTTTGAGAAAATAAAAAAAGCGAGCACGTTACTAAGGGTGAAAACAATGGCGGCGCTTTGTGGAGCGCATTGGTGACACGACGAGGGCATCCAATTTGGATGGGGAACTTGTGGTTCGGAGAGAGGGAGCGAGAGAGAGGGAGCGAGGGGGATTGGTAGAGAGAGAAAGACAGAGGAAGGGAGAGAGAGAGGAAGGGAGGCGGTAGAGAGACCTTGGGTCCGGGCGCCACAAGACAGCTGCCGCTGTTCCACGGGACAACACCGTTTCAACTTTCCATTCGACGGGACCGTCTGGTTCTGAACATAAACTTTAATGAGAGGCCCCGGGGGGCCACTGCAGTTATTTATACTGTTTGGCCCCATCCTGCGCGGTAAAACGATACCCCGAGATGAGTGTGACCCCTTGTAGAATAAAACAATATACAGTATAGCGGCGAGCCAAGCTCATTAGCATAACGTCTGTTTGGGGAGAGTTTAGTAACACGGGGGAATGTGCAGAGTCAGCATTCCTCGCCGTAACCGTTTTAATTACGCAGAAAATCTGTCGGGCGGAAGAGTCGCTGATTCCGACGAACTCGGACAGCGAGGGTTTACGTGACCTCCCGTATCCTAGCAACACACACACTAGCTGACACATGCTAACATGAACACACACTAGCTGATACAGGCTAACATTAACACACACGTATGCTAACGCACTAGCCATCACACACTATATAACAGAAACTATGATCCAACACACACTAATACACTAACACAGTATTCCACTAACACAATAGCTAACACACACACAAACTAACAAACACACACTGGGCCTGTTGGGCAGTGTAACCTGTCTGGATGTGTGTATAATAATCCATAACTCTCTCACAACTCTGAATGAAAACCTTCCAGATGTGTGAGAGTGTGTGTGTATGGGGGGGACATGAAGCAACAGCAGAGGACTGTATTAACAGCAGCCGGGACACACACGCCCACACACATGAAATACACATAACACACCAAAACACACAAACCCAACAGGGAGGAGAGAGGGCCTGTTACCGAGTTACGTGCCTTGCCAGTGGCACTTGTGTTTGTGGGCGTGTCTTGTGTTCCCTCTGTCGTCCCACAGGTACCTCCCCTCCTTTCGTTCCTGATTGGAGCCGGGACTATACACCCCAGGAAGTCTCTCTCTCTCTCTTTCTTTCTCTTTCGACTTGCTGCCATGTGTGTGGAGCTGTTCCCCATTGGTCTGTTTTGCCGTGTGCTACCTGCCCTTTGTGTTGCCCTCCCTTTCTTCCCTGGGGAGGGGGCTAGGTAAGGGTGGGGTACCCTGTACACCACCCACGTCTAGAGACACAAGCGGAGGATGCCACCCGTGAATGTTTTGTTTTACTGTTGCTAGCTAGGCTAGTCAGGGTTTTGGTTCTTTTCTTTCTAAGGAGCTTAGATCTTTAGTAGTAGTTTTTTTTTGCTGTGTTGCTTTCCTTTGGCTGCAGCACCGATCCCCTAACCCCCCACTTTGTGTTCCCCGCACAGTAACGTAATTGGGGGCTCGCCCGGGATACTTTGTGGATCCTACACAACCAGCATTGGTGAGACTGTTCTGACTTGTTAGTTTGTCCAGCATTTTTGAAAATGTTTTTTGAGTTGCAGATCTTTATTGACAGTCCAAGCCTGGATCTGGTGGAGGCTTGTCGTAAAGATGATTTGTTAGCCATAGCAGCACATTTTGCCATTCCTGTTTCTAGGATTTCGGCTTAAGCTGCAATTAAGACTATGTTGTTGGCGTGGTTGTGTGAGAGGGATGTTCTGCCTAATCCCACATGGCCTGATGCGCCGGATGAGATGCCACTGGGTGCTGTGGGGTTTATCTCTCCTTCCAGTGTCAGCTCCAGAGAAGGCTGCACCTATCCTGGCATTGCCAGATGAATTGCAAACTGCAATTCGTCTGGAACCGCTCTGTTTATTTTGTGCCTCTGGACGCAATTGGATAGGCCTACAACCAATCATAGCAACGAAACAGCACTGAACGACGAAACAATTGTAAACAGACAATTGCAGCAGAGAAGAGCTGTGATTGGGTACCATCGACATGTATGTGAACCAGTGTTGCAGTTTTTGCCTTAAGAATAGCCGTCCAGTTTGTTTAATACTGTCTCGATAGCGGAATCAACAGACCGCTCTACATCAGCGGCAGCCATCTTTGTTGTTGTTGAAAATGCCACTACGGCACTCCTCTGCATCGTCATCGTATTTATCCCGCCTCATTTAAGATAAACGGTTGTGATTGGTTGGTCTATCTCTTGTATGGGAGGGGAGCCAGACCTTATCTGCAAGCAAATGAAACATGAGCTTGTGAGATTCGTCAGGTTCCCAGGCTAGGCTGCACCGGCAAAGCTCAGCTCGACCACAGAGGGCACAGAGCCCTGAGCTCCTTCCGCCTGGCCTCGCTACGGCCCTTCTCCCCCAAGTCGTTTGGGTCCAGTGATGAAGCCAAGGTAAAGGTGCGACTAACTCATCTCCAAGTGGAGGTGGAGGAAAAGGAGAAGGTGCAGTTAGGCTAGGGGAACTTCTGGGATCGCTTCTGGACAGCAGAAGGTGGTTCCTCCCCCCCACAGTCCTCTAAACATGGTTTCACCTTCTCAACTCAGTCGAAAGGTTCTGGGTTTCGATCCCCAATGTCTGCAGTCTTCATGAAGGTGTCCTTCAGCAAGACACCGACAGATCTGTCTCTGAATCCACTAAGTCTCCGTGGATAAAGGCGTCTGCTAAATGACTAAATAATGAGAGAGCCTGTGTGTGTTCATGCAGATGAGAACTAGTCATCGGACACCAGGCGGGCTGGATGCCGCAGCAGAGAAAATGCGTCAGAAATCGCTGCATGCACCGTCCTTAAATCACTGCCAGGCCGCTTTCACTGCGACTCCCATTTCTAATGAGATTACAGGCTTGACCTTTGAACCCTCGGGCTGAGTTCTGCAAAAGTCAACAAGCTTTTATTTTCTAATAGACACTGACTAATATATTTACTCTCCCTCTTTCTTTCTCTCTCTATCTCTCTCGAATTTGTCCCTACCCTCTCTCTTCCACATCTCTCCCCTTTCTCTCTCCCACTCCCCCTTTCTCTCTCCCACTCTGTAGACTCTCTTTCTCCTGCCTCACCTACTTCCTTTTCTTTATTTTTCTCTTCCACTCTATTCCTATTTCCCCCTCTCTCCCTCTCTCCCTCCACCCGCCGCGCGGGGGGGGGGGGGCGGGGGGCGGGGGGCGGGGGGGGGGGGGGGGGGGCG
>JAOPJO010000002.1:7868353-7881277 GCA_027123675.1 Molva macrophthalma
ACTGTGAGGTCATCCTTTTTTCGTGTCAGAGGTGTGTGTGTCTTTGTGTGGCTCCCCCCTCTCTCCTCTCCCCTCTCCCTCTCCCCTCTCTCTCTCTCCCCCCTCTCCCTCTCCCCTCTCTCTCTCCCCTCTCTCCTCCCCTCCTCCGTCTCTCTCCCTCGACTTCTCCTTGTTTTTCCAACTCAGCCATATAATTTAGCTCGGTAAAATTGGCTACAGTTTAACGTTCTTGGTGAGGGTCCAAGCGCGACTACCGAGCACTGTGTCGGCCTGACAGACGTCGACCACACCTGGGTCTCATCGGGGGCCCCTCCGCCTTATTTAGTGCTCCGCGTACGCTTCGCACACAACGCACGTGATTAATTTAAAAAAAACTACAACTCGAGCGAAATGCTCACCTTGTAATTCCGCGATTTTCAGGAACACTGCGTCCTTGTCTGAGCGCGTGCAAAGAACGCCACCGTTTACGTGAAACGGTGGCGTGGTAAAGTTGCCGCGGGGAGTGGATGCTTCACCCTTCAAGAAGAGTTAAACGCGCGTATTAGCGCAGTAAAGCCCCGCTGACAGCTTCAATTAGAAAGCTATTTTAAAGTAAAGAAATATTTGCAGAGACTCTGACACGGGCGCTCTACCTCCTCAGACCTGACACTCCAGCCTGACTTATGTCTTCTCATTACCCGGCCCCCGCTTTAATGCTACGCTAGCGCAGCTGCTACGTTAGCACAGCTGCTAAAGTAGCGCGGCTCAGGTTGCCTACTGGCTGTTAGTTTCTCCTTGGGCACTCTGTTCAGTTGGCTCCAGCCTGCGTCGCGTACAGAGATGAACCCGGAGGTGATTTATGTTGCCATTTCATTATTTGACTCGTTTTATTTCTTATAAGGTGACACGCATTCTTAAGTTGATGTCAAGAAGGCGTTGGTGGGTTAGTGGGCGGCGGGGTTGTGTGTGTAGTTTTTAGTGTGTGGGCGTGTGGGCTGCGTTGGCAAGCTGAGTGTGTTGTGTGCAGTCAGTGGATATGGGTGTGTGTGGCTGCCTGCTTGGATGACAGGGAGGGGATGGGTGTAGGGAGGCAGTTGTTGTACGTATTGTGAAAACAAAGTAATTTCCTTATTGTTTTTGACTTACTATAATGTATTGATCAGAGTGTGATACATGTTCACAAAACAGTTGAAAAGGTAACTGAATGCAGATGGGTTAGTTTAAAAAAAAGCCTTCAAACTCACATTGGAACCTCAGTTCAGTTCTACCGCAGGTTCAAATGGGCTTCAGTGTTTCTCTGGTATTGGTACTTAATCCTCTCAGAGTGCTCTCTCCTTTGGCATCCTGAAGAAAAGGAACCACTGCTGTACTTTCAGTAAATCACAGAAGAACAAGACCCCCCCACCCCCCATCTCCCTAGATCTAGTCCTGTTTCTCCAGAGAGCATAGAACAACTTGTGCACATGGCAAAGTGTGGACTGAGGAGGAACAACGATGGGGACTCGGGTTTCAAGTTCCTGACCGGTTGAGTTGAACTCTGGAGGTCTGGACTCCCACGTGGACCAGGTCTGCGATGACCTAAAGGTTCCTCTGGACCACAGAGAGGAACCACACGATGACAGCTGGTTGAAGAAACCGAGTTGGACCCCAAGGTCTGAGACTAGTGAGCTGACGATTTCAAGACTTCAGAAGTGAACCCCAAACTGTAAATTAGTTATAAGCTGTAGTTCAAGACCCCAATACTATTTAGATAGACAAGGTGCTAGGATTAGTTACTCCGGGATGGACCCAAAGACTAAGTTAGGGGGTTACCTCTAGTTGAAGATGAGTTACTCTTGGACTAGTTAATAATACTTTTTACTGGTTACTCAAAGACTAGTTACTAAAACTAGTTACTAAGAGCAGTTAGTTAATAATTCGTTTTTAGGAGGTTCTCCGAGGTGGAACCCAAAGTAAAGTCTTAGTGGGTTAGTTGTAGTTGAAGATTCATGACTAGTTACCAAGACTAATGATTAGTTACTAGTCTTAGTCCCTTCTTTAATTTGTAATAATTACAATCCTTGCTCTTTCAATCCATATTCGACCAATACCAAGGTGTCACCCTCGAGTAACACTGGCAGCACACCAAAGAGAACGAGGTCTTTGTACTGCCGCTTTTATGTTGCAAATATGTAAACATGTTTTCTGGTCTCAATAAAGCCTTTTTATCCGCTTGTTTTACTGGGTATGAACGCATTAAACCCGGCGTAGGGTCCGACACCTAGGCCGTGATGTCAGCCAAGCTGCTGCGTAGCACGGAGGGTAATCTCAGTTCAATTAGCCAGGCCACCAACACGGTTTAAGTGCAGCGTTAAGACCTTTTTAATGGTGCTTTCCCAATTAAGGGTGTAAAGGATAAGTGGGGGGATATTAAGGAGCCGAACGACCCGTGGACTTGGCGGCGGCGTCCAACAACACAGCAACACCATTGTGATGGGCCCGGTTATTAAAGATGGCGGCCATGTGTTTCCTACCGATTACTGGTTGTTTACGTTCGGCTCGAACCTGAGCCAAGTCGACGGCCATGTGTGTCGTATCTGTTGTGCTGTTGTGACCGCCGCGTCTGTACACAATAACAACCGGTCCAGATACATCTTTATCTGTAAATGGAATCACATTAAGATATGATAGCAGGACGTCAGCCTGGAGCAGGGGGATCTGGCGACCACCGGCGCTTGGCAGCCAGCGCCGTGTGTGTTTCTGCTTTCTGTTCCCTGTGTGTGTGTGTGTGTGTGTGTGTGTGTGTGCGCAGTTTTTTCCCCCCGGATACTCTGTTAACGTTTTGCTGGTGAAAATCCTTCAACGGCGTCCCGTAAGAGCCTTCAGAAGGGGTCACGCTGATAAACTGCAGCCCATCCACACTCCTGCCAAACAAGCAAACTGGATTTGAGCCCTGCAAGAGGAGGCCCCGGGTCTGGGCTCTGGAAGATGTTTGTACACGTTCCGATTCATTAGACCCAAACGTGAACACGCCATTGAGCAAGAGACAGTGCGCCGCATCGCCTGTTTGCTAACGACGTACATGAAGAACCGGCATCCATATTTTATGTATCAGAGGTATGACCGATGTGTTTCCGATGTGTACTGGAATCTAATTACCACGCACTCACATCAACTTAAGGTTTATTTAATTGCATTTTATATTTATTATCACCATTATGCCAGAGGATTGACGGACCGAGATGCAGAACACCCACTAACCCCTGAGCCCCTCTAAACTGCACGAAAACACTCCCAAACTTACAGAGCATCAGCAGTTTGGCCTTGGGGTTTTTGAAGAGCCACACATATTGTAATAATGCAGCTAAGACATTAAAGCCACTTGTTAAATTGGACTTGTTATTGGGGCTTGTGGTTTGGATCCCGTTGTGGCATTGTGTTTTCTGTAGTGCCATTGAGCAAGTTCCCACCCGGCATTCCGACCGAGTGCCAACCAGAAACGTATGTCTTGACATGGAGTCACGAGGTTGCGATCGGGGCGTCACTCCGCCCTGGGGCCTAGTTTATGGACACGCTCAAATAGTCTTTGGATGTGGGAAAAGCTCTTCAAATAACCATGTTACTGGCGAACAAAAGACGTTTATTCTTATTCGTTTGTTTTTGTCCACTTGGCGGTGGTCCATCTCTGCGTGCAATATTGTTTTCCTAAAATGTAATTTAATTCATATTCATGTTGAAAGCTGTTCCGCCGGCCGGGCAGAATGAGGTACAGACGTCTCATCTACGGTTGATTTCCATGAAGAGGAGAGCTTAAGAGAGCTACGCCACTCTACCATACCATGCTTTATTGTGCCTGTAGAATATTATAGTACTATGATACTGTACTATTACCATACCTTCAAATCTGCTCTACTCTAGTCTGTATTAAACCATACTCTACTATTGTATACAATATCAATACCAATATCATACTGTGGTATAGTATACTGTTCTCCTCTACACCTATTATAATATAGTGTTATATAATACCATGGTATAGTATACTCACCTCTTACCCTGCTATAATAATATAGGCACCTCTACTAGTCTATATTAAACCATAGTCTACTATTATACACAATACCATTATAATACCGTGGTATAGTATAATGTCCTCCACATATTATAATGTCGGCCACTATGCTCATATATAACCAGTGGCGCCGCTATCCCATCAACTCACATCAGGAGTAAGATGGTTAAGGGTCGCCATGGCGACCTAGACGTCCGGGCTGCATCACACCACATTAATATCGAGATGATGAAAGAATGCCCTCATGAATACGCGTTAACGACACACCGAGTGACATTTTTACTGGAACTACTGGGCACGATTACTTTGCTAATTATTTATACCCAGGGCGATTATCTTGACTGAAGTCAGTGGAATATCCTTGTTAGGTGTATTCAGTAAAAAAACATTTAGACCGCTGAAGCTCTGACACAGGGCTGTAAAGGCCAGGGCTGGCTGGACCAGCACGACTTTACAAGCTCTGTTAAATTAAGGGCTGTGCTGTACTTAAAACATATAACGACTAAGGAGGATTTCTTGAGGCATGATTCTTCGTGATATTGTTGAATACTTACATTCACGTTCTTCTGTACAACTGACGGTTTTAGTATTCATGTTACGTTTCACACATAATGGTCATATACCATGGAAATATTACAAATATGAAGAAATGTGATTCTCAAGCTATCTGCTAAGCTCATGCTGTTTATATAAAGATTATACGCTCAAGGAGGGATAGAAAATAACACCAAGAAAAGCTATTTGTTCCGAATTTCAAGACATTAGCTCATGATGAAGTGTATGTGGATAGACGTCAAAAGTTCGGAATTTTACTGTGGTTTGGGTCACGCGTTAAAAAGATTAATCGTCTAAGCTGATATGGTTATTGGAATTAATTTTCAAAGCTTATGATGTCACATGTTGGTTGAGGCTTGTCAGAGAATGGGTGACGGATCTCGCCAAATCCCTGCCAAACATTAAGAGCAAATATGTCAAGTGGTATCATGGTACAATCCTTTATATTGGTCTGTACCGGCCGACATTTTGACTTGATTAAGTTTGTGAGTGGGTTCTTGGGAGCAGCCCGACAATAAGGCCACCAAACAGAACACAGATGTATAAGGGAAAGAAATATTCTTATTGTTCTTGTGAATATAGCAGCACCAGTCAGCTAGTTTTTAAATTTATTAACCCAACATAACACTCAAAATGGTTGTCACTGCAGACATCTGTATCAGGGGTTTGTTTTTCATCAGCGCTAAGCGATGTTTAATCGTGTATTGGTAGCAATGCATCACTGTCACTGCCTATCAGTATCAAGGGCTCTGAACAACACTATTGGTGGTTTGTGGGTCTGGGTGTGGGGGTGGTGGCCTGGGCTAACCTCTGGGATGTAAAACAAGTCTAAGTGTTCACGCTAGCAGCCCTGGTCCATGGGAAACAGCCTTGTTTGACCTACGAAAGCAAGAGAGCCCTGCCGCGCCACAGTAAACACCAGAACAAACGACATGTTGGATTTGTCAGGGAGCATTGTCGGGTTTATAATTTGAAACGGAGAAGGCATTGGGTTCAGTGTTGCCTCTAATGTTCGTCAATATGCAGAGTTCAGAGGGGAGTATTCTGACTGAATGCACGCACAGGAAAACACACCAAACACCTTGGTCACGCTGAGCTCCAGGTTGAGTGCTTTAGAGGATTCCTCAGTGGGCTCCGGTTTGGACGGGCTCTGAACTTCTTGGCGTCTTGACGAGTTTGATTGATGAGCTCTGCTGGTATTCCACTTCTAGTTGCATTGGGAGGAAGAGAGGAGTCATTGGAAACCAGCAGCAAGTCTCCCTATGCGCTGGAACAATATATACATTCACCTTTAATGCTTTTAATCTGTCTGCTCCGACCGACGGATGCCTCCCAACGTTCCCCATGCCAAGCTTCACTTGTTGACACGTGATAGGTTTAACCTTCGACCCCTTTCAGAGGGCGAGGGGAGAACAGAACGAGATGAGAATAAAGACAGGTAACCACAAGGGCATGTGGGTGCTGGATGTATTTAAAAAAGAGAGCGACCGAAATAGAAAAGATGGATTCTTCGCTTGGTTTACCGTCTGCTGTCAGGGCTCAGACCGCTGACAGACGTTATAAACCTCTAGTCTCAGACCTGATGGCTTTACCGAGGAGGGCCGTGTTGGGGATTGAACCTCGGTCCACAACCACAGGAAGCTTTTATACAACACTCCTGAGCGCCCGGGCCGGGGCCAGTAAAAAGGCAATTTGTCATCTTAGTTCAGCTTTTGTTAGATTTTTGTGTTATACCCGCCTCGCCGTGTAAGACACACACTCCTTAAAAGCCCACGGAGGGAGGAATGCGAGATGTCCTGCACTCCTCCGCTCCCTCCATCAGGTAGTATAACATGAGACAGCATTGTATCTACTCTGACTCTCGTAAACGTCCGCTGTGTATACGGCCTGATGGATCAGAACCGGGGCCTGCCCGGGACCTCTCGGGCCAAAGCAGGAGTTCTTTCTGAGGTGTAAATGACGGACATTAGCAAGAGCCCTTAAGGCACAGATTTCCAAGTCCTGCTATATCGACCTCGGCCTGAAAATCAGTGCAAGTGGAAAAATACCACGGCCATGTGTTACAAATCAAATAGAAATTTCAGAATTAAACTGAAACGCGGCACCCCCGATAACTGTTTCATTAACGGCGCGCTGCGCGAGCGCCGTTAAATCCGACGAATGAAATCATACGCTTCAGCTCCTTCGCCGACAGGACGATTGTGTGACCGTCTCTCTTATTTCAAAGGCGTCGCTCTGAGTTTTTCCAGTAAAGGGGTTACTGCACGGCTATTATCTTACTGTGCCACCTGCTCACTCTCTGCTGAGGCAATGTGTGGGAGTGCGGATATAGATTACTCCTATGAAAAGTCAGATAGAGCGACCGGCTTTAAGGAAGGAACTTCAGTAGACTTTCCCAAACCCACTCTGCTCTCAGGATACCAACGCCCCGATAGAGAATGTCAACACGTCGACGATGATGAAGACGTCGATACGTTCGGCTCACAGCAATTCATTTTTTAAACACATGTTCGGAAAAATGTTTTAAGAAGACCCAACACAGCCACGGGTCCGGCAGGGCTGTGGTGAGGAGGCCTGAAGAAACATAAAGAAACGCTCCGTGTTGGCCCAAACACGGTTGTACGTAGCAGCACTCGCACATAAACAATGGGAAGTTGGAATCACAGCCCAGCTCCAATCAGGCTTAGTAGCCATAACATAAATGGAACGCCTTCCGGGAACAGGCGGTCGTTTGGCTCTCCCTGCCTGACTGGAGGCCCTAATCAGAACCTCACCAGCGGCACTCCTGCTACGTGTTGAAAGATTCATCAACACATTCCAATAAGACCTCCGCCATTACGCTCTCATCAGCTCCTTCTTTGTAAACTCTTGTTTCTCCGCTCGGGGAAACCTCCGGGCCGTTGTGGCGGAGTGTGAACCGGTTTGCAAGAGGCAGCGAAGGGACGTGCGTTACGACACTGGGCCGGCAGCTGAAGTCATTGGACGCAGCGTTTTAGATTCCATCTGAGTCATTCAAGACATTCAGACGCAGTGCCACATTTTGAATCGGGGCCTTGCTTCAGTCCTCAGGGAGAAAAAAAAGACTTTCTGTTTTACTGTTCTGTCATCTTCATGATCGATGAAACATTCATGGAGCCAAAGGGACTGAGGAACTCGCCACAGCTGAACTTTACCTCATAATGCGCTAAATAGAGTTTCCTGTGTTGAAAACGCTGAGCTGCACGGCGGGTTTCCTTCTATTGAGCGCTGATCTGTTGTTTTAAACCTGCTCAGGACAATACTTTGGCCCCGGCACGTCGTCGAGAAGATACGAGTTGATACCCAAACGTAAACCAGAGCTTGTTAAAACCACGGCCGTCCTGAGATGTTTGACGATCAGGTCAAAGTGCCAAGAAAAAGCTGTATATGTTTTATATTAAAATATAAAACTGAACTGTGACGTTGCCGTTCAGCACTAAAGTAAGGAGTCCGTTCGAACAACAGGCAGATTGGGTTGTAGCACTAATGTTCATTATAAAACATTTTTTAACCAAGTTTTATGTCCTTGGCTGTTTTGTCGACATCTGTTGAATCTGGAAATAGAGAATGGAAACAAGCTCCTAATTTGAAAAATTCAGAAATATGTTGTAAATAAATATGTAACTGTTGTTAACGGTAAGAACAGGGCTGAGTATGGTACTAGTTAGAATATAGTTTATAAAACATAACAGGCAATCCAAGTCCCACATCCAGACAAAACAAAAATACGACAAACTATGAAAACAACGATGAAGCCATCACTGCTACCACCTCACTCTCTGTTTTCATCGTTCAGTGGCACAGAGCCTTGTCCTCAGAAGCCCAGCTGATGGACTTACTGCCTACAGAACATACAGCCCTGCGTGAACCGGTTCTACACGGCCCTCGCTGTTGTCTTTGGCCTGGGCGCGCCGCGGGCCCGCGCCGTGCTAACACCTACGTACCGGCGTGTGAACACGTCTGGGGTCCATATGTGGAAAACCCTACGAAGCTCTCCCCCGCCGCGTCCTCTGATGACGGCCTCGCTCCTCTGGACCTGTGATATCCAGGCCGTGAGGGGACGCGTGACCTGCGAGCCAAGTATCATCGCATCAACAGAACGAACCGCGCAACGCAGCTGCGTCCCCAGACCGGACCGGAGTGGGATCCCCACCCCTGCACACACGTGCACTACTTTCACTAGTGAGTGCATGAGGTCTGTTTAATGTACACCAGTGTTAATACTACACCGGCTCATCAGAGAGCCATGCTGCCGTGATTAGTTTGTTACGGTTTGCAGCGCTGCAGGATTGTAATAGTGCATTATATGTTTTGTCGTAGAACTTTATTGTTTATTTTTTATTATCCAATCTGCTATCCATCTGCTTCTCTGTCTGTCTTTCCATCTGTGGTTTATTAAGTTAGGTCAAATTTATTCGTACAGCTGTTTATCACAATGTTATTGAGAAAAGGCTTCACAGGTCTGAGACATGCTCTAACCCTTACACCCCAGACAGGACGAAGAAAAACGACATTTTATTTATTAATCCTGGAGGGGATTGTTTGTCACAATTGCTCTGCTTAAGATAGAGAAAAATACAATCAGGAATAATCAGTCAGGAATAAAAATGCATATATAAACACAAAAATGTAAATCAAATGTATACATCAATATCAACAGAAGGGATTGATCACTCCTTCCAGGAGTCTAATAAGTGTTAAAATTTTGTCAAAATATGGCAGGATCTTAAATGAAACATGGCTATATTGTTCTATTGTGTCTTATAACTATCCGTGTTTTATAGCCAACTCAAGCCCCGACCAGCAGCTGGCTGGTGCAGAGAGACAGAGAGAGAGAGAGACAGAGACACAGAGAGAGAGAGAGAGAGAGAGAGAGAGAGAGACAGAGAGAGCGAGGTCGTTCCCCCCAGCTGGCCCTGCTTAGCGTTGGGTCTGCAGGTAGCAACCGGCTGACTCATTATCTGGACTCAACAACAATATACACTGGCCCTGCTTAGCACTCTGTAAAACATACTAATATTTACGTAATTATTTTCATTGTTTCCTTTGGAAATTATGGCCCCTCCGCTTTCCCCTACAGCGCTGGAGAAAGTGCTGCCTTTGATTTCAAACATCGCCCTACCCCACTCTGAACTTTGACCCTGGCGTAGTAAATCACCGGCGTGTTCAGGTACCCCGGGCCCCCCCCGGGACCGGCCCAGAGTGTGCGTCGTAGTAGTGTGTGCGTAGTGGTCGTCGTATAAGTTTGTAGGCTCCAGGTTCAGCTTGGCGGAGAACCAGAGGAGAGGACTGGAGGAACGTCCGCGGGCCTCCTTGTGTGTATTGGACTGAGCCGCTCGTGGAGCGACCTGGGGAGGGCAGGCAGGGTTCAGCCCTGCTTCTACTGGGCCAGACGAACCCGCGAGGCAGCGAGACCGCCGGCAGGAAGGAAACACGTGATCATTTCGGTTGGGGCTTCGCACTGGTTCGAGTAGAAAGGAGAGAGAAAACGAGCGTGATGAACAGGGGGCAACAGCAGAGAAGATTCAGGAGTTGAATGACCAGACAGGCGTTGGTGTTGGACAGACTGGTATTTTCTTTGGGTTCATCAGCTCAGTGTAGGAACGAATAGCATACAGCACAACAGTACAAGAGAGCAGAGGAGAACATATTACTCAATACATGGATAGGCATGACGCAACAAATGTTATAGTATAAAGGGCGGTGAACCCAAGAATAACAGTGAAACAGAAAAAACATCAGGAACAGTCTGTAACGCGTTGATTTCTGTATCTTCACACTTTCAACAGCAGTCCACAGTGTCAAGGAATGTCTAGCTATATGTTTACACGTATCGGCCACTTCTCGTGGTCGTCCCCTCTATGTCTACTAAACAGGACCACAGCGTTGCACAAAAGTTTGAAGTCCCACCACTGAAAAGAACTGCGTCGTTCCCCAGCTTTCCCATGCTGGGGCTCCGGCAGCTCCTCCCCCACCACAGGAACAGATAAATGCACGGTCAGGACTTTCTCCCTCTTCCTCCAAACAGTTCTGACGCCCTGCCCTCATGTTCTTGGCAGGTCTGGGGTCCCACTCCCAGACCACAGCCTCTCGTCTTTGTGAGTCCTAGTGGCTTGGGTTGGGGGGGGGGGGGTTAAGGCGGGGGCGCAATCAGGACCCTTCTGGGATCCTTATGGTCGCAGGGACCCAGCCAAAGGCCCCCCCACTTGGGTGCTTGATGGCTCCTGTTCTGTCTGTCGCCAAACCCCAGGAGCAGACCTCGGCAGTCTGGCTGTCCCGAAAAACAACACTGCCAAGCCCAGGAAGAAGTGGGTACAAGGCTGAGAGCTTTATTCGTTGTATGAAAACAAAATGTCCCCTTAGCCCGGAGACACGGCGGCCTCAGAGACATGTTTCAGACGCTCGGTGGCTGCTTGTGTCGTTTGTTTCAGAAAGCAGAAGGCTGACTTTTTTTTCCACGTTCTGCGAGGCTGGGCTTCGTCTCGGAAAGGGCAAAGGGCCGATTCGTTCTTTTCTTACATGTCATCCCCCGCTGCGCCACAGGGCTGTGAGGGCCAGGGAAGATTAATGCCCCACCTAAGTGATTTAAAAGTCCTTTAAAACATTTCACTGCCCTGCCTCTCCTCGAGGCGAACATACGTGGACGGGAGGAGACGGGTCTGGGCGCCTAGTGGCACCAATATCTTTTCCAAACTGGCCGGCTGCAGTTTATTTGTACTGTGGGTGTTTGGTAATGGCGATGTGACGTGGCTGAGGTAGGATCACACTGGGTGATTTAGTAGAAGGTTAATGCAGAAATTGGAGGTGAGGGAATTGCTCTTGCCTGGTTTCTCAAGGCAGGTCAGAGACGCAGGCTTTGGCTCGGAGGCTGACGGGGGGAAGAAAAAAGTGTGGGGAGTTGGACGGACCAGCGGACACTGATGAAGTCGTTAGCGTGGATGGAAAGTTCGATGTGGTTCCACGGCGCTCCGCAGCACAGGTAGTGGAGATGAATGTGGCTTGTGCGTTCTTTGGTGGCTCAAGCTTCTTGTGATAATTTTTTTGGCTTAGTTTTTTGACGCCGCTGCAGCCGTGAGGCTGCTCCAGGGGCGCACGTGATTTCATGGTCTCCCAGGAGACGTTTTGCTGCAGGGTTTAAGTTCAGGAGAGGTAATGGATTTGAAAAAGAGATCATTCTATCTCATTCAAAAACGAAATGTTAAACTATATCTACGTACAATCTATATACCAATATTAGCCTGTTTGAAATCAACGCTATGCAAACTTTGCTTCCTCTGTGGACACAGTCAGGACTGACAGTTTCCACCATTACTTTAGTGAACTCTAGTGAACTTCAATGCAACTTCTGCCAATCTCCGCGTAGGAGCCAGTGGAAATCGCTCATGAAATCAAGGAAATGTGTTGATGATGAATGATGGTAATTTCTCCTCGAAAGTTTAAGTGGATTAACACCATTATGAACACAAATAATTTCCAAGCGCGACTCAAGGTCTAATTTCTAGTGGACCACCAGTGGAAAACAGTAGCACCGCGCCACCACTAGATGGCGGCAACATACACTGGGCACACTCTTCCTATATATGGAGAGAGAATACTTTTAAAACGTTTAGAAAATCACACCAAGAGGCTGAAACCCGTGCAAACGTGCACCTCATTAACCTCTCAAGAGGATACTTATGATAAACAACAGCTTTGGCCTGGGAGTTGTGATAAATGTAATATTATAAATATTGCCACCTGTTTGCTGTCAACATAACCGATCGCGGTTGACACATTTCCTGATTCAGACAAAAGGAGCTCGAGGAATTCGGTCGAAGGAAAAGAGAAAAAAGCGGGTCAGGAAAAGGGCTTTGCCGGCGTGGAAACACCCCGAGAGTGATAACGCAGGGTCGCACGTCTGGCTTCCATCACACCGGAGCAGCAGCCGGACGGAGTGTGTTCGCTGGCCGGGCGTGGAGCACCACCCGGCATCACCGTCGGGTGGTGCTGGTTGTGGTGTGGGGGTGATGGGGGTGGTGTAGCTGGTGGTACTGCTGGTGGTGTAGCTGGCGTTGATGGTGCTGGTGGTTGTGGTAGTGGTGGTGGTGGAGGTGGTGGTGGTGCTGGTGCTGGTGGTGGTGGTGGTGCTGGTGGTGGTGGTGTTGATGGTGCTGGTGCTGGTGATGGTGGTGCTGGTGGTGGTGTTGATGGTGGTGGTGCTGGTGGTTGTGGTAGTGGTGGTGGTGTTGATGGTGGTGTTGATGGTGGTGGTGGTGCTGGTGGTTGTGGTAGTGGTGGTGGTGTTGATGGTGGTGTTGATGGTGGTGGTGGTGCTGGTGGTT
>JAOPJO010000002.1:7909004-7922344 GCA_027123675.1 Molva macrophthalma
AGAGTACCTAGATCACACCTCCAGTAGAACTAGCCCGTCTCTCTCTCTCTCTCTCTCTCTGGCTTTGTTGCTCCTTCCCTATATCACTCTATTTTAATATCTTTCTCCAATCCCTGTTTCTCTTGTATCTCCCACTTAACATCGCTCTCCCCCTCTCTCTCTCCCTCCCTTAACATCTCTCTCCGCCTGTGTCTCTCTCTTTGTGGAATAGTTTGGAAACTTTACCTCAGGAAAGAGGTGAAGTTAAGAAGATAAACTCCAGCAACAACTATAGGAACTGTGAAGGAACTCAGCAGATGTCCAAGGTCTGATGACACATGGAGTATGGTTTGATTTATCATCACCTTCTCATACTCTTACCAGCCAGGAGGGATTTTAGCCACATAAGCTCAGACAGTGGAACCGTAACATTGTGTCTTAGGCCAACGGGGGCAAAAAAACAGTCCACCATGCTAGCAAACTTGTCTGACATCTTCAGCTGCAACCAATTCACGATTAACACACAATAACCAAGATAAAAGTCCTGTTTATGCCGTGGTTGGTACCTTTCTGGTCTCCCTTGTTGTAGAGGCGGTTATCAAGTTTTCGATTGGAGTTTTTATATTGTCATTTGGATGTGATTGACAAAACCCTTACATGCTCTTTACTTAGACTAGGTACATTTTATGTGATACAACTTATCTGAATTTACTGTTAGTCACTTTAGATGTAAGTGTTTGCTAAATGACTGAAAAATAAACAGGAAGTTGCAGCATGATCAGAACAATGCCACCACTTCAGAAAGGACGTGACTGATGTTGAGGCTTCAAATAATGAAATTGTAAATAGTAATCCATTCACCCTGAACTGAAGCAACATAATACTAGACAAGGTTAACCTGAGGCTAGTCAAAGTCGACTTAAGTCTAAGGTCAACTTCAGTCTAGTCAAGGTCAACTTCAGACTAGTCAAGGTCACCTTAAGGTGAGTCGAGGTCAACTTCAGTCTAAGGTCAACTTCATGCTAGCCAAGGTTGAGGGTGGATCACCAGACGTCTCTTATCCTAGTAGGCGGGCCCTGTCTCCCTGAAACCACTCCACACCAGTAAGCTAACCGCGCTAGTAAGCTAGCCCTGGTGGTCCACAGGGTGGATGTGGTGTCTCTACATGGTGGCAGTGTGACGTGGGTGGCCCTCTAAGCTCCTAGAGTCTAAACGACACAGACCTGCCACTCTGACATAGACCTGCAACATGTATTTTATTTTATAGGTTGGGGTGGGATCTACGCTTTAGTAACCTCAGTCTGCATTAACCCACCCTGCATCCTGTTGGTTTGCCTTCAGAAGATCTGGAACCAGGAGCCTATTCCACATAAACACATTGGGTAGGATTTGTGAACAGTAGCACAGAAGTCGAACTGAACAAAAAAGTATTCACCAAGAGATTCTACATATCTCAGAGGATAATAGTTCATTGTACAATTATTATATTGGTTAACCACTGTGGAAATTGTGTTGGTATTGAATGTACAGTATGTAATAGGTTGAATTGAGACATTTTAAAAAGTCGAACAACAATACGTGGTATTTTAAAAGAGTCGTCATTCATTTTGCAATGTCATGATTGTGGTTTGTGGCTTCACATTAATAACTCTATTTAAGCTAGTGGCACCCACGTAATCTCGTCTCTGCTGTTGCTATTGTCCTCGTGACAAATGTCTCAACAAACATGACTCACTCACTGGAGCAAACAATGAGCGGCTGTTAGGCAGAACAAGTCCTGCAGTTTGTTACACAGGGGCGTGAGCACCAGTCTTTTCTCCATTAACTCTCGTGTTTTTGTATTGTGCCATAAAGTGCTGGGAAAATCCAACTTCCCATCCGGAGCCCCGAAACCAGATTGTCCATCGGGATTATTTCATCACCAGTGTAATCCTGGAGATTTGTGCCTTGGCATGTCCGCACAGCGAACAGGCTGAGGGAGAGGGATACAGGGGTCTTCATCATCATCATCAGCAGCCATACAACATGTTGAAAACCAGTCTCCGATCTGTCTTTCTCTGGAGTCATTGTTGAGAGTTTTTTGTTTCATTTTTTCTGGTTTTATCCATCTTCCAGAAACCCTCTCAACAGATGATCCCAGAGGTGACCTTTGGTTTGATTTGGGGGTTGATGAATTAAGTCCAGCTGATGATGGATTCATCATGAGGTCATTGTGCTTGATCTAAGAGGACCTCTGTCATGTCAAGCACTTTAGAACCTGAACATGTAGTGGGAGCAAGAAGGTAAAGAAAACAAAAGGATGAAATGGAGCATTTCCTTTTAAAAAAAAAGGGCTTTGTTTTTATGTAAAAAAATGACTTTCATTTAATTTGACCAATGATCATTTTATGAATATCTTTTTAATTCTTACTACTTTCCTTGGATTTCTGCTGTTCCCACCTGGGGTGAATAAAGTGTCCTCTAAGACAGACTGAAGATCAAATGGGCGAAACATGGGGGCCTATAGGACCCTGGGGAGGAGCAGGTCATTACATAAGGGGAGGCATTAGCCAGCACAGTGGGAGGTCCACAGCTACGTCTGTATCACAATGCTTTGAGATACTTTGATGCCAAAAGTAGGATGACTATGGAATCTGTGTGTATATCTGAACTGATACTTACTAAATATATATACATATATACTACTAATAATAATATATACATATTCTTTGTGTTCCCCACTAGCCTAAACTATTGATCGATTGATTGAGACAAAAGCACAGGGGAATAATTCATAGGCGTGCTCACATTTTCATAAATGTATTCACATATTTCCTTTGTGATCTTTTTATTATAGGTTTGTTTGTCTTATTTTGTTAAAACTGTTAACTTTGTCAGCCTCCACCCATTTATCAGAGTTGATACTAAGGTTTGACGAAGTCTTTCTTCTGCAAATCTTCACAGGTTTTCACGTTGCAGATTTAACCCTGTAAAACGTTTGAGTGTTTGTTGAAATATGGTTCATATAAATGCTTCACCACAAGCTTGTGAACTTATTGGCATATTTGGAAGGACACCACAAACTTGACTAAAATATTTCATGGATGTTGTCAACGTTTTGTGGAGTGTCATGAGTTTGCCAAGCTATAAACTAGAGCTAATGTATGTTTTGGCCAAACTTGGTTTGGTGTGCGACCCATTCCATACTCTGCAGCCCACTGGCTGCACCGTGTTGGGTAAGAAAATAAGAAACGCATTAAAACAGTTGGAGACCGAGGCCATTGAGCGGCCTAATTGAACTGAGGAAGAGCATTAACCTGAAAAGCTGGATTAAAATCAAATAAATGTACTCCAAGTATAAGATTTAGTTTGGCATGTGCGCCCATGTTGAATGTTTTTGTGTCTTGTTTGTTGTGGTAATGCGCTGCATTGTGGGCCTTGAGGGGAAATGTTTGATTCACTGTTGGGGAAAATATTGTACTTGAGTTTGACAACAAACGTTAGTTGACGTTTTGTTTTTTAAATAAATGAGTAAGTACAGATGAGTAATAAATAATACTGCCTGTATTGCCATGCTAATGAAGCATTCAGTAATTTATTTTACATTTCGCCTTTTCATTATTCATTGTCGTCGTTTTGATTCCAAAGATCACAATTTCTCACTGTGAATAACACAGCTGCTCTCTCCTGCATACTTATGTATATATTACTAAAGTACCGTGCAATGATACAATAAAGAGCACTTTTAATATGAGGGTCCCCCATAAAATAATCCAAATAGCAATGTGAAATTCATAGGAAGAAACCTTATTAATCCCAGACCAAAAAATTCTTGTGGAATTTAGCATTAGCGTTGGTCAGTGAAACAAGTCCAAAAGTATAGCTTGTATAGGTTCTTGTATAGGTTCTTGTATAGGTTCTTGTATAGGTTCTTATTCAATACACTATACACTCAGAAGAGCACACCGTTTCAGACCGTCTGCTGGGTATCTGTTTTCTAACGGTGGGTGGTGAGGAAAACATGATGACCAGAACTATTTATTTGGTCCCTCTAAAACAGCGTCTGCCCGAATCTGTTCTGGGGTCAGACCGGGCCTTGAGCTTTGTGACTTTTAGTAATCCACACTTGACCTTGACTATGTTTCCACTTGACAGCTAAAGTGAACTTACTCTGTGCCTACGTTCTCCTCCACAGTCACGGTGATCCCTTTATCTCTCTGCTTCCACCTCGTCTGGGGAATTACGTCTAATCAGCGTCTCTCTGCCACTGCTGCTGTTGCTGCTCATTACCCAGCATGCTCCAGGGCTGCATACGGTAGCCAGTATATCAAACCCCTTTTATGGAGCGGAGCCTTGGTGTGGCGGGGCCGGTACGCAGCCAGGATGGCGTTAAACTTGGGGGCCAGAGGGAACGTGTGGCGTTGGGAAGGCGGGCCTGGTAGGCATTACTTATCAGTGGTTGGCTGGATAGCAGGCCTCGTCCTTTAATGTGGCCTCTGTGATCTCATCAGGCAGCGCTAGGCAGCCAGACGAGCCGCCGCAAGAGCAATCTCTTTACCCCCTACCCTTACACACACACACTCAGACACACACACTCAGACACACACACACACTCAGACACACACACTCAGACACACACACACACACTCAGACACACACACACTCAGACACACACACACACACTCACACACACACATACACACACACACTCAGACACACACACACACTCAGAGACGCACATACTCAGAGACACACACACTCAGAGACACACACACACACACTCAGAGACACGGACACACACACATTCAGAAACACGCGGACATACTCTGAGACACACACACACACTCAAAGACACACAAACACACACAATTCAGAGACCCACACACACACTCGGTCACATACACTCAGAGACACACATACGGTCACACTTTCACACACACTCAGAGACACACACACAAACACAGTCACACACACTCAGAGACACACACACACAGACACACACTCAGAGACACACACACAATGCTGTCTAGTGTTTCTTTTCTTGTCTTTCTTTTGAGGGGGTGAGGGTCATTTTTGAGGCCACTTTCAAGGTTAGTGGTCAGGTTAGGTTTAGATGTTAGCGGTCAGGGGTTAGATCATTGTTAGGTTACAGGGTTAGGTTTAGGGGTTAGATGTCAGCGGTCAGGGGTTAAGGTCATTATTAGGGTACAGGGTTAGGTTTAGGGGATAGATGTTAGCGGTAAGGGGTTAGGGTCAATGTTAGGGTACAGGGTTAGGTTTAGGGGTTAGCGGTAAGGGGTAGGGGTTAGATGTCAGCGGCCAGGGGTTAGGGTCACTGTAAGGGAAAAGGGTTAGGCTTAGGGGTTAGATGTTAGCGGCCAGGGGTTAGGGTCACTGTAAGGGAAAAGGGTTAGGCTTAGGGGTTAGATGTTAGCGGTCAGGGGTTAGGGTCACTGTAAGGGAAAAGGGTTAGGCTTAGGGGTTAGATGTTAGCGGCCAGGGGTTAGGGTCATTATTATGGGACAGGGTCAGGGTTAGTAGTCGCTGTTAGGCTCTGGTTTAAGTTAAGGTGTCGAGGTCATTGTTAAGCGTCAGGGTTATGGTTGTGGACGCTAACTCTCATCCTGAAGTCGGACTTCCAGACTCGGTGAGTAAAAGCCGTCATCTTGGCAGCCTGGTCAGACCGGACTACTGACACCCAGGGATCTGCTGCCAGCGCTTTGAACTGTGGGAATAAATAGCACAGAGGGCTATGTTGTATCAGCCAGGCCCTGCTCTTCGGCGGACGCACTGGTAGGACTGTTTGGCTTGGAGGCCGGCCACTTCATGTGGTAGCTGCAGGATTTTTATTGCACTGGATCACGCTCTCTCTGAGGCCGCATTTAATACAACCGGCTGCATGGTCTTCGGAGAGAGGAATTCAGACGTTGTTTTTGCACACGTGAAAAATGTTCCTCTGCTCTCTCTCTCTTCTCTCGACTGGGTCTGGCCTCGCCAGGGACGATGAGCGATGAGAGCCACAAGGGATGACGCTGTCTGGGGTCTGGGGGGCTGGGTCTGGTCTGGGGGAGAGGGACTGGTTAGGTCTGGTGGTGGGGGGAGCTGGATCTGGTCTGGGGGGAGAGGGACTGGTTAGGTCTGGTGGTGGGGGGGAGCTGGATCTGGTCTGGAGGAGAGGGACTGGTTAGGTCTGGTGGTGTGGGGGAGCTGGATCTGGTCTGGGGGGAGAGGGACTGGTTAGGTCCGGTGGGGGGGGGGAGCTGGGTCTGGCGGTGGGCCGTGTTTGGGGACTGAAAGCTTGATGGCCGGAGGAGAGAATGCAGCCGATCAGAGGAAGCTGGGGAGCAGAGCACACCTGCGGGGGCCTCGGGGCGGAGGGGGCCGGTGATGGAAAGAGGCCAGCCTGACCAGTAGCCAATGGTCTGTTTTTAACACAGATGACATATTGCTGGGACCTGATGTTTCCAGAAGATGTGTGTAAACTGGACACTGGATGTCAGGAACAATCAGAACTAGGTCCCCTGGTTTCCACATCAGACTCCATTTCTGGAGGGGGGAAACTGACTCCAGCAGTCCTAGGATACTGGGACTGTGATGATGGCCAACACTGGTCAGAATGAGAATCTCACGTTGGATTTGCTGGCTTACAGCCATAGATAGTCTGCACTCAATGGCCTCTATTGATTGGAGTAAAACCTTTGCACAAATGTTGCTCCATCCCATCTGCTTGTTGTCTGAGGTAGCATTATCGCCGTTCAGTTCCAGAGTAAACAAACACAAACATGAAAATCACAAACAAGAAATAACAGTCCGGGTGAAATGCTGATTATTGCAATTACTGTTCCTGATTGGGTGAAAATAATGACATCACCACTTGTTTCTCCATTTCACGACAGAGAAGACCTCATGGCCTCATAGGCCACAAATGGCAGTAGCTGATTCTGGAAACACTGCCTGCAAACCAAGAGGTATCAAGTTCACTGGAAGTCTGATGGGAAACAGATTGACTTGTGTTTGGAAATGTTTCGCGTCAGGATCACAGTGAAGTTTGGTACCAAGATGCAGAGGCCTGCTTTTGGAAATTAGCCTCTTTTTTCTTTTTTTGTGATGCACAATCAGATTAACGCCGCTGGCATGCCTGCTTCCAGACTCCATTTCCCCATCTGTCTGGAACCAACTTATGCTGTCCTCAGCCCCATGGCATCTCCTGTTGTGGATGAAAAATGAAGCAAATTGGATAGAACAGCAGAGAGGCCCATGCTAGTCAAATCCATCTTTCAGGAAAGTTAAGGAAAACAGGTGTGCCTCTCGCAGCCTCTTGTCTTCACGTATACATTTACATTTTGAGCAGGACCGTAAGTGCTTCTGATTTACAGAGAGCCACCACAAGGAGCCAAGCTACTCACAATTCCCGACGCGGTGGTATTAGGACATCATCATGGGGTAAAATTACCAGATGTGAACCAGAAATCATACGAGAGATAACTAACTATTCACTAATATGGGAAGATGAGGGAATGTCATACAACTAGAACTTGTATGGTAGCCATGAGAAACAGCTCCCAGCCCCAGCCTGCTCCATCTCGTTTGGAAGCCCACTGTATTGTAAACGTTTGCAAATGGTTGGCCAAGTAACCAACTCAGAACATTTGCTGGAGAGCTCCACACATAAAGTGCACATAGTCGGCTGGTAAGGACTGAGAGTCAGAAGAGCCTTCTCTGTCTCGGTGCCATGCCCTAGCCCCCAGAACTTCACAGAGGAACTTCAATTGGATGAAAATGTATCCGCAGAACGGCTCCATTCGTGACTTTCTGAGGATGAGGATCTTTGTCCATACTTGGACCATTACACCAAATGTGTTTCTGATATCCACCTCCCTTCTTCATGTGTACTCGTGCCCATATTGGGCACACAATTCATGTGGTTGTTCGCGAAACAAGGCTGGGTTGGAGAAACACGAAGCCTTCTCCCTGGTTTACCTAACCCTCCCGTCTGTTTACAGACCAGGCAGCAGCTGCTGCACTGCGGACGGGCCGGCAGCAGACCATGGTTGTTTTGCGAGGCGTTTGCCAAGTGCCAGGTCTGTGTTTGGCTGAACTTAGCGCGCCGCGAGCTCCTCGCCTAGCACGTGTCTTTGATTCTCCCGTAAAGACCTGAGGAGCGACATCCTCTCTGACATCCCAGATGCTGATCATTCACAGCACATGTTTGCCGTCTTTAACCCGCCATTTCATCCTGTGTCCTAATGGCTCTTCAACTACCGCTTCTTTTTATCACTTGTGCTTCCTTAGTTCTCTGGACGGACATCTGAGAAAGTGTTCAGTGATTTAGTGCCTTGTTTGACTAAAGCTCACACGGAAAGCGGGTATAATTTTATCCTTGTGTGAAAGCCCCCCCCCCCTCGCTCTGAGATGACGAATGCCCATGTAACAAATGATTGTGTTTCAACTCTTGCTTGAGTAATTAATCAGGGTGACAAATTGCAAGGTGTTGGAATGTGGCACTGTTTCACGCTTCTTTGATTCTCCCTCGTCCCACCTCTTATCATTAGTCTCTAAACAATAACAGGATGCTTTACGATATATGTTTTTATTTAGTTTCGAATTGTCTGCGTCGTCTGTTTAAGGCATGGCCATCTGCGGCCTCCTCTCCCTCCTCATCCCTCGTCGTCTGTACAGCGTTTGCATAATTACCATGAGGTATGGATAGTTGAGACACCAGGAAGGGAAGAAGTCCTGCACACTCCCGTTCGTTCTCTCTCAGCGCGTCCACACTCACCAGACCAGCTGTTTCTCACACGTTTCCCTTTAATTGAGTTGAAGTTCAATGCTTCCCAGAGAAGGGATAGAGGAGTGAGGACAAGATGCTTGGAAATGTGCGTCTTCTGACAAATTAGATAAAAGCTGAGGCGTGTGTTTGAAGTCCTTTTGTCTTCGTGCTCGCTGGAGCCTGTTCCAGAGATTGAAAGGGACATATCCTGACAGGGGAACATCATGTCCTGTCAGGATCTGAGACTCATAGAGATACTCCAGCCCACTGCATCCCTACTTATTTTTTTCCACTGAACTCATTTTTAGGTGTTAACATTTTAGCGAACACGGCTTATTAAAAGTTTGTGCTTGTCTGCTTAATCACACTTCGTTTAAACCCAGCCAACATCTGCCAATAATATCAGTGTCCCAGTGAACGCATGAATGACTTGGTAGTAACGAGTGGTACTACTTGGTACTAGTTCACTCATGGCTGCCAAACATGAGGCAGTATATATACAGGAACTGTCAAACCTTTTATTCTCATAAAAGTAGCTATCCTGATAAACTGTACTGACGTAATATGTTTAACGAAAAAAGTAACTTAACCACAAAATCTCTCTTTTCAGTTGAAAATGGTCCTGTTGGGTCTAGCAAAGTGTGAGACCCAACATCTGTGTTATTTTATTCTAAAATGTATAAAGTGGTTAAACGGGGGATTTCTATGTAAAATACAAGACCAGTAGCCAATGTCTGCATTGGCTACTTAATCCATAGTCACTGGTGCATCGCTATTGGGATCTTCACAACCTGTTCTCACCAGCTGACTTCCCAGTACCCCCAGTCTTACTCCCAGTTCTCTCCCCCTGGCTGGGTAGAGGCAGCTGGGAGCTAGGGTTAGTGGTAGTTCACTAACACTTTGACATCAGATCAGTAGAGGCTATTTGAGTGGATGAGTTGACCTCCTCCTCTAACCCACAACGTTCCCCAGTTGTCACAGGGATTGGGAGCAGGTGGTATTTTACCCACAATGCTTTTGCACTCTTCTCCCACCACACAGTTCCTTTCACGAAGATGGTCTCATTTCTCTGGGCCTCATCTTGTCCAGGATGATAAGGCCGTAAGCCTGACATAAACCATGAAGATAAAACCGGGGATTCATCAAGACCGCTAGCGCGCTCTGTCCAGACAAAGCCGTCCTGCGTGCCTAAACACTCACGCTAATTTACAGCAGAGATAGCGGGAGAGAAAGGCCCCGAAACCACCATGTGGAGCAGGCCCCCGCCAAGCCAAACAACCCACTCTATTTATAATCCATCTCTGGAAACTGGATTACATTCCCGTATTCCATGATGGAGCTTCCAGCGGTGGACACGCAGTCCTGCCGTAAATAGGAAAACTTGGTTATTAATCCTAAAAAACGTGGTTCATGGTTTTATCTGTATTATTCTAAGATAATGCAGAACACTTTCATGCACATATGGTGATCGTAATAATGACAACAATAATACACACACGTTTCCTATATAAATGTTAAAGCTTCACAAAAGAACAACAAAATAAATGATGATAATTAGAGTTTCCAGGCAGGATGAAATAAACATATGAAGGATGAACCTTGAATGTAAAAACTATGAAAGAGGGCTTTGTTTTTAATGACCACTGCCATAACCCGCTTGATCGGTTGTCACTTCATCTGATGTTCCCTGTAAATCTCAATCAAACCAATCATTTGTAAAAGAAGGATGTAGCCCACCTACGTCCCTAAACAACGTGAAGCTGGGTCACTGGGTCCACAGCTGTTTTATGTAGTCCGAGACGACACAAAATATATGGCCATAATCTCCATCCAGAGAAAAAACAACACTTGGTTTAATGTTTGTGTTTTACGACAGGAGCCAAGCCAAGAGCGTTCACATCTACCTCTTCTGACGCAAGGGGCTCCCCCAGTACAGAACACAAAATACACCCACATAACATCTCAATTCTGGTCTGCACGAACTGTCTGAAGAAGCTGGCCTTGCAGAGTTTAGCTGGTGATTCTAAGGTAAACGAATAGTGTAATGTAAGTGATAGGAAGAAACAAAGCTAAGCTATGCTGCTTCCTGTTTATACTAATGAGGTGATGGCCGTTCATTTTCATAAAGACATGCCAGGTCTTTCTTTACTTCCTGCGGCTCTCGGGAGTTCGATCATTCCCCGTTGTCCTGACGAGTTTGTTCCGTGGAGCGAACTATGGGTAATGATCTGGACCTCTCCCAAGCTAAATCTGCTGCAAAGAGGAACCATCTGAGGACCTGTGTTGGAGGCAGCTGCCTGAGCTGGACATCACTCCCTGCCTTACTCCGTTCTCTGCTTCCGTAAGGAGCGCCGCGGCAGACTGGAGAGGTGGGAGTGGACAGAGGTGGAGGAGATGAGGTCAAGGAGACTGACAGGAGAGGAGGGTGGATGGTGAGGAGTTTGGAGGTGGATGGGGAGTGTGGAGAGGAGGTTGATGGAAGGGGGCGGAGGAAGTGGATGGCGGTGAGGGAATGGACGGGTCGGAGGTGGATGTGGGGGAGAGGATGTGGACGGAGAGGGTGGTGGTTAAGGAGGCGGACAGGAGAGGAGTGGTGGATGGAGGAAGGGATGGATGGGCTGCAGGTGGATGCACAGAGGGGTGAGGAGATGGATAGGGAAGGGGAGAAGGTCAAGGAGACGGGCAGGAAACTGCGCCTACTTACTCTCCCTCCCTCTCTCTCTCTTTGTCTCTCTCTCTCACTCTCTCCACCTCTCTCTCTACCTCTCTCTCTTTCTCTCTCCACCTCTCTCTCTCTCTCCACCTCTCTCTCTCTCTCCACCTCTCTCTCTCTGTCCACCTCTCTCTCTCTCTCTCTGTCTCTCATCCCCTCTCTATTTTCAATTAAATTCAACTCAAAAGAGCTTTATTGGCATGGAAAATAACCATTAACATTGCCAACGCAATTTAAAGGACAAATAAAAATAGTTAACAGTACTTCAACTACTACTCTCTATCTCTCTGTGTGCCCCTCGCTCTATCCATGTCACTGCAACCTCCCTCTCTCTCCCCCTCTCCGTCTCTCCATTGTACGGACTGACCTCTTTATTTAACATAACAAACGTGTTTCTTGGCTAGGTGCTAATGTGTGTTATCTCCAAGCTCAATAAGCCTATTGCCTGAAAACTGCTTGGGATTGTTGTGGTTGGGAACTATAAGGTTGTGAAATATTTCCATATTTTCCTAATTTCTAATGATTGACACTTTGGATAATGATTTTATCCAATGTGATTTATAGTGAATTCAAATAAATGTAATTACAGAAACAGGTAGGTGTTAAGCATGATCATAACCCCCGGTTATGATTAAACATTTTGGTTTGTTATCGTCCCCGTTTAAACCCTCTGCTACAGGCCCACAGTTCAAAGTAGGTCTGTCTGTCTGTCTGCCTGCCTGCCTGCCTGCCTGCCTGCCTGTCTGTCTGTCTGTCTGTCTGTCTGTCTGTCTGTCTGTCTGCCTGCCTGCCTGCCTGCCTGCCTGCCTGCCTGCCTGCCTGCCTGCCTGCCTGCCTGTCTGTCTGTCTGTCTGTGTGTCTGCTGAGCTGGAGTTCTCTCTTGAACAGGAAGCTGTGCAGGCTTAGCAGAATGAGAGGTCCAGTATAGTGTGTGAGCAGCAGACTTTACCCAAAGCCCTTCTTAAACTCATTATTCTCGCAACGCATGCCTGGCCGCATGCGACACCACAAGCACACACACACACTGTGTGTGTGTCGGTTCGCCCATGCAAGTGTGTGTGTGTGTCTGGGCGTTACAGCGCAGTGTTTCCGGCGTCTCCTGATGTTGAAAGCGGGGTCCCACCCTGCTAGGGGGGTGAACCACCCAGACACAACAAGTCGTGTGGAATCTGAGACACGCTGGCTTAACCTAGGTGGGCCGCGCCAGAAACATGATGTTTGACTTGGGTCGAGGGGCCCGATACCACAGATGAGGTGGGCTTGCGATCTGAACTAGCATACAGGCGCCTGGCCAAGAGGCTGCGGCCTCACACGAGAGGCTGGGGCCTCGCACGACAGGCTGGGGCCTCGCACGACAGGCTGGCGCCTCAAACAGGAGGCTGGGGCCTCGCACGACAGGCTGAGGCCTCGCAGGAGAGGCTGGCGCCTCAAACAGGAGGCTGGGGCCTCGCAGGACAGGCTGGGGCCTCGCAGGACAGGCTGGGGCCTCGCAAGAGAGGCTGGTGCCTCAAACAGGAGGCTGGGGCCTCGTACGGGAGGCTGGGGCCTCGCAAGGAAGGTTGCGGCCTCAAAAGGGATGCTGGGTCCTCGCACGGGAGGTTGCCCTATGTTTCTATATGCAGCCTCTCCCATGTTTCTACATGCAGCCTCTCTTATGTTTCTACATGCAGCCTCTCCTATGTTTCTATATACAGCCTCTCCCATGTTTCTATATACAGCCTCTCCCATGTTTCTATATACAGCCTCTCCCATGTTTCTATATACAGCCTCTCCCATGTTTCTACATGCAGCCTCTCTTATGTTTCTACATGCAGCCTATCCTATGTTTCTATATACAGCCTCTCCCATGTTTCTATATACAGCCTCTCCCATGTTTCTACATGCAGCCTCTCTTATGTT
>JAOPJO010000002.1:7938142-7951547 GCA_027123675.1 Molva macrophthalma
ACAGAGCGTCACTGTATACATCTTTATGACAACCTCGAACCCTAGCCCCCCAAACTCCCTGTGTGTTTCTGTCTCTCTCTCTCTCTCTCTCTCTCTCTCTCTCTCTCTCTCTCTCTCTCTCTCTCTCTCTCTCTCATCTATCCCCAAGGTAACAGTAATAAAGAGGAGAGGGACTGGTGATAAACCCTGGACCTGGAGGGGCAGGGCTGTGCTGAAGTCTGCCAATCAGGGTCCCAGCTCTCTCTCTCTGTCTGTCTCTCTCTGTCTCTCTCTCTCTCTCTGTCTGTCTCTCTGTCTCTGTCTCTCTCTCTCTCTTTCTCTCTCTCCTATGCCTCTGCCCTGTAACACATTAACCGTCCATCCCTCACTCCATCTCTTTCTCTCTCTCTCTCTTTCTGTCTCTCTCTTTGTCAATATTTCTATCAACCTCCTTGCTCTCTCTCAGCCTGTCTTCCCATCCTCTCTCTCTCTCTCTCTCTCTCTCTCTCTCTCTCTCTCTGTGGCAGAACTTCCTGTGATTGTGAGCCAGGAAAACGCCGGCCTTGTTGGATGCTCTCTGATGTACCACACACACACACACACACACACACACACACACACACAGGAAGAACCTGTGTCACCGCTGTATGCTAAGATAAACACATGTCATCACACACGCGTGGACATACACACACACACACGCACGCACGGACACACACACACACAAACACACTGCACACCAGTGAGATGACAATGTATCTCACCACTAACCGGATTATACAACAGAACTCACTCACACTATTTTTTTCTACTCAATAATATCTGCTGAACTCCAATTAAAGTCTAAAAAGCTCCGTTCGGAGGTGTTCCATCTGAGCGAGGATCTGGATTCCTAGCGTCTCTCTGGACCGCTGGCCAACTGGTCTGAGAGCAAATCTATATCTCTACTGCTCTCATTACTCTTACTGTGTTTGTAGATCTTCTCTGTATTCCTTCTGGAGTTTGATTCCTCTTCTTTCTTTGCGCGTATCTTTCATTTATATTACTGTCTGCGGTGATACCTCAGTTTCCCATCTGGGATTATTAAAGTGGCATCTTATTGTAGGTGACCCCCTTGATCTCTTCACTCTGTCTATAGACCTCGTATCTCTGACTGGTAGAAGTCGTGGAGTTGGGGATCCAATATCGGAATTAGTTTTTTTCTGCTTAATTCAGGTTCCCTCGGTCAGCGAGAACAGTGGAATAAAAGTTGAAGTTCTTGCAGGGGAATGTTTGACTCCACACAATGTCTATATACGGGTTCTGTCAACGCCACCTTCTCCCATTTCAAATTAAGTTTGTTTCACAGCAACATGAAGAAAATTATACGGTACGCCCCCTGGCCACATGCAAGGTCTAGTTGCATAGTTTAATTAAACCAGAAACGAAGAAAAAATGGTTTGGGGATCCATTTGAGTTTCCTTCAACGGCATTCTGGTTTCATCTGCCAGACATGATCCTCCACAAACACCATCTGTTGGTCTTCCTACACCATGTTTTAGTTTTGTTGAATTAATTGTTTTGTTTTTATTGTTCTCTTCCCCTTGGTTTTTTATTTCATTGCTTTGGCGAAAGCATTTTGAATGAGTTTGAGAGGAGGTGACGTAGCGCCTGAGAGTCTCCCGGGGCAGCTCTGACGCGGGGAGACTCACCAGGCTGTACATCATAACCTGTGGTGGAGTGACCCCCTGAGCACCCAACTCCCCCACCTTCCTCCCTCAACCCTTCCCCCCTCTCCTCCACCTTCCCCTCCTCCTCCACCCTCCGCTCCTCCACCCTCTGATCTGCCACCCTCCGCTCCTCCACCCTCTGATCTGCCACCCTCGACTTCCTCCATCCTCAACCTCCTCCATCCTCTCCTCCTCCACCCACTCCTCCTCCACCCTCTCTTCTGCCACCCACTCCTCCTCCACCCTCTCTTCTGCCACCCTCTGTTCCTCCACCCTCTCCGCTGCCACCCTCCGTTCCTTCACCCTCTCCTCTGCCACCCTCCTTTCCTCCACCCTCTCCTCCTCCACCCTCTCCTCTGCCCTCCGCTCCTCCTCGTCTGGAAGGCGTCTTTCCGGGTGGGGCTGGCGGTTTGACTCCTCTGTACTGTACCCGTCTCTCCTCCTCTGGGCGGAGGGCGGGAACTCCTGACGGCAGAGTTTTGTTTCCCCAGAGAGAGGGAACGATGAGGCCCGTGGGAACTGGGAGAGAGAGGGAGAGAGAGAGAGAGGGAGAGAGAGAGAGAGAAGGAGATTGAGAAGGTGGAGGAGGGGAGAGAGACATCGAGAGACAGCAGAAAGAGAGGTAGAGAGAGGGCTCGTTACTGAAATGACCCCCTTCAGTGGAGGGTGACGCGGCAGAGACGTCCCGTGTTGTAAATGAACGTCACCAAGGCAACATGGCGCATTAAACACCAAGGCAACATGGTGCAATAAACCGTTTTTTATTGTGCCATAAAAAAGTGTTTAACCAAGTGCATGATATGCTGAAATAAATATATATTTGACTAATTAGTCATTTATCTGATGTTTTCAACCAAGTGATTGCAGACACGTCATTAAGGAGCAGGAAGGGATTCTGCCTCTTAATTGCTCAAGGACTCGTCCAGGTGGACTGCAGTCAATGGGTATCGAACCCAGAACCTTTCGTTTGGTAGTCGGACACCCGAACAGTTGGAGAAAGAAAGAAATAAAAGGGTCAAAGGAACCCCCTGAAATAGTGAGGTTTAGGAGGACCAGTTGTCTCTTTTCCACTCTGAAAGCTGCCCTTGAGCAAGGGACTCGTACAGGTCTGTCTGGAGGTCACACGGGTTGATCAGACAGCTTTAAAGCATTTATATTAGCAAAAACATAAAACCGCGCTGGAAAAAGAGACTGCGTGCTTACAAAACCTTATAAACAGGTTGTGCTTCTTAATTGGTTCAGCACTGGTTTTATTGGAAAATCTTTTACCTTTTATCTTTCATCTGTATACTCGTGCAACCCTGAATATATAAATACCTTTTTGATACACTATCTTGTTGTTGCCAGCAAAGGGCTTTCCGTTCACAACGCCAGAGAAGACTTTAGGGTTCCCAGTAAAGCCATCGCAGTTCGTTAACGATGCTCTGACTCAAGATAACGGCACGCAGCGCAGGAATGTACTGTTATCTATTAACCCCCGAGCCACCTCACATTGTTACATACTAAAACAAAATGGCTGAACTTCCTGTTTTGGAAACAGCTGCAGATTACGGACGGCGGGCCTTGAATCTTAGCCGTATGTTAGTTGGTGGTAATGTGTTTCCCGAGGAGGGAACTGCAGAGGAACCGAGCACGGTGCCTCACCAACATCCTGCCAAGCAGGTCCACAAAAAGACCTGAACGCAGTCCAACACCTGCTGGATGGGACGGTGGGAACACAGAGGCCTTAATGGAGCTCATAATTGTATTGGGATGGAGACGGCCTCGCATGTCCAGTGTCTGCGCCGCCCGGGGGTATGTCCCTCGCGTCCCTCTGCCAAACACTCGTCAACCACCTCCCCAAATGTCTTCAGCGGCTGTCCCCCCCCAACCTCACCGCCGCCGGCGTCCCCGGACCAGACATTTCAAGTATCAACGTGTATTTTATTTCTGAAATCAAATGAAGAAGGGAGATGGCGTGTCCAAGGAAAGCAGATTATGGAGATGGAATACGAACCAGGTGCACAGTTTGGAGGGTCTTCACAAGAAGCTCGCCACTTGACGCCGTCGCCAAGAAATATTTAGAACGGAGTTGACCCGCGAATCCCCCGCACGATGCGAGATGAAGCCCAGAATGTTCTGTATCACGTTCACCACGCTAAGCCCAAGTATTCGCATCCCTTTAAAACAACTTTGTCAACGCTGAGGGAATGATTCATATTGTAAATACACTTAAAATCAACAGTATTATTGTAAACTTTCATAAACCCACAATCCCAGATTTGTAGTTTGACCCGTGCCAACATCCATAAACTAATGTTTACTACATCTAGAATCTTAACAAGGTCATTTAGGACATTTTCATTTTTGAGAAACCCAGACTGTTTCTGACAGACATTATCAAGTTTAGTTTAATGTAAGAACAAGCTAGCTACGTGATAGCTTCCCATGTAGGACTGCACATCTAGAGTTTGTTCTGTGATTTTAAACATGTCTCTTGTTCTAGGTGTGGCTGTTTAGCACTTTGTATGCGCTTAAACTTTATAACGTTTGATTGATTGGTTGATGACGCATTTCAAGTTGTAAACTGTCATTGGCTTGTCCAGAAAGGTATCCCATCACCAGCCTGTCTGTGGTCCAGCTGCACGCACTGTGACAATACATGAAAAAGGGAGAGAAGACTGCAAATCAAAGGACCTGGCCTTTTGATTTGCGGTCTTCTCTACCTTTTTAATTAAATGTCGTACTGCGTTACGGAACCTGTTGGCAATAAAGCCGCAGCATAGAAGAGGTCCATCCTGGTCGGAGATCAAGGGGTGGCCAACAGCGATTGCCACAAGGATTTAGTATCGGAGGATGAGGAAGGAGGAGATAGGGGGATGAGATAGGGGAATAAAGCAGTCTTTATTGGCCTCCGTGAGGAGGTGTTCTGTTTTGGACCCATCTCTAGGGGGTCAGAGGGCTGCCAAAGCCCAGCATCTAGGAGCACACCTCCAGGTTGAATCACAGTGTCTTGCTTAAGGGCAATGGCAGGAGAACCATCCTCTTGACTACTCATTGAGCAGACACTTTAATCCAAAGTGACCTCCAGTGAGTTCAGACACATGTCATTCAGGAGCAGGTAGGGGATAGGGCATCTCGCTCTAGGATGCCTGTGGGTTAGACTGGGGTCATCGGGGATCGAACCTAGTACCTTGGGGCTGACAGTCGAAGTTGGAGCAGTGTTGTGATTAGTATGTAGTGTTTAGAGTGTTTAGTGTTGTTCGATTTCCATCTGAAAGGGTTTTTAAAATATATCTGTAGGCATCCTAGAGCACGATGCCCATGTCCCCTACCTGCTCCTTAATGTTTCTGAATCCACTGTTGAGTTGTTCTGGGTGAAAGCATCCGCTAATGGGACTTTTCAGTCACATTAGCGGATGCTTTCACCCAAAGCAACCTACAAAAGCAACCGAAATAGACTAAGTAGTTATGCTGTGGGTAGACTGCGAGGGAAAACTATTTTTATGTTTAGCATGAACTCCATTAGCCAGTGTCTCTCAGCTCTTCTGAAGTATCACACGACAGCACTATCACCCGGGGCATCAGCGAGAGGCCTGACCGTGAACCTGGAGGAGGTATCTGCTTACATTGGCCGGGCAGTCAGAGAGGAGAGGTTCAAACCCGGGTCAGCCACGGAACAGGCTTTCAAAGAGCAGAATGAACCCAAACCATGGCTCGCTGCAAACAGAGGATTTCATGGTTTCTGGTTTGAAATAAACTGTTTTGTTTCGGTTTTGGACTGTTCGACGAGGAGCGATGTTCCCATTCAGGAATTATTTGTTTATTGAATTTAAGATAACATTTTAAAGTGACGGACAGAAAATTCAAACAATAAGGATAATTTGACTAACATTGCTAGTTATTAATGAATAAATAAGAGATAAGGATCTCAAAGATGAGGTGGAGGTGAGCCGTTTATTCAATTTGTGTCAACCAAAAACTTGGCTCTACGAGATCAAACGTATAAAGGACAGCAGACGTAATTATAATGTGAATATGAATCAGTTCATTTTTCTCCCTTCAAACAGCAAAGAATTTCCAGACAACCATATTTTTAAGTGTCTTTAAAAATGTGTGCCTCTCCCAGAAGGCTTGGCAGCCAATGGCGCTCGGACAGTAATGAACCATCAGTGAAGTATTCCTTTAACTTGCTGGAAATTACAATTAAGTCATTTTTGGGGCATTTTAATCGCTCGATGACATCAGCGGCTACAGAGGAAAGTATTTGGAGTGGAAGAGTGTGTTATTGTGAACTCCTGGATCAGTAATTATGAATTGGAGCCGGTTGAATCAGGGCGTGGACTAAAAGCTAAACTAAGAGCCACAGCAGACAACAAAGTGTCAGGCGGGGTGAGGACACACTCCGCATCTCTAAGAACGCTCAGCATTCAGCGGCAGCGACATTAGGAGAGTTCCAATAACCGTTGGTCTGGGAGTCGGACGCCCTTTCCGCTAGACTAGCCTGCTAACCGCTAGACTAGCCTGCTAACCGCTAGACTAGCCTGCTAACTACTACTCTAGCCTGCTAACCGCTAGACTAGCCTGCTAACCGCTAGACTAGCCTGCTAACCGCTAGACTAGCCTGCTAACTACTACTCTAGCCTGCTAACCGCTAGACTAGCCTGCTAACCGCTAGACTAGCCTGCTAACTCCTACTCTAGCCTGCTAACCGCTAGACTAGCCTGCTAACCGCTAGACTAGCCTGCTAACTACTACTCTAGCCTGCTAACTTTATGCTTCCTGGGAAAACCAGCCTGAGGTCGGAAAAGCTGAGACAGTGCTGGATTGAGCCCCTCAATCAGACAGACAGAAAGAGAGAGAGAGTGTGAGAGCGAGAGAGAGACATACAGGCAGGGAGTATGAGGACACACAGACAGACAGTGAGAGAGTGATGGACACAGACACAAGAGACAGAGAAAGACAGACAGCCAGAGACAGAGCCGCAGACAGGCAGGCTGACACAAAACGGCAAATACTGTAAAAAACAAAACTGAATAGGTGTTGGTTACATGGCAGAAAACGAGGTAATCAAACCAACATGATCCAAGCTGTAAGGATCATTTTCTCACAGCATGATCCCAAACAACTGTCAGGCCAACAGCACTATCCCAGTGTCATTCCTCCTCCCGGTTGTTTTGAACCAAAGACACAAATCTAAATGAACAGAGCTTGATTTTAATTGGCTGAAACCTCCAAGAAACAGCGGTTGTTTGAACAGAAGTCGTTCATGACTCTGTGATTGCTGATGATCGCGTATCGCTGAGCGTTTGCTTTGGGCTGATGTGCTAAGGATTGTGAACGGAATCCATCCACTGCATCGCATGGTTCTCTCGCACGCTTGTGCACGCCATTAGTGTTTTGCAACAAGAATGTGCAACGTTCACAGCGGGAAAAAGGCAAATATTGACCCACCTGTTTTAATTAGAGGACCAATTTTAATAAGAAATTAAGCATTTGCATCATAACTCAACTAATCCTTCAAAGGTAAACAGGGTTGGAAAAAAGAACTGAAAACCCAAAAACCCAAGCAAGAAACCAAGTAAAAATAGCAACAATGTGGAAGCAATTCATGCTAATTAGGCTTTTATTTATGGTCCAATAATTGGGCCCATTTGAATTGTTGATGATGTTTTCCTCGTTCTCCTCCCCTGGTCCCTGCTGCCCCTCCGCATGGAGGATCAAAGCCAGGAGAAGTTAATGGACCATGGCTGTCGCTGCACAGCTCTGTAGATTACGTGGACTCAATTAGCACAACTTACACCGGCCCTCCGGGGCCGTAGCGCCCGCCAGTCAGGGCCCCACAAATTCCTATAGAAGCTTTCCAGGTGGCTCCGCACACTAATGTCCATGTAGGGTAGGCAAGGCTTAGTGACCCAGGTTCGATTCCCACCTGTGGTGTCCTATGCTACGTTTCACTCCCTCTTCTTTCCTATTCCTCTTCCTGCTCCTTCCCATGAAGGCCCAAAAGAATGAAAAAACAGATTGGAAAAGATAAGTATCTATAATATCTTATCTAATAATATATTTATAATAAAACTATGTATAGATAATATATGATATATAATACGATTTTCTTAACCGCTCCAAACTTTTACTTTGAAATGGATTGTAGATCCGCTCCTTTGTAAACCACATCAGCTGCCCTATAGATCAAACTGTTGGCTGCCGTTGTGAATGGAGTTAATTCCCGAATCAGGGGATCTAGTCCGGTAGCAGTACCGCACGGCGATAAGATGGATGGTGTGATAAACGTTAGCATGGAAAGCATGTGTTTTAAATATGACATTTCATCTGCTGAAGCTGCAGCCATCAGCTGAAACTCCTCCCTCTGAGTGGTCATCCCACCCACAGAAATGTTCCCTCGCAAAAGAACAACAGACAAGCCAGAAATATACATCTGCCTGCACCACTGGCCAAGTCAGAGTCACAGTGTTTTCATCATCAAACACACAGTGGACCACAGGGTCATTCTGCACAAAGACATTCTTCTGACAATGCATGGGTTGACAGTATATGAAAATAAAATTGAAATATTTTATTTTCTATTAGAAATAATAATAATAGAAATAAAATACAAATTGTATATGTAAGTGTGCAGTGATCAATGGTGTTTGTCGCGACGCTCTCCCCGCTGAATGTCAATGAGTCAGGATGGCGAGGCAAGGTGCATTATGGGAGAAGGGAGGCGACCGCTGCCATTGAGGGAACAATGAGCACGGGGTGAGCCGGCCAGGGGGGGGGGGGGTCTTTGGAAATGGCGTGCGAGGGCCCGGCAGAATGAAAAGATTAGGACGGAGAAGATAGCAGGGCATGGGAAAAAAAGCAGCGGAGGACGCAGCTTCGCACTCAGCCTCACACTCAGCCTCACAATGAGCCTCACACTCAGCCTCGCACTCAGCCTCACACTCAGCCTCACAATGAGCCTCACAATGAGCCTCACACTCAGCCTCGCACTCAACCTCACACTCAGCCTCACACTCAGCCTCACAATGAGCCTCACACTCAGCCTCACAATGAGCCTCACACTCAGCCTCACACTCAGCCTCGCACTCAGCCTCACAATGAGCCTCACACTCAGCCTCACAATGAGCCTCACACTCAGCTTCACAATGAGCCTCACACTCAGCCTCACACTCAGCCTCACACTCAACCTCAGACTCAGCCTCACACTCAGCCTCGCACTCAGCCTCACACTCAGCCTCACAATGAGCCTCACACTCAGCCTCACACTCAGCCTCGCACTCAGCCTCACACTCAGCCTCACAATGAGCCCAACAGGACTGTTACGGCATGGGTGCTTTTTGTGTTCTTTTGGGAGTAAATTAACATGGACCTCACTGGCTGCCAAGAGCAGCTGCATTCCTGCGTGTTGAAAGGAGAGGCGATGGTCGGGTGCAGAGCCTCACTTTTGTTCCCCTGTTCGCCAGCACCTGACAGCGAGCTGAATGGCGTCAAGGTGGAGCGTGTTGTTGAACTGTTCAAACGCTGAGATCCAGCAGGTGCGAGGGGCCCCCCCTCCCCCCATCGGCATGACGACAGACCCCCCGCACATCATGTTCTAGAAGGTTCCGTGTAGAACCAGGCTGACGTTCTCTCGGAGAGGAAGTGATCTCCTGGTTGATGCTGGGTCCTCAGGGTCGTCATGGATAGGACTCCATCCAAACTCAAGTCTCAACTCATCTCCACTCGCTGTCTCCAATAACTGAAGCCTCGTTGTACTTGTGACATATGACGTAGAACAGTGTTGTTGCGACACTGCTGGATCCTGATTGGTCAATAACGTGGGCGTGTTTTATTTTTCAATAACGGGACACCTCTGCCTTTTAACATTTTCAAATCAGTGCGCCACACATGCAACATTAACAACAGCGGCCCAGAAGAACTATCCACCAGATGTTTCCTTGACAACGCAAAAATAATGTGCTCAAAGCGCAGCGGAAGAATATTTTAATGTCAGCTGATCTGAGTTATTGATGAAAGTAACTCATATTTCATCACTGTTGGTAACTGTGGTATAAGCAGTCATAAACCATGACAGGACGTCCCGTTATTGGAAAATAACAGGGGTGTGGACGCGACCGACACAATGCTTTTGTCATCTTTGTTGTGTTGGCCCAGAAACAGCAGAACTTAAAAGACGTATGCTTGCAGTTGTTTGTTCTGCCTCTGTGGTTGTGTGCCTGGATGTGCACTCGTGTGTGTGTGTGTGTGTGTGTGTGTGTGTGAAAACCAGAGAGAGAGATAAAGCCAGTCCTATTTCTGCACACCAGGGACTAAACACATGTCTGTCATTAATACCACAGCCCTTGTGTTGGAAGGCTGGTACCCAAACACTTCCTAAACCCAGGGGCACTAGGACTGCTCGGACACCTCCGCCACCCTGCTTCTCCAGCACAACTGTTTCAAAAGCTTCAAACTTTATTCACATGGTGAGAGAAGACGTCCACAGCCTATTAGTGTGACTCACTCTGCTTCTTCAGCTGGGGAGAGAGGGAGTGAGAGAGGGAGAGAGAGAGATGGAGGGGGGAGGGATAGAGGGAGGTGTGTGAGACAGACAGGGGATATTGAATTGTATATCAGTAGAGCACTTTACATGTGAGAGAAGGGGAGAGAGAGTGCAAGTGATGAAAAATACTAGGAAAAAAAGTGAGTGAAAGAGAAAAAATGCAGTAAGAGAGAGAGAGGAAATATAGCTCAGTTTTCAAGTGTTAAAGTAAAAGTAGGACATCTGGACAGTGATAGATATGCTCAGATTCCACAATGCCCTGAATATAGAAAAAGGCTGAAATATAGAAAAATTGGCACTATTTGTCTCTTATCTCTATTTTGGCTGACTTACCTCCTGCTGCTGTGACAGCCAAACCCGCCCTCAGGGATTAATAAAGTGTGTTATCATCTTAAAAGAGGATGGACCAGGCAATGTTGTACAGCCATCGCCAACGTGGAGTCTGCTTAAAATACAATATTCACAGTGCATTAGACTGGAGGTTTTGATTAGGTTCTATTAGATTGATGCGTCTTAGCGACGGCCGTTGAACTGATCGTTTCACTCATTCTTCGGTTTTTATTACTTCTATTATTTTGCTTCTTTCTTATTCTTATTTTCTTTCTTTCTTATTGATGTCTCTTTTCATTTCTGTCTTTCTTTCTTTCTGTTGTTCTGTCTTTCTTTGTCTCTTTCTTTGTCTCTTTCTTTCGTTCTTTGTCTCTCTCTGTCTTTCTTTCTTCCCTTCGTTCTTTCTTTCTGTCCTTCTGTCTTTGTCGTTCTTTGTCTCTTTCTTTCTGTTCTGTCGTTCTGTTTCTCCTTCTCTCAGTCTGTCTCTGCAGTTTCTGCTGCATGTGGTGAGACTGGACCAAACCTCTTCAGTTTATGATGTTTCTTTGTTTGGCTCTGGTCACTTTTTGGCAAAAACAAAAGTCATTGTTCCATGGGTCTGTAGTTAGTGTGTAGTTGGTGTGTAGTTATCTTCCCAAACACTGGACAATATTTTACCACTAACCTGACCTTCATTACGCAGGTCACCAGAAAGATAGGAATGTAGGAAAACCTTTTTAATGAAAATGATGCATCGAAATCTAAATCCATCCTGGATAATCCTATATATCGTCTGTTCAGGTTTATACACATTTAGAAATGGTTATAGTTCCTTATCTTACTCTTATGCTCCAGTTAAGAAAATATACATACAGACAGCATATTAATGGCATGACTTCAAACATAACTTCATACGTAACACAAAGATGTGATTGAACTCCTAAACCTGAGCTGTGCAGCGTATTCTTTAATGCTGTTATTCTTCTTCATATTATTGTTATTAATATGAAGCCAGTGACCAGAACGTTTCGCCAGGAGAGGATTGTGATGAAGTGAACTGAGGACCAGTAAACATTTAGATGAGCAGTCCACACTCACACGAACGCAACAACACACACACACACACACACACACACACACACACACACACACACACACACACACGTACAGCTGCGTGTCTCTGTATGTTTAGGTGTAGTCTGTTTGTTGTTTTTGTTCAGTTGCGTATGTGTGACTTTTCCATGTGTGTGTGTCTGTTTATGAGTGTTTGTGGACTGTCGGTTTTCACGGCATATTTGGTCGCTACGCCACACATGTACACACACACACGCTCACACACACACACACACACACACACACACACACACACACTCTGACACACACACTCTGACACACACAGATAGAGATTGTCCCACAGAAGTAGAAATCAGCTGAGGCAGCAGAAGTGGTGATGCTAAACGAGGAGCAGATGTGTGAGTGGAGGGGAAGCTAATGCTACTTCCTTAGCATTCAGCAACCTCTCCTTCATGGCTTGTGTTTGACTTTTGGCCTCAATGGGAAACAAAGTTTTAATGGTGTAGGAGCTGCATGGAGGATGATGGCAGAGTTGTAATTATTCAGATGCACACACACACACACACACACACATACACACACCCCTATATCCTCCCAGTTGTGGTGGTCTCCTCTGCTGGTTTCAGGGTGAGAGATGTGGTCTGCAGAGCTCAGCTCATTAAGGAGCTGTTATCTGGGGTTGAGGCCGGGGCTCATGTGGAGGGGGTCAGTAGCACCACACTGTTGTTTCCCATGGGAGAGTCCGGACGTAGGACCGGAGGACCGGACCAGAGGACCGGCCCAGTATGGTACCTCCAGCCTGGATGAAGGCTTGGGTAACGGGGGAAGATTTTCTAGTGGTGGGGGTGGTGGTGGTGGAGGTGGTAGCATTGGTTGTGGTGATAATGGTGATGATGGAGAATGAACACATTGAACACACCATCTCTGACATCATCACGTGTGTCCAGACATGTATGTTCCACTACTTTGACATGGGATAGTTTCTCCCACAGTGCCTGTTGCCATGGCGGTGGAACACAGTAACCGAGGGCCAATATTGTCAGTGGACAGTAGATCGGATGAGCAAATGATGGGTATTGTGTTGTCTTTCCTGGTTGAAACCAAACTCAGATAATATTTGGGATGTTCTACCGTTTGGTTTTACCGTTGACCTACCCAATGGGTGAACCGTGTCAACAAATAGGGTGCCAGGATGTATTGGCGACTACGCCTTATACACTGGAGAATTGACAGATGTATTATGTTGGGAACTTAGGGATGGAGTTAACTCCCCCCATCTGGCTCGACTGGCAGAGTAAAACAAATGGATGTTCTGTAACCCACTGTTAAAGATCTTTTCAACTATCGTGGAATGGCGAGTGCTGGCTTCAAACAACTCCATTAACTTCAAACACACACAAAACAACAAACTGCGTAAGACATACTCACTCATACTCACTCATACCACATACTCACAAATTGAAACATCAAGACACGCACACACAAACACACACACAGCAACACCACACTCATACACAAACCAAATGTCTCTTTTTCCACAGTTGACGTGTAACTTTTCCGAGCATCAGTGCATCAGTGCGATACATTGGTTTTCTAGAGAGTGAATGTGCTTCTAATAACGACCTCAAGAAGCAGAACCAGGAGACATGCTGGTTCCTGATCCGCCCATCTAAACCAGCTCAGACCTCTGTCATTCTAAACCAGCTCAGAGCTCTGTTCTTCTAAACAAGCTCAGAGCTCTGTCCTTCTAAACCAGCTCAGAGCTCTGTCCTTCTAAACCAGCTCAGAGCTCTGTCCTTCTAAACCA
>JAOPJO010000002.1:7986270-7996455 GCA_027123675.1 Molva macrophthalma
GGGGAGACAAACACACACACACACACACACACACAGGACAGGACAGACAGGTGAGACACACACACACACACACACACACGCGTGCCTGTAAATCTTTATCATTCTATCACTATGCTCTAAGAACTATGATAATATCATTGGATGCTTTCCTGCAATGTACCCATAATTCTCCCCATTTCGCTTCTCTAAACTCACCTTATAAAACCTCACCAGGCCTATCTCTGACACCAAACACCCCCAGCACCAATTTCTTCATCAGATAAAAAAAGTAGTAAAAATGTACATAAAAGGTTCTGAAATAGTACTTAAAGAAGAACTGAAAACGAGCCATGAGATGAGAGCAGAGAGTTCGAGCTGAACCGTGTGACTGACGGAGGCTGTCCTCCATTAGAGGAGATGTTATGAAACATCTTGTGAAAGATCTCCCTCCTACACGGGGACCACCATCCGATCCACCAAGCCACCAACACAGAGCCCCTTCTCCTGGGTCTTCCCCGGCCCACGGGCCAGGCCAGAGAGCCCCCCGGCCCGCACACAGCCCTGCTGGCCTTCTGTACAGCTGATTGGGGGGGGCAGAGGTTTTCAGTTGCTAGGCAGCAAATGACTGATTCCCTCGCAGTTGATCCCAGATGTTTCCCCCCCCCTTTCCAGTAAGAACAGCGGTTATCGCTTGGCTCTCTCACTCTCTCTGTGTACACTGCTCTCTCTCCCCCTCTCTCTGTATACCCTGCTCTCTCTCCCTCACTCTCCCCCTCTCTGTCTCCCTCCCTCCCTCTTGCTGTCTGTCTGTCTCCTGCTCTCTTTATCTCTGTCTCCTCGTTCTCTGTCCCCCTCTCAATCTCTCCGACTCCCTGCCTGTCTCCCCCACTCTTTCTCTCTATCTCTCTTAACTCCTTGCTCTGTCTCAGAAATGTTGCCAGTAACTTGTTCTCTCCCCTCCTCTCTCTCTATCCCTCCATCTCTCTTAACTCCTCTCTCTATCTCTCAGAACGGCAGCCAGTAACTTTCCACTGGGTCTCAGAGTAACAGAAGTAGCCTGGGTCTGATCTCCCTGCTCCACCAGAGTCCTAGTAAAACACCTTTACCAAGCTGGCCTGCACTCACATTTTCTAATAATTACAAAAGCCGGCCAAAACTCTGCTGTTTTCTTGCCCTCCTGTGCCAGAAACCATTAGGAGAACTATTTCATGACAGAATTCACTCACCACGGGCCGGCTCGGGCCTGAGATCCCGACACACGCTCCGATGAATAAGTTTACGTTCATCAGAAAGCCTCGAGGGCTCCCTGGGGGCCGTCCAGCTCCCAGGCAGCCGCACACAGAAAACTGAATCATTCCTGACTTATTCTACCATTTTTCATGGAAAAAGAAAAAGAAAGGTTTAAATGACCTGAGCACATCTGTCGGATCATAAGTCACGTAGCACTCAGCGTGTAAGCACAGAATTAGCCCTTGTACGGATGCTAAACATGCTAAAGCGCTTATAGGGCATACAGTCATAGTACCGATTAGCTCCCGTGCAGATGCTGAAGTACTTATGGAGAATACGGTCACATGACGCATGTGTTGTACATGTGTGGACTAACGGTAAACTATAAAATCCAATTAGGCCATTATCAACAGTGACTCAGGAACACTGTTTGACTTGATTAAAACTTAAGAAAGTAAATTAAATCATGCAATTCTCCCATGTTTCCTTTCTTTTTGCCTTTTTGAATGTATTGAGGGTGTGAAAACAAAGTCTGACTTGTTCTTTTAATGTGTTAAGAACATTAACTGCCACTTTTAACGTGATAACAATACTTACATGGGCTTTTATTGTGTTAGGAAGGCTGCCATGCGCTTTTATTGTGTTAACAAAACTGACATGTGCTTCTATGGCGTTAAGAAGACATGCATGTGCTTCTATTGTGTTAAGAAGACAGAGTTGCGCTTTGAATGTTTGGAGAAGCTACAGTTGTGCTTTTATTGTGTTAAGCGTGGGGCCTGTGGTGGGACTCGGGGAGTCTGGGTAGAAGGTGGGGTGAGGGAACCTTGTCCACCTCCACGGCTCCTGGCCTGGAGATGGCCCCCCGCCCTTGCTGACCGCAGTGGGAGAGAACAGCGCAGGGTAATTATGACTGGACTGGATGTTTATGAGGTTTATGAGAGATGTTGATATTCCACATTGCATCCCAAGTCCCGGTGAAATTGCGCTGGGACATGCTGTCAACATATTGGAGAATTGTTATTTTTTTCCCGGGCGAGCCTCTAAATATGAGTTCCCAGCGAAGCGTCCAGAAAGATCCAGAATCATAATTAGCATGTTGGCGTATCGCTCGGCCGATGCCAAATGACGTAAATCTCGGCGGGTTTATAAAAACAGTTTTGAAAGCGACACATGCATTAAAGCCATCCATCATCATCCACGTTTAATTACTCGTGATAGTCTGATTACCAAAACGCCGTCCCGCAGACTTTGACAAATTCATTTTATTTTCAGCCAACGGAGAATTACCCCTTAGGGCCCTAACCATATATGGTTAACCACCGAATGGAACCCATGATGGATACAATCTACATGTGGAGGAGCACAGTGGCTGATGACATCATAACCCCGTCTGAAACACAAACAACAGCCACTGTTGGACGTCAACTTTCGTCACATTTCTCACTGCATCCTGTGTGTGTGTGAGTGTGTGTGTGTGTGTGTGCAGAGTGTCACATGGTCAGTCCGGGAATGAAGGAACGCTACCCTGAAGCATGACATCGCTGCCAGACACACACAGCGGAACGTATACTTAACTGGGATAGCATGTGATTTAAACTGCAGCGGGGCGACGCATATACTCCTTTAAACTGCACATTAGCTGGCCTCCATGCAATAACAAGTGGCCCTTTTATCTGGCTATAACAAGCCCCACCGCTGTAGCCAAATAAACAGACAAGGTCTCCCGATGGAAAGCCGCGGCACAGGAATTCAGGAGGACAGGTCAGTAGCACCCGCAGGCCTACAAGCTAAAAACCCTTCCGTGTTTGGGTTACCCGGCCACAAAAACACAGTGGGGATGGAGAAGGATGTTTTCTGGCGTGTGTTGTGTTTCTTCATAGAAATACTCCAGATGCACAGCGGAGTCTCAACCTATAGGCCGCAATATAAATATCGGGCTATATATACACTTTGATGCGACTCTAAGTTGAACCAGCGAGGTTTGAGTCCAGACCGGGCACAGGCTCGCTTTGAAGCCGTCGAGACGGTCGTAAAAAAGCCGACGCCGCGGAGTGGCCTCCGTCCGCTACGACGGCGCCGCCACTCCGACGCTAAGCGTTTCAACGCGGCCGACGCCAGCCTCACCTGAGTCGGTCGCGGTGACCAGCAGCGCGTATCTCCCCTGGGCCTCCCGGTCCAGCGTCCGGGTCAGGCTCAGCTGGCCGCCGGACGACAGGCTGAAGGCCGCGTCGTCGTTACCGCCGCTTAGCATGTAGCTTAGCTGCCCGTTAGCGCCCTGGTCGTCGTCCCGGGCCAGCACCTGGAACGCATCAACACAAAGCACGAGATGTAAATGTCATGGAAATTATGATTAAAACAAATCTTCAGGTTATTTACACGAGGGCTGATGTGTAGTACAGATGTTCTGTATACATCTGGCCCTTGCCGAGTATAAATATTATTTTCTATTGTTTACGGAGGCGGTAATGGGTGAAGTCTCTTCATGGCTTCTTGAACGCGGCTAATGGACGGCAGAGCAGGACTCCTCCGAAGCAGACCATTAAAGGTTCCACTATTTTACTACCAGGTGTGACCTTGATTAGCCATTTGTGATGTCACTAAAGGCTACATTTAGAAGTTGTGTGTAATGGCCAATCAATATCACACCTGGCGGTAAAACGGGGCCCTTAAACCTGCAGGTTTCTGTTCCTCAGGTTTGTAGAAACCAGAGACTGGGCTGAGAAATGACGGACATATTCTGGTGGTCTCATGCCAAACTCATCCAGTCTAGGGCATGCCTCGCCCACACACACACACACACACGTATCATTAGCCCAGCTAAATGCACACCAGCGCTAGCTAGCTAACCCTTTCCCGCGGGCCCAAAGAACCACAGCCAGGCTAGGCCAGATCGACTTGCTTCTGGGGTTGAAACCCATAGCGCTGGACCAGGTCCCACTCACAGCTGAGGTCTCATTTCCTCATGAGGAACCAGAGCTGAAGACAACCAAGTGGTCTCGCCTCAGGACCAAACTCCTGAGCTTTTGTAATATATACTTCGTTTTGTAATCATAGTAATGTAGTTAAGGGCCTAATGCCCCCTAAACTGTAATTCAACTAACTTTTTTGTTTTCATTTAATCATTTTCCTAAACTCCTTTAATTGAGCTGAACAAATTGCAATAATGTGCCTTTGTGTTTTTGTTTCTGTGACATATTCATGCATTAATAATGGAAAACAAAAGCTCTCTGTACAAATCTCTAGCTGCACTTATTATTATTATTATGGAAAATGGGTATGTGGTGTTTGAATAACCAATAATATTAACATCTAGTACGGAACTTATAAAACACTGCCGTGTTTGTTGTTCTGACAGTTGGTCCTATAACAAGAACCCTAAATACAATAATCATAAAACAATAAATCACAAATAGGCGGGCTGACCTGCAGAATGTTTAGCGGGAGCTTGTCCAGGTTCTCCAGCACGCTGACGGTGTACGGAGAGAGCTCAAACACGGGCGAGCAGTCGTTCACGTCCAGCAGAACGATGTTCACGGCGGCCCGGTCCACCCTGGGGCTGCTCCCTCGGTCCGACGCCTGGACCGTCAGGGAGTACGAGGCCTGCGCCTCGCGGTCCAGCCGCTTGGCCACGGACACCATCCCCGTCACCGAGTCCACGCGGAACTCCGAGTTGGCGTTCCCGCCCGTGATGGAGAAGCGGATCTGGCCGTTGGTTCCCTCGTCGGCGTCGCTGGCGAACACCTGGAGGACGTCGGAGCCGGTCAGCGTGTCCTCCTGGATCTCCACGTCGTAGATGTTCTGGGAGAAGCTGGGCGTGTTGTCGTTGACGTCCAGCACCATCATGGTCACGTCCATGGTGGAGGAGAGCGAGGGCGAGCCCTTATCCGTGGCCACCACCGTCAGCGTGTAGTTGGAGAGCTCCTCGCGGTCCAGCTCCCCCACCAGACGCACGTCTCCGTCCACGGTGCCGATGCTGAACTTGCTCCCGAACGGCCCCGCCAGTGAGTACTCCACGTAGCTGTTGGGCCCGCTGTCGGCGTCCGCGGCCTTGGCCGTGAACACCACCGTGTCCACGGGGGTGTTCTCCTGCAGGTAGGTCACCCGCTGGGAGGTGAAGGCGGGCGGGCAGTCGTTGACGTCCAGCAGGATGACGGACACCTGGGCGGTGCTGGTGAAGCGGGTCATGGGGGGCGGGGCTAGGTCGTGGACGGTGACGACGAGGTTGTAGTAGGACTGGGTCTCGCGGTCCAGCGGGCGCCTGGTGTGGAGGACCCCGTCCTTGGTGATGTTGAAGGTTCCCAGGGGATCGCCGGAGGCCACGGTGAAGAAGAGCTGGGCGTTCACGCCTGGAGGAAGGAACCAAGACTCATCATTTTATCTTACTGTTTTGCAAACGGTTGCGGATGACACGTATTCATACGCGTAAGACTCTTGTTTATTTTTAGCTGAAAAGGGACAAAATGAACTGAATACATGCAGGAAGGAAGTAGTTAATGTGGCCCTGAATAAACAATGACCCCAAAAACAAACTGTGGTCCTTAGCAGAGGGACGCTGCTGTGTGTTTTTGACTGGTATGCGCTGTTTCCTCTTTAATTGTTCCAAACATGAATCCACAACCTTTTGATTGTTAACGTGCATTTCCACAAATTGTTTGCGTAAAAACTTCTGCTGCTCCGGCTCCCAGACCTCGTCCTCCGAACGGTGAATGTGTTCACTCAGAAAGACAGCTTGTTATCAAAAGAAGGAAACAACTACTGCCTGTACTGTTGTGGAAAATCCCTCTCAACTCAAAACACAACTCCCCGAGAATGTACCGCCCGGGGACTCAAACCCATCACAAAGTAAACTGTCATCCTGAAGCCCACTGTAATCATCTGCCCCCCCCGACCCGGGCTTAAAGCGATCTTAAATTGAGCGTTGGTAATTCAACTCAACGAGGGCATCCATGCGTAAGCTGCGGACTCCTTCCCACACTCCGTCACGTGTTTGTCAGAGGACAGGTACTCCGTCATCAGACGCCCGCCACTTCCACCCCCGTCCCCCGACCGCTCCGTCCACCAGAGAGACTTGTGGAGGTCGGAGGTCAAGGCTTAGGAAGCGCTAACAATGGCCGTGTTTTGTTTTGACAGCCAGCGGGGGCCAGCGTATTGGACGGGGGTCAGATAGCGTGGACAGCCGAGGGAACAGCAGAGCTAATCGGAATCTACGCTACGAGTCTCTGCCAGGAATGTAGGTCACAGTCACCGCGTTAGTCCTGCTTGAAGCGTTTACAACAGTAGCGGAGTACTACTGTATGAGAATACGACCATAGTACTATTTAATAACTACCCTGGAGTAGAGCTTAAACCTGCTGGAGTCATACCATTACCACACAACGGCAGCATTTTCTCCATTCTGCAATGTTTTTCCCAACTTTTTTCATTTCAAACGTCCTCTTCGTCATGACATTCTTAACATAATATTAAAAATATTTTTCTTTTTCTTTTCAAAAGGTTTCCTTCATTGAATTCATTGAATACTGAGTTATACCTAGTTAGTAGTTTTACATAGTAGTTTTACTTAGTTAGTAGTTTTACTTAGTAGTTTTACTTAGTTAGTAGTTTACTTAGTAATTATTTGTGTGCTATTCAGAGCCCAGCAGCAGACTAGCTAGCAGCAGACTAGCTAGCAGCAGACTAGCTAGCAGCAGACTAGCTAGCAGCAGACTAGCTGGCCGCTAGTGCTAGGATCGTGACACCCCAGTATGTCCACACACCATCATCAGCGTCGCTCGCGGCTAGCGTCAGGATGCTGGCGCCGGGCGGCAGGCTCTCGGACACGGAGCGGCTGTACGCCGAGGCGTTGAAGACGGGCGCGTTGTCGTTCACGTCCAGCACGTTGAAGTAGACGCGCAGGCTGCTGGCCTGCCCGCCGCCGTCGCGCGCGCGAGCCGTCAGCACGTAGAAGCGCTGCGTCTCGTAGTCCAGCGGGCGCGTCACGTTGAAGACGCCCGTCACGGGGTTCAGCAGGAAGGTGTCGTCCTCCGCGTCCTCCTCCTCCAGGGAGTAGGTGACCTCGCCGTTCACGCCCGCGTCCGAGTCGCTCGCCAAGATGGCCGCCACGATGGAGCCTGGGTGGGAGGAGAGACGGAGGAGAGACGGAGGAGAGACGGAGGAGGACGGTGAGACCGGGAAACAGACAGGCGTACCGGAGACGGGTGGACAGAGAGGAGGACGGATGGACGGGAAGAAACGCAGACGTGTGGGAGGGAAGACAGGAAGGCATGCAGGCAGACAGATAACGAGACAGGAAGAAACACAGGTCGACATTAAATAATACATAATACACATTTCCTTGTTTTTCATCGTCGTCATTTAAGCGCTCTCAACCTCTGAAATAAAACTAGAACATTTAAGAGATAGGTTCGAACCCTACTCTCGCCTTCTGATCACTAACAGCAACAGTTGGGGTCGTGTCCCTGTGTCGGGCCTACCGGGCGCGGTGTCCTCCGGGATGTCGAAGGAGTACCCGCCGCGGGAGAACTTGGGGGCGTGGTCGTTGACGTCGGTGACGGTGATGTTCAGCCTCATGTCGGAGGACTGGCGTCCGTCGTCGGCGCGCACCAGCAGCGAGTACTCGGACCGCCGCTCCCGGTCCAGCCTCCGCGTGGCGATGAGGTCCCCGGACTCCGGGTCCACCCGGAAGCTGTCGTCGGCGCCGCTGATGATGGTGTACGTGACCAGGGCGTTGGGTCCCTAGGGAAACCCGGGACGGGGGGGGGAAAACGTACACACGGTATAAATAAAGCGTGAAGTAAACTGGGTCCCTTTTGTGACATTCGATACGTGCCACTTGTGCGCCCGACGGCTGAACCACCGACCACGCCGCAAACATCTTTTCGCTGAGTCATGCCGGCGTGTTTACGCTGCGCGGCCGAGCGCTAACAGCGCAGCGCCATGTGGACCCCAGTGTTTGTCTCGTTTACATGTTCATTGTTCCACAGTGACTGGCTTCGGCGCGAGGCAGCGTCCCAAAACCAAATCTTAAATCAATATTTGTAGATTTGCCCGAGAAGGACCGGTTTCAGCTCCCGCTCCGGGCGGATGGGCGAGGGAGGCGGACAGCAGGGAGAGAGGGTTTCTGGGTCTCCGCTTCAGATCTTCAGACGTTCTCAGGCCGCAAGGACGGACGACATCGCAACGAAAACACGAGAACATGAGAATCTGGACCTCAAGCGCCTCCTGGTTCCAAATGTAAACCCTCTGGGCCGACCGGCTCCTGAACCCTCAGGGACTTCATCATTTTATTATATATTTATACTATTTTATATATAGAGATATATTTATAGATCAGATGCACTTTATTTAATCAGGGTGTCACAAAAAAATCTAAATAATTCTGAAATCTACAAGCACAATGTAGCAGACGTGTAAGTGCATGTAGTTCGTAACCTGGAACCGTTAAAGCAATGCAGTCATGGGTCAAAACCATTTAGTCCCTATTTCTTTTTCTTGCTCTATTATCGATCATTAGAGACAGTTAAGAATCCCGCAGGAAAAAACCCTCTTTGTGAACGCACTACAAAGAGCGTGCGTTGAGGAATAGAAAGGCTTTCAAAGACTGCCGTTCCTTTGCCTAACCCCCTTTGTAACCCAAGAAATCTGCCACACCACGTTTCATACTCACAGAGCTGGAATAATGCGTCACAAGGCTTTTAGGGGGAATGTCTCGGTCAGGAGAGAGAGAGACAGAGAGAGACAGAGAGAGAGAGAGAGAGAGAGAGAGAGAGAGAGACAGAGAGAGAGAGACAGAGAGACAAAGGAGTTGAATCGCCAGTTTTCCCGTGAGACAGCCTCTTAGTCTTTGAACTCGCAGGGCCGATAGAGTTGCTCTATAAACCTGGCTAATAGGTCCCTGGGTAGTGTGAATGCGTCCAGGCGTCAGGACACATGTGAGGGCTTTAGCCGCGGCTCTGGAACCAGACCGGGGCTCTGAGCGCCCGCGTGACAACCGAATAAAAACCCAGCGACAAAGTCGTTGACATTTCCGTTTGTGCGGCGCACAATGAGGAGCCCAGACGGCTGTCTCCCCCGGTGTCTCCCGCTCAAAGAGAGCGGGCCGAGAGAGAGGGAGAAGAGACATCAAACGCTGCGGTCCATTCAGGCAGGATGAAGAGGAGTCTCTGATTACAGCGTGTTAGCGGCTATGCTAACAGAGAGCCTTTCACCTAAGCCTCCTGTCTGTGATGGATTTGGGACACGGGCATCACAGCAGGCCGGTTCAGGACCTGTCAGCTTTATATGGGAACCGTGGTGGGGGTGGTGGTGGGAGTGGTGGTGGGGGTGGTGGTGTAAATGGTAGTGGTGGATGTGGGGGTCTGGGCATCTCAAGGTCGAGCTGCTCCTCCGTCAAACTGCAAAGAGAGGAAAAAATGTGTCGTTTGGTAAATGAAGCACAAATCGCCCTAATGCTAAGTACTCCAGTCAAGAGGAGATTTTAATTAAAACCCACCCTTTAATGCTTTATCTTTTTTTTTTATCTTCAAACTACAGCCACCCCCCCGCCCCCTACCCTAACCACCACCACCTCTCCCTGCCCAGCTCCACCCCATCCCCTCCCCTCCCCTATCCCAAATACCCTCTTTCCCATGCCAGGGTCCGTTCCCACACTTAGAGGAATGAAGAAGTCTGTCTCACACACAGAGTCAACGGCTTGTCTCACTCCTTATCTCCAGCCCATGAAAGCAGCGCTGTTCTGCCCCGGTCCAGAGCAGTGACACAGGGTAGGGCTTGTGGAGGGAGAGGGTGGTGGACCCCACCACCATCACAGCAGTGCTTGGCAAACATCAAACTCTAAAAGGGGTCTTTATATCGGGCCACTCTGGCTTTTCATCAAAGTCAAATTGATATAAATACATCTATTTTGTGTGTGGTCGTTTGTTTGTGTGTGTGTGTGTGTGTGTGTGTGTGTGTGTGTGTGTGTGTGTGTGTGTGTGT
>JAOPJO010000002.1:7996555-8008874 GCA_027123675.1 Molva macrophthalma
GGGGGGGCGGGGGGGGGGGGGGGGGGGGGGGGGGGGGGGGGGGGCGGCGTCGGGGGGGGGGTGGTAGTGGTGGGGGTGGCTCACACGAAGAAAATACCCCTACCAGAAAGCTATTCATGTTATTAATACAAAGTGTGCATGCATGTGTCGGGCGTTATTATTAAAACGTCCCCTGTGCTGCGCGAGTGTGTTGATGCTGTGAGCAGAAAAACAAGCATGAAGATTTAAGTGTGAAAGGGAAGAAAAATAAAGAAATACTTGGCAAGGGACGGAAACGGATTTTGGAGCGCGTGAGATCACCGTCGGCGACGGACCAAAGGATGTTACCATGGTTACTGATGATGAACCGAAGGCTCCGGTCACGATTCAGACGCTCGCGGGAGCTGGAGGGGCGGTCGGTCTGGTTAACTTCTAGAAAGCTAAAAGGAGGACTTCAGCTTTAAACTCGTGAGGCGGGAAAGCCAGGGCAGAGACAGAGACCGTGATTTGGTGTCTATATTGGGAATTGAATCCTGAAGGATTCAATTCCCAATAAAACTGTATAAAAACGGCAATGGGGAAAATCCAAGCTGAGCTATCAATACTAAAAGTACATTTTATGGACATTACAAGGGCCTAAGGGACCACAGCGATCGCTACGATCAAACCCTAGCAGTCATCACGCGACCTGGGTCTAGTTCCTCCACTGTTCCCCATAGTCCTGCCCCTGGTCTCCTCTTCGTCCAGACCGTTACAACTCTGTGTCACTTTAACCTTCTCTGCCTTATTGAATTACCAGAGAGGCTCGGAGGGGGGGGGGGGGGCTCATCTAAGGGCCCCGCTGTCATCAATCAGGACTCCAGGTCTGGCAATCCCATCAGCCACCTGGGTCTCCCGTCCGGCGCCCAACACTCACAGTCGGACAATTATTTCTCTGATACGGTTCACGAGGTGTGCGTGTGTGTGGGCGGAGATCAACATGTCCACACTCTGACACATTTACACACATAAACACGCACACACGGACGTCAACACACTGGATGTACATTGTCACCCCGGAGTTTTCTCCTGATACAGCCGTGCACAGTTCACTCACACACACACACACACACAGGCACACACACACACACACACACACACACACACATACACACACAGGCACACACACACACACACACACACACACACACAGGCACACACTCACTCACTAAAAGCCCATATGTGCGCTATTGAGGCGACTGTTATCTTGACCTTGCCTTGAGCGTTTAACGCTGACTTCAGCGTCCTCCATAGACGGTCAAGTTTGTTGATAAGAGGCGGGAAAGGATTGACCAATCAAACAGCAGCATTCGGGCAGAGGGGGCGCTCAGCCCCGGACCAGAGCAGAAGGAAACTCATTCAGTACCCCAGTGGATTCTGGGAGCATGCGGCGGCCGGAGGTGTGAACCTGACCGCCAGCAGGGAGATCAGCTTCCTGTACGTCCGGCCAGCTCAGCCAATCAAAACACAGGATGATGGAAACCAGGAACCTCATGGGGAACGTTGTCTTGACAACCGTGGCCTAAATACTGTCTTGTGCAACTCACTTACTTTACTTAATGTAATTTCTACTACTACTAGTCCTGTCTGCTCTGCTGGGACACCCGTATTTCACATCTGGGATTCATAAAGTTTTCTTATGTTATCTTGATGTCTGTGCTGTACTGTTGTGTTGGCACTTTTCCACGCTTTTTGACATATTTTGATGGAACTGAACCACCCCCTCTAGTTGTGTTTCCTAGAGCGCCTCTGCACTTGTATCCGATCGTGCAGGATTTAGATTCTAGTTGCTCCGTCATTGGCTACACACTCAGATTGTCCTCAGATGAGTCACTTTGTACAGAAGCATCTGCTAAATTAATAAATCCAGTCAGGGTATATGAGGCACAGTTTAAAAAGAAGCTCTTTGTTTGAGTGGGCAGACTGCAAATAAAGTATGTTCTTAATACCAAAAACCCAAAACAAACCAAACAACCACCACACCTAGAAATGAAGGCTACATTTAACAGCCCCACATCTCACGCTCCGTTCTGGCGGTGGCTCCTGGAACACATTCTGTTTAATTTCGGGGCTAATCTCACACTTGGAGAACTCTCCTAAACACCCAATGTTCTCCTCTGGTTCATTTGGAACGGCTCTACCTGGGACATTCTTTCCAGATCATGTCAGAATGCTCATTAAGAAAACCCGTTCTGTCCGTGAGCACAAAAGGCAGCGCATTACCCCGGGATGAGGTGAGAAACAAAACCACAGAGAGTGTACATTTCAACAACCGAGTGCGTTTTTTATTTCGGTCTTCTCCCCTTTTAACCCTTAAACGCGACCCTCTGCATCTCCTGGAAGGAAACGGTGTAGCAAACCGTAGATGCGTAGCAGCAGTCTTAAAGCCTTACACATGAGTCCCATATGTGACGCTGTGAGGCTGCTGAGCTATGATGTCTGTATCCAGGGCCAGCTCTCCCGTTCAGCTCGCACTCTTGCCTTCGCCATATGGTCCAACACATGTTAGGTTCTGTTCTCAGGGCGCTAGTGCCATTGGTAGGCTCAGCGTCAGCGCAACTCCAGCTTCCTGCGTTAGGATGTGGGCAGAGCGTTGGCCGGCCTTGTATCTGGCTCGGAGAAGGAGCTGGAGTTGAGCACAAGCTCCTATTTAGCAACCTATTCATGGTAGCGCAGAAGTTTGGCAGAAGCTTCTCCAAGGCCTGTAATTCCTGAACGACGCCAGTTTATTTTAGTGCTGCAATTTCTCTTTCTCTTCGCACCGAGCAACATTTTTCCTCTCTCTCGCAAAAATAGGTTGCTGAGCCTGAAACTGCCAGATTTTTTAATTAAACAGTTTGAGGTTTAGCCTGAGACGGTAAGTCTCCGTAGCCGGCTGAACTCCACACGCTTTTTTCATCCCGCCAGGAGAGGAAGGGGGGTGACAGAAGGATTGTGCGGTGTGATTTCAAAACCATATGCTGAACCTTTCTGATCAAAGCCCTCCAAGTTCTCCAAGTTCTCCAAGTTCTCTCGTGAAGAAGGAAATAAATAATCAAACTATGTCCTCCAGATCGCCATATTGAAAACATCGACCTGCCTCAGGTTCTGACGTTTACAGTCCATATAGACGTCAGATAAAAGTCCTGGGAGCGGCAGCCCGCCAGGACCAGGGGCGTCTAGAACTTTCTCATGGTTAGTCCACTCTGCTCTCAGATCACGGCTGAGGCAACAGCTGTGCAATAAAAGAAGTGTGGCCTCATAAGTTAATGTTAAATCTCAGCCTTTTATTCCCCCCCTCGCTCTGTCTCCTTCAACTAGTTTCCACTCCTGTCTGTTGTGTCCTTTGGCTGGGTGAGGGACCTTTGGCTGGGTGAGGGACCTTTGGCTGGGCGAGGGACCTTTGGCTGGGCGAGGGGACTGCAGCCCTTGGCAAGGCCGGGGGTTTGGGCTTCTCGCTCACTGAAGGATTCGATGTCCACAATCTGCCTGGAGCAGCGAAAAGATGGAGGCTTTTGCTAATTGAGGGCGATGCCACTGATGTAATGGCAACTACGGTGGCCGCAGAGGGACTATCAGGGCGTCGGACGGGGAAATGGATCGCTGAGCGGCGCTGGCGGTGTGACCTGCACTACCTGCCCCTCGCTGGCTCAGGTGTCAGGAGAACATGGAGGCGGTGAGCAGGATTTCTGCTTACGTCCGTGAGAGTGTGAGAAAGAGAGATGGGAGGAGGAGAGAAAGGAGATACTGGGCTAAAGGTCAGAAAGGGCAGACTAACATTGTCGTTTCTTGCTTGGGTGGTATTGGTAGTACTGCTATGGTGTTTTTTGAAACATTTTGAAAGTGAATGACTTGCTGATGATACAGTGAGAACCTATTAAGACATTGTTTTACACCCTGCTGTTTCTTCATCTTCATAGTGTCACAACATTGCAAACTACCTTCATAAAACTGAAAACAAAGGCACTGTAATACATATTTATATATTCTACCTGCAGGTGTCAAATACAACGCATACTCTGTCATGTTTTTTGATCCATGCTGTTCATCATTTCAATTCTACATCCAACACGCGTGAATGAAAGAACAGTTCAAACGGACGTTCAGAGCAGCGTTCCCACCAGCCTTTACCTCGTCTGCATCCGTGGCCGTCAGCTGCATGACCCTGAAGCCATCCCCGATGTTCTCCTCGATGGTCAGGTCCAGAATGTCGTTGGGGAACACGGGCGGATTGTCGTTGACGTCCTGTAGAGTGATCTCCACCTGCACAGGAACACAAACAACAACAATCAATACAAAAATGAAATACATAAACGATATAATGATCATAGTCAATGTCGATGTTTGATCAGCGCTTTTAGTTGACTCAAATGACTATTTTCCTCTCCTGAGCTTGGATTGCTGCTGTGCATGTTTCCCATCATGAATGGGTGTGTGAATGGATGAACGGTGGGTCAATGGGAGACGTTTATTGCCAAAGCCCTTTGTTCGAGCCAGAGTGCTTCGTGGAGCGTCACATTTATTCAGCTCATTTCCTTTTATCAGCTGCACACAAAAGTTTACAACTGTTCTCTCGAAGCGCTGCAGCTAACTGGATGGATGTTGACGATGTAGATAAGCATCTGGGAGCACGCCGCTTAGCCGCTAAAGGCTAACGGTGCCTATTGTGCTGGATACAACCCGTGGGATGGTGTTTCACTTGGGCTGAAGCCCACAGAGCGGAGCAGCGGGAGGGCTACGATGAGCCGCTGTGCTGATGTCAGGGCCGAGACACACGGGACAGCGAGAGTGGAGCGGCCATTTTAACGGTGTCAAGTGCTCTGAAGTCTAGCCCAGATGATATTGCATTACCGCTCATATTCCACGACCCCCCGGCCACCTCATCCGCTCTCCCAAACACGCGGCCGGCCGCCGTGAGCGAGCGTCGCCCGGGAGCCACGGGAGACGCTCCGCGCACGCCGTCTGTTTATCCCTTCTATAAATATGGAAGTTGTGTTCGAGTTTTCCCGCAGTTGAATTTCCATGAATGCCGGCAGTGGTTCTGATGCTACCGGTCAGACCCGGGTGAGTTCGTCTCTCTGCGGCGCCGAGCTTCAAAAGGAAACGGGGCAAAGGAACAGCTGGCCGTGCACAAGGGCCGATGCACGCGCACAAAAGGGCCGGTGCTTTCTGAACGGGCCGAGTTTCTCTTTAAAGCCCTCGCAGGGGAGACAATGGGTCCCGGGCCATGGGACCACCAGGGACGGGGGGCCGTGCGGGGTATGGAGGTGGGGTGGAGGGTGGTGCCGGTGGTGGATACAGCAGGCCATTCATACGATGAAGGATGGGGATGATGGCGGAGTGGGGGGGGGGGGGACAGACCTCACATGTCCCAGCAAATCCACTTTGCAGGATCTCCTCCATTTTAAACTGGTTTTCCTTTCAGGAGCTAAGTTCATTAAAGACGGGCCAGTAGGACATGTCTGCTGGGTGGAGAATGGGCCCCGCAGATGGCTGAATGAATAAAGTCGGGCCCGGCCTAAGCAGATAATTGGAGGTTTGAAGCGGGGTCCGTGCTAATGCTCCCGTTCTCATGCCACGGCACGAACAACATCGTTGGGATTGTATCATTATTGAAACATATCTCCACCGATCATCTCGTCTGACCCATATTCACAGACGCGTAGACGGGCCCCGGGGGGCCAGGAGGAGGACGGCGTGTACCCGCTGAACCTGGCTCCGCGGCGCAGGCTCGATCGGCGCCGCGGTGGCGTTCTGGAGAGGCAGACCGAGTGGTGGAGTGTTGCGTAAACACGCGGAGACGGCGGCGCTGGGGCCCGGGGACCCGCAGCGGAGTCAACAAACAATGAATATTTATTTCCAACCCCGCGTCCCCTTGATGTGTAAATAATGCAAGGCCCACTTCTGAGGAGGACTGAACTAAGAACTAATTAGGGCAGAAGTGCAGTTTTTAGAAATAATTACTCCGTTTCCCATGATCCCGCGGGACACGCGGGATATCAAAGAGCGCTGCTGAAATATTCATGGCAGGAAGAGGAAGTGAGGCGGGGAGGAAGCGCGCGGTGCTCCGTGTTCTACCTGCCTGGCGGCCCCCGGGAGCCGGGGCCAGGAGGCCCTGCAGAGGCAGGTGAAACACATTAGTTTACACAGTAAAAGATACGATTTCAACTCACTACTGTTTCAGGTTGCAGCTGCCGCGGGTCCCGGTGCCAGGACTCTATTATTTATAGGTCGGTATGAATGATTCACGCGGCAAACCGTTCCCGGGGCTCTGTCCGAGATGATACCTTTAAGCGGCGCAAATTACTTGACCGTGAGATTGACAAGGGGCCGTGCACGGTGCTGTGAGGGACTCATCTGGTCGGGGGGGAAATTCTCATGGCAAACCCGATACCCCGTTTGGAACGGGAGGGCGGACCGTGAGCGCGGCCGACCTTCTGTCACAGAATTCCGGTCCCCCGCTTCTCTCATAAAATTAAATTTGAAACCATCAAGCCAGATTGTCTGTCCAATCCAATTAGCCGTCGGAATGACACCGGGACAATCCTGTTACACCACGTTTTCACACGGACGCACGTGAGGAAAAACAAAACAGAGAGAGAGGGAAGAAGCCAGCCGACGGACGACATGCAGGAAGTAGAGGGGAGATAGCTAACTCTAATGAGTTCCACATCCATGGACCCCGCAGACGGTCTAGTGAGTAGAAACCCGAGTTTCACCGCATGATGCTATCACCGCACATAAACAGACAGCACCCACCGGCAACACAAGCCCATGTAGGCTGCACATATCTTTGTAATTATCGAGCTGTTCTTTTTTTATCTTCCTTCACCAACCTCGGGAGAAGCTGGTTAATTAAGCAGAATCTGATCTTGATTAAAGACAAAGATTAGAGTCCTACGGTAAACCATTACCCAGGCAAGTGCAGCTGCCCTCCGGCTGGAACCGCTCGGCCTGGCACAATTAACACAACGCTAACCTCACCCGGACTTCACTCGTGGCTCTGATGACCTCACAGCGCCGCTGATGCAACCGTTGGCTGTCGGGGCTGAGATCATTGGGTCATAAAACGCGAGCGGGGTGCGCCTCACGCAGGAAATAATCACTTCAGAATGATTGCGTGTCTCATTATATTCAGCTGACGAGTCGGGGTCAGGGGTCGCAGGAGGAAGCGAAGACTTCCAACTTCTTGTTCTCCGCAGAGCCTCTGAGATGAGATGATTCCACGTTGCGTCATCGCTGCTAACCGACGTTCCCGGTCACGCTCGCGACCCTAATTTGGATCTAATGTGTGAAAACCTGGAATCAGGAATCTGTCCCACATGAAACACTTCATTATATAGGATACTCAGAACCAACACGCACTTCTAAAGGAAATGATTCAGAATTTAGGCTTGTCAGAGTAACAAAGGCATGAACAAACAAAGGAATGTTTCTTGTGCCAGAAAGCACAGTTCATTCTGAAAGCTTTTAGAATGTGCCAATCGATTAATACAGAGATGAGAACACAGAAACATCAAGAAAAATCACCAGAAAACATTACAAAATGATTATCATCTATACTAACATGTGTCCCAATATGTGGTATGAACTCAGAAGAATCTGAGTTTGGAACAGAAACAGCGGAGAAGGCTGGCACTCCTTTAAGTGTTTAAAGTACTTTAACAGCAGAAGGAGGAGTATCTGATCCCTGTGACCGCAGCGTTCCCAGTAGGAAAGGTAGTCATCTCAGAGCCTTCTCATATCTCACGATCTAGCGCTCAGACGGAGGGCTCACGTCCCGGCCAACCAGCTAGCACAAGACCTTCGCGAGAGGTCAGCAGGGGCACAGCAGGTAACCACCAGCACCATCTCCATGACAACAAGATCCCCCCCCCCTTCCAGCGCTCCCAACTCCGCAACGTCTTGGAAACCCATCGTTTCCCTGATGATGGTTCCTGGTTGGGCTCCAGGCCCGGTTACCCTCTCCACCCCACCCTGGGAAGGGATTAGCATCTGTCTAGAGAGAGAGACCCAGACTGAGCTGTGAAGGGTCCTGATGGAGAAACCGTCTGCTGAGATCTCTGCAGGCCTCTAATGAGCGCTGTGCACAAAGAAGCCAAGAACCAGTGATTTCTGAAGTGGTCCCTGCCTCTGGAACCGTCTGCCAGATGAACTGAGGGCATCGCAGTCTGTTCTTATGTTATAACATCTTAAAAACACAACTTTGCAGATCAACTTTCTCCTAATCACTAATGTGTAGTTTACTTTGTTTGATTCTACCTCAAATGTGTATCTCTGAGTTATTTCTACTTTAACTGGTTAAGCACTCTGTTGTATTGCTGTTTTACACAAAAGGCACTCTGTGAAAAAAGTTTGCTTTAATTTGAGACTCCCAGACTCCACCTTCTACTCCACCTCAACCCCAACCGCTCGCAGCATGTTTTGACATCGCGACAGAAGCTCTCTGCCTCCAGATTTACGAGGACGTTAAATTAACAGCCAGCGGGTCTGTGGGGTCAAGCATGGCGAGCATCATTATAGCCTCGTCTTTCAGCAACAAAAAGGAAGTAGGTGTGCATGACTAAGGGGACGCTGTCTGAATGATCGGGTCCCTTTCAGGTTGACTTCTTTAATTACAAGCGCAATCAGGACCGCCGTGGCTTTGTCAGCGAAAGGCTTCGGCTCGATCCGTCGTCCGACCGCAGCCATCCGACACGGAACCGCGCGCATGCCGGAGACGGGAATCCGAGCGTGCCGGAGATGGGAGCAAGGCCTCCAGACAAAGCTGGACGCTCGCCAAGAGAGAGAGAGAGAGGGAGAGAGGGACGGGGAGAGGGGGAGAAAGTAAGAGAGGTAGGGAGAGAGAATAAGCCAGGACAGCATGGTAACCCCCTTTAGTCTCCTTAAAGATCTACCCAGAAACACACGGTTGAGAGGGAAGAGGCAGAGAGGGAAAGAGAGAGGGAGCGAGATAGAGGTAGAGAAGGGAGACCGCGAGAGGGAAGGAAAGCGGTAGAGAGAGGGAAAGACAGGGAGCAGTAGAGAGGCAGAGCTCGAGAGGGAAAAGTATTTACTTCAATAATTGTTTACTTCAACAAAACTTGAGGTAAACAGTCACACAGCACCTCTGCGTTGTGTAACTGAGAGAGAGAGACAGAGAGACAAAGGGTGAGAGGGAGAACGAGTAGAGACGGGGGGAGGGAGGAGAGAGAGTGAGAGAGAGGAGAGACAGAGACAGATAGTCAGAGGAGAGACAGAGAGAGTAGGAGAGGCAGAGAGAGTGAAATAGGGAGTGAGAGACAGATTGAGAGAGAGGGGGAGGGAGAGAGCGAGCGAGAGACACTGTTGAACAAGTGGTTTTAATAAAGGAGGGATCACTGTCCTCTCTGAGGAGCAGTTGAACAACTGTAAAGGAGTGTTGCTTGCCCCGAACCAAGCCAGGCCCTCTGATTGGTCCAGCATGGATACATAATCCTGCAGAACCAATAGCCGCCAGGCTGTCTGGACCCACACTCCGGGCCGGTTCAGGTCCCGCGACACAGGAGACCAAAAAAAAAGGATGATGAATTGGGGTTCCGCAGGGCTCTGTTTCAGGCCCGGCGCCGTTCAGCGCAGCGCTCATCCTCAACATAAAACCCAATATCATCGTTCTGTTGTACCTGGGAGGGTTCCGAATTGGGTGGAAACTTTAATTAGACCTTGAAGATCAGAGCCACAGCTAATAGCGCAGAGAGAAAGCCTTTTATTTCTCCTTGAAGCCGGAGTGCGACTCAAAGCGCTACCGTCAGAATTACCAAAGCCCATTAAACCGCACGGCCGTACAGAATAAAAGGTTAGACAACATCCAGGTCACACAAGTGCATTTCTCCTTCTGGAGATGAAAGGTAGAATCAAACAGCAACTTGATTAGCCTATTTGTGATAAGTATGCTTTGAAGGCGCATGGAAAAGTATTTTTGTTTTATCAGTTCTTTCCCTGTGAGATTTAAGGGAAGGCGTCCCTGGCCAGAGTCGCCAGTCTGAGTCTTATCACACCGCCCACCATGAACCCCGTCGCTCCATCAGAACCCCCTGGCTAACACAACCTCCACCCTCCAAACCTCCAATCGAGAACACACAACCTCCACCCTCACAACCCCGTCAGGAACACATACAGTTGATGCTTCTCTTGAATAAGCCGAAGGAAGGAAGGAAGACAGAAAGACAGAAAGAAAGAAATCCATTTATCTGCGCTAAAAAACTAGTTTGTATTCCTTGAATGTGGCAAAGAGAGAAAGAAAGAAAGAACAGAAAGAGGTTGTGAAACGACAGCGAGCAGCAAACAAGGGAAACAAAAAGAAGTGAGGTTTACAACCCCGCACCGTCTTAATGGCGTTAGGATGTCGGAGAGAAAGATGGCCTCCTGATCTCACGCGAGAGAGGAGCACTGCCGGGATCACACCGAGTGTTTCCAGTAACCGGTCGTGATGTCCGACGTTCATCTCACAAGGTAAGGATTGATCCTGAGGACCCCGAGAGGAAAGCGTTCGAGCCGTGAAGACGGCTATCACGATGGGGTTAATAGCGTCTGTCTGGCGGTGACTGATGTGGGAGATTTGGCGGAGCTTGGAACCAGAAGAAAGCATCGCTCACGTCTCCGTTTGACCCAATTATGAGCAGCGGAGATGGGATCTGTGAGGAGCACTCATCCCTTCTGGGGCACATGTGGGACTTTGAACTCTCATTAATGACGTTCTGGGATGCTCCGGTCCGGAGGTATTTCATACATCATCTCACTGAATGGAAGGGATGGAGGAGACGTATACTGGGTTAAAGGCTCCGTAATTATTAATGAATCAAATGGCGGTGGCAGGAGTTCACCGCAGCTCTCGTATGAATTCTTTGAACCGATCGATTGTTCTTTTCTTCACACCGTTAGCAGAACTTTAGAAGACAATCCACTGAACCCTGAAACGTGTTGGACCACAGCAGCAGTGTTGACACGAGGGACATAAACACCAGGAGAAGGTAGTCGTGAGAAAACAGGACAGGGAGTCGGTGTGTCTGTGAGCATGCAGAGGGGTGTGTGCGTGTGTGTTTATATGTCTGTGCCTGCGTGAGTCAGTGTGTCTTGCGTGCATTTTTGTTAGTGTCTGTTTGTGTGCATATGTGTCTGCATGCATACATTAGTGTGTGTGTGTGTGTGTGTGTTTGTGTGTGTGTGTGTGTAATGCAAAACAGACGCTGTGTTTGTTGTGTGAAAGCGACCAGGCACCCCCTGCAGCCGACTGTTTATGTGAACAGCAATGACTCAATGAAAACAGAGAACCAGAGTTCTATGTGAATGTGTGTGTGTGTATCTGTGTGTGTGTGAGTGTGTGTATCTGTGTGTGTGTGTATCTGTATGTGTGTGCGTGTGGGGATATTTGGGACCACTGAGGTCGTTAAACTGCCGGGGAACCTTGGATAGTCACCACAATACTTCCTGATTAGGTATAGCACACGCACACACACACACACACACACACACACACACACACACACACACACACACACACACACACACACACACACACACTGGCAGAGCCTCCTGTGGTAAGCAGCCTGCTGATGAGGGTTGAGAAGGTCCTGCATTACTCCTGAATCAGTTCTGTTCCGGGAACCGACCTCTAATTAGTTTCCAGTGACCGAAGGTTCAAACCAGCGACACTCAGGGACCACAGACTCCTGCAGGCCGGCAGCCGTCCTGACAGCTGGGTGAAGGCACAGCTGTCCGTAACGAGCAGATAGCGGACACAAAGCTCGTTCAAAGACACCTGGACCCGTTGGCAGAGAGGAACTGAGATTAAACCAGCAACCTTCTATTCTAAAGACGAGCAAAGTCAAACTGGAAACGTTGTGTTGAATGCTGTTTTGAAATGCCTCGTGGTACGTCCGGGGTGGATGGGCTACATTCACATCTACTCACTGAGCAGAACACACTTCTATCCAAAGCGACCTCCGAGTGAGGCCGGGATCGATCGAAGCACAATAAGAACGGCTACAAAGAAGTTAAAGTACAGCAAAAGCCAGTTTAATAAAGACTAGACAGAGTGCAGAGCAGCCATGCTCTGCACGTGTACCTGTTCCAGACTTAAAGAACTGAAGCAATGCAGACCGTATCGTACACATTCTGTCCACTATGTACTCCTGTCTGCTCGTGATTCATGGAATCATTCCTGAGTTTCCTACCAGGACATACAGACCATCAGTCATCCGACAGTACATCTGCCTGCTTCATCTAGCAGGAAACACATCTCAACAGGAGGAGCGGGGAGGAGGAGGGGGTGAGGAGGGAGAGAGAGTAGGAGGAGGAGGGGGTG